>VDFB02271358.1:345510646-345556487 GCA_007258455.2 Sequoia sempervirens | reverse complement strand
TGTGTTTGCAATGTGGTGGTTTATCAAAGTTTGTAACATGCTTTCATAAAGGTAGCGATCATGATTTTGGTAACAATATTGTTGAGAAAAAAAGGTTTGAGATAGTCAAATACACATTGAAGAGTGGAGGTGAGGGTTCTTGATGCGATTTGGTTGTAAGAGAGGTAAGTATTTCTGATTTTAAGAAAAATATTTTCTATAAGTATGCAAGGCATAGCCACAGGTCGCAGTGGTTGGATCAACAATTCAAGATGTGTAAAGACTTTTTCCCCATTGGAACTATTGTATTTGTAATTGATTTTGCTCAAAAATCACATATTGCAACCACAAAATAAAGTTCAATCATAATATTATAATTCTATTCAAATTGCTATTTTTTTCCACATAACATATAGACATGCCCCTGATAGTATAGAAGAGGACAGGAAGATAATCATGGAGTACCATTTTTACATGAGTGATGATAGATCTCATTCATCTAAGTTTGTACAACATTGTTTTCAAAAAAAAATTGAGTTCTTGTAAGAAAAAGGTATTGCAATGGGACATCATCTAATTTGGTTAGCTAACTACAAAGGGAAATTCAAGAATTCTCACATGTTTATTCGTTAAGCATGATTCATATAGAGAGGGGGATACCACACATTTGGATTTATTTTTTTAAGTTGGGCATGGAAAAGGAAAATCTAATGACACAAGTGCATGTGTGAAGAGAGTTTTGGTTAAGAAACAAATGGAGATTAGAGGTGGTGCAACATTTAGTGATGCACATTCTATTGTTGATTGGTGTACTTATGCATTATTAGGGACACTTGATTCACAAGTATGTAGGTTCTTTTGGTTGGTTGAGGAGGGCATAGTGGGAGACAAATTGGAATATCAAACAATCAAAGATTCTTCAAAGATGCATTCATTTCAAAGCTCATATGTACGTGTATGGATCATATGGACATGAGAGATTGCTTATTTTTGTCAGAATTATATTCAGTGTGATTGGGATTAGTGAAAGTCAAGTGAGTGGCTACATACATGGATTCCATAGTACTTAACCCCTTTATCTGTAGCACAATCCTCTTTAGAAGATGAAATAGAAAGTTAAATTGACTACAAACATCTTCCAGATCTTGTACAACTAGGACATGTCTATGCAGTTGTAACACTGTAGGGGAATGAAGAGAGATTAGACTATTGGTTGGTACAATGTGTACAAGGAAAGAAAAAACTAAAACAACCGATGATAGATGATGATGGGTTCATGTATCCTACAAGTTCAATTATTTTTTGAACTTGGTTGCATTACCATTTCATTATCGTTTAGGTTGTTTAGAATAATATAGATTTGTTATTCTAAGCATATTTTCTAGTTTCCATTACAATTTCATCATCATTTAGGTTGTTTAGTAGTTATTCTAAGTATATTTAGATGTTGATAAAAACTTATGATCATACAAGTTCAATTATTATTTTCAGAACTTGGTTGCGAACATATATGATTAGAAAGAATGACATACCTAAATTTGAAGACTATGAGAAACACAAAACCATTCTCATGTATTCACACCTTGTTATAGCAACAATTGTTATGTTATTGAGACATCATGCTAGACCAAAAACAAAGGAACTATGAAAAATTAGTAGTGATGATCATGAAGCATTACTCCAAACTTTGAAAGTAAAAGATGACCCTTCAAACACACTTGAGTAGTGGATCATTTGTTGTATGGAACATGTATGCTATTTTTCATCACATTTTGATATTGTTTATTTGCTAAGGTTCATTATTTAGGTTTTTTAGAATAATATAGATTTGTTATTCTAAGCATATTTTCTAGTTTGCATTACCATTTGGTTGTACGAGTTGCAAAACAAAAGTTGCATCACTCTGCAACTTTACATTACTTGCATCTGACAACTTTTTCCTCAACTGAAAACTCGTCACCACAGAAAAACATGCCTACTACTTTACTAAAATTTTATTTATCACATAATCTGACAATTCACCACTTTTTGAGTAATGGATCTAAATGATAAATTCCATTCCAAAGAAATTAAATGTCATCTAAAACAAAAGTGACAACACTTCAAACAATCTTGACCAAAAGTTCCTAACTAAACAAGAAACATAAAGTGCATTAAAACTTGATTCGTTTTATTGTCAATAAAAAAATATACAAACATATTCAATGATCTGAAAATACATGTAAGTCAGATCTGAAACATTGTAAGAAAATAGAAATATAAATGATAGAAATATTTAGATTATATAGATATGAGTGTTTTGGTTTTAGGAAAATTCACCATCAGCAATTCATCCTCAACCATTCATCTCCAACAATTCATCACCGTAGAAAATTCAACACCAATTCATCACCATAGATAATTCATTGCATATACAATTAGGAAATTGCGGGTGGTGAATTTTCCTAGAGATGAATTTGTCATGGCATGAATTATTGGAAGTGAATTGCTGGCGGTGAATTGTTGGCAATGAATTTGCCCGATATTTCTGTTTTTTATAATTGATAACAATATTGTATAAGAATATACATCAAAATCAGAAATAAACTTTTGATTAAACTCTTACAAATAAAGAGATAACAATATTATATAAGAATATACATCAAAATCAGAAATGAACTTTTGATTAAACTCTTAAAAATAAGAAGATCCAGTCCAATAAAGTCATCTCCACAAATGAAACATGATCTAATTACACTTCTACAAAGTTAAAATCGATCATATAATAAACCATCATCCTCGCAAATTAAACTATAACCCTTCCATATATCTAAATATATTACTAAACATCTAAAAATCTCTAACAGTTTGAGACTATATAGGCATTGAGGAGTTGAAAGCACGGTTCAGCCAATGATTATATAGATTCCAATTGCAATAAGCAAAATAGTAATGAGAGCAAAAAATATAATGGTATGTATAAAAATAGATAGGCCACTGGTCTGAAGGTTGCCGAACTCTATAAATCGGCCTTTTGCAGCAAGTTGGAACAGCAGTCCCGGTGACAGCACTACGAATAGAATTGTTCCAACTATCTCTGGTGCCCAATCACGCCCCATTTCTTCTCCTCTCTTCTTCTCTGCACACAAAACTGGGTCTCATATGTTCATGGGAAGGCTACTGGATATAGGATTCTTCATTATACCCACAGGAGGGCCGGCCCAATAGTATCTTTGAAATAAACGCCTGCATTAGATTTAGGTTTGGCTTATGTCTTGCCCACACGTCTGATGTGCACTATAAAAGATACACAACCCTAAAACACCATGAGGAAAAGACAAAATTATTCGACAAGAAGTGCCGGTCACCTCTCACTGGCCAATCAACCATGTTAAGGGGTTGCATCAGACTGTAGTTTGATTTAATGGTGAGTTGTCCATTGTTGGGGTTAGGGTTTTCTACTTTGTTAAATAATATAATGTTGCTGGCCGTTAATATTATGATAAGTATAGGGAAATTGAAACTTCCATGTCTACGTGAAGACCCAAGAGATATACAACATGGTAAACAATGGACTTCATAAAACCATGGGCTCAAAACTGGACCATGACCAGAAAGAAAGGCATTGGGGGTAGGAGATACCAAGGCGAGAAAGGGACACAAGATGGTGTATGATCAACAAGAAATGATTTCAGATTCCAAACAACTGTTTAGTTGTATTTTAGGAAAGGCATTGAGGTCCACCAAGGGTTTAGGTAAAGGAATACTTAAATAATGGACTTTAGATCCGATGTATTAAAGTTAATTTAAATTTATAATAATGATTATTAAGACTTCTAAGTTTAGGGTAATGTAGAAACAAAAATGTTATATTGTAGATAAGAGGAAAGATATAAGATGTAGGAGCATCTCAAGGTATAAGAGTAGTCTTGTATCATTCAAAAATATTTTTTTTTATTTATTTATTTTGTTTGTAAGTTATTATCTACATTTTAGACATAATTAGTCATCATAGTTCCTATTACATTTTATTGCATTTGTACAACACATCTTGCAATTTGAGAAATATGTTCTACTAAGATCTTGCAATGTCATATTCACTTTCTGAAAAGTTTCTTTCACTACAAAGACATAAATTAGTTTTTGCACCATTGCAAGGTTTACAATTAGTTTCACTATTCATAGCTTGCAATAACTTTCTAGAGTTTGTGACATAAAAAAAAAAAAAACACATAACAAGGTACACGAGACCTGGGAGTACTTATAGTGTAAACCACAAGCAAATTCATCAATCCTTCATCGTCGTATTCAATATAGGATATTCCACTATGTATTTGACTAATTATGCATTTTTATGGGTTATTGGGTTTTGAGCCACATTGTGGTTGACTATGATTAACCCAAGACTTGAAGTTGCTATATAAATGTTATACATGTTCATTTGAAGGAAATTGAGTGAGTGATTAGAGAAAGAGGGAGTTGGGAGTAACATTGGACTAGAGTGTAGAGATATCATTTAACTTGAACTATAATGTTTGTAATGAAATGGTTGAGGCCTAGCTTGTTGGTAGCCCATTATGAAAGATTATAATTCATTTATGACCGAGAATCAATAAAGATTAAACTTTTGTTTTCTTATTTTTTATTATTTTCTATGTAATTGTTTGTTATTCATTTTACTACATGGTTGGATAGTTCTTCATTAGATCCTACATCTATTACTACATCAAGTAGTATTAGAGCCTAAGGTTTGAAATCATGAGGAGAAAGAATGAGTTGGCATCTTGAGGGTTTTTTTGTGAACAAATCACTAAATTAAGGCAATTTACAAGAATCTTGACAAAAATCTTTGACTAAGAGATTGTTAGAAGAAGTGAGTGTAGATTGATTATTGACCTAAGGTAGTTTTCACTAGATTCAAGGTGTTGCCTATGAGAGAAAATAGTATTTTTAATGTCACTGGACGAACATGGAAGATATTTTCTAGATAATGATGACTACAAAAATTTAAAAGGAGGATTTTAAGGAGGAAGATAGAAGAAACGATAACCCTAGAGCTAAGGAGGGTGATGGAAAACAAGAGACAAGCCCTATTAAGAAAAGTGGAAGCAAAGAAGATGACAAGGAAGAAAGGATGTTGAGATCCTATGATTAAGTACTGGTATTAAAAATATAGTAGATATTATTAATTATTTTAGTAGTTTGAACTTTGAATAATTGATAGATTAGATATAACTAATTTCAAAGAGAACTTTGAATATGTAGATATCACTAATCCAAATAGGGTAAAAATTGCTAAAACTAAGTTAAAAGGTCATGTTACCATTTGGTAGAATTAAGTTCAATTGGAGGGAGATAGAAAAGGTAAACCCAACATGGGAAGATGTGATATGACAGTGAAGAAGATCAATGATGCAAGAGAATCTTGGTTGAATACACAATCCTATGCCAACTAAAAAAATGTTTCATTCTGAGTTTAGTTGCAATTTTAGTGTTTGCTCTTGAAATGCATTTAGCTTGGTCTCAGTGGCCAATTATGGAGTCAAACAACTATACACCTTGTTTATTGATTAATTTTCCTATATATTTAAATACCAATATTATTTTGATGGAGTTGTTGGATTTAAGACTGTTATGCAGAGGATATATGAATTCATAATTTCTTCCTTATGTGAAAACGGAGTACTGAAGCGGTGTATATGAATGAATCCGCATATAAAATGAATAATTTTGTTTTAACTCCTCATAGCTTGAAGTGTCAATAGGGATCAAATGAAGATCAATAAATAAGTGAAAACAAAGGGCCACATACTCAAGAGAAAAGTGAAATTGATGCTATGAAAGGGAAGATGAAGGGGGCACAAGGGCAGAAGTTAAAAAGATAAAAGAAAGAAAAGAGGAAGGTAGGAAGAACTCACATGGCTAAGAAGAGGAAAAAGAGGGGAATTTTTTTTTTTAAATGTCTACAGAAAACTCCACCATGTCGCACCATAGAGAGGAGGAGTATGCACAAAGATTGGGACTATTGCACCCATATCAAGATATGTTTGAAATTTAAAATAGCAAAAAAATAGAGATAAGAAGGTTGTGAAGGAGGATAGGGGCGAGAAAATAAAGGTGAGTTAAAGAAAAGGCTGCATTGAAAAACCAAGGAGTTGGAAATGGTACCAAAGTTTAAAATTGAATAAATTAAAGGCACATAACAAAAGGTAGAGGGTTGCACTTGGCATAAGAACTCAAATTGCATTGTAAATGTGGAGTAGTCATACCATTATAGAGTGATAAATACCGAGTTGAGAGGATGGCATGTGTAGTTGTAGTGGGTAGAGCAAGGCTGTGAAATAGAGGAAAAGAAAAAGAGGGGTGGCAAGGTAGAGAAGTGAAGACTCAGAGCAACATGTCATAGGCTGGATACAAAGAGCAAGAAATGCCAGGTTAATGAATTATCTATAGGGAAGAAGAGTATGCATGTATTATTTATAAGAGACAATAAAAAGAGTGAAAATAGAGAGAAGAACAAACTTGGCTATGCACTATGTGAATGATGCATAAAGAAGGAAAAGTGAATTGAACAATATTTTGAGATGATAGGAAGACCATGAAATTTTGGGAATTTTAATAATTGAATGTAAAATGTGAAATTGATCATACAATGCAATCGAATTGCTTCCAAAAATTGGTGTGAAATTTGATGTGAATTTAATTGATAAGTGAAACTATCAAATTAAATTGTATTTTTTGCGAAGTCACTAATTTTTTTGAATTTGTGTGTTAAGATTGTTTGTGAGAGGTTTTTTGATATTGATGTTGAGAATCTATATTTCAAAAATAGAATTTTATCCATTATAGAAAAAAGTTATGTTGTACGACACAAATGTTACTACTGTTCAAATGTTGTTTTGTTCAAAACTAGTTATTAAAGGAGATGTTGAAAGATTCATGATTTATTTCATATATATATATATATAATACACACAAATTGCCACAAATCACTAGTTTGCATTATCTTCAAATTCTTAATGATTTAGCTGCTATAGGTCTTAGAAGATGACTTGATTTAGCTAAAAATATTGATACATAAATTTCCATCTTGGGTAAAAAGTGAGACACAATATTGTGATTTCACTCTACTTTTATGATGCTATTTTTTTTTTCAAATAAGATGGTAGAAGGGGAGATGGACAGAGAATAAGAGCATTTTGCATATTTTCTTGTAGAGATTGTGGAGGGTGAGGTAGGTGATGTTTTGTGGAGGTGGTTAGTTGGAGGTGGTTTTGATCCCATGAAGGAGAAGAGGAGAATAAAGAGCATTTGGTGGAGAAGGTCAGGATTGGTGGACATGAGTCCATGTGATGGGGATAAAGAAGGGAATGCAATGAACATTGTCAGAGGGAGATGACACATGTTTGAAAGAGGTGTTGGAAGAAGAACAAGAAATATTTTTGGTACACTTGATACAATGATGGAGTTCACTGTAGATTGTTTGCAATCTTGAAGGGTGATTCTATCACTCAACTCCACTTTTGTGATCCAACCAAAAAAATGTTTCATTCCAAATTTAGTTTATATTTGGTGTTTTCTCTTAGAATGCATTTAGCTCAGTCTCGGTGACCGATTATGGATTCAAGCAACTATACACCTTGTTTATTGATTTATTTTCCTATGCAAAGGAGATATGAATTCATTATTTCTTCCTTATGTGAAAACAGGGGATTGAAATGGTGTATATGAATGAATCTACATATAAAATAAATATATTTTTTTGACTCCTCACAGCTTGAAGTGTAAATAGGGATCAAATGAAGAGGAATAAATAAGTGAAAATAAAGGGCCATGTAATCAAGATAAAAGTGAATTGATGCTATGAAATGGAAGATGAAGGGGGCACAAAGGTAGAAGTTAAAATGAAAAAAGAAAGAAAAGAGGAAGGCAGGAAGAACTCATGTGGCCAAGAAGAGGAAAAAGGGGAGAAACTAATTAAAAAAAATCTACCATGTCGCACCAGAGGGAGGAGTATGTGAAGTGATTGGGACTACTATGTCCATATCAAGATATGTTTGAAATTTAAAATAGTAGAAAAAATAGAGATGAGACGACTACAAAGGAGGATAGGGGTAGGAGAATAAAGGTGAGTTAGAGAAGAGGCTACATTGCAAAATGAAGGGGATGTAAATGGTACCAAAGTTTAAAACTGAATAAATTATAGGCACATAGAAAAAGGTAGAGGGTTGTGCTTGGCATAAGAATTCAAACTGCATTGTAAATGTGGAGCAATCGTGCAATTGCAGAGAGAGAAATAGAGAGGTGAGAGGAGGGGGCATGCAGTTGTAGTGGGCAGAGGAATGTTGTGAAATAAAGGAAAAGAAAAGGAGGGGTGACAAGGTAGAGAAGTGAAGACTTAGAGAAACATGTCATAGGATGGATACAAAGAGCAAGAAATGGATTAATGAATTATATGTAGGGAAGAAGCATATGAATATATTGTTTATAAGAGGCAATAAAAAGAGTGAAAACAGAGAGAAGAATGAACCTAGTTGTGCACTATGTGAATGATGCACAAAGAAGGAAAAGCGAATTAAATAGTATTTTGAGATGATAGGAAGACCATGAAATTTTGGGAATTTTATTAATTTAATGTAAAATGTGAAATTGATTATACAATGCAATTGAATTGCTTCCAGAAATTGGTGTGAAATTTGATGTGAAATTAAGTGATAAGTGAAACTATAAAATTAAATTATGTTTTCTATGAAGTAACTAATTTTTTTTAATTTGTGTGTTAAGATTATTTTTGAGAGGGTGTATCTACATCAATAAATTCAAGGTTTGTTACTATAAATTATCATTTGGAATTGTTGAAAGAGTTGTGCAACTTGAGGTTATGAGATATGGATATGAAAGATTATTTTGAGGAGTAATACACAATTAAAGTTTGATTAGGACATCATATGAAGGAGCAAAAAAAGTGGCAAGATGCATTCATGGTTTTTGTTTGATTAATTCAATAGGATTTAAATCAATGGAATTTCCAAACAAACAAGGAAGCATATCAATTGTCCCTGCTAGTAGAGTAGAAATTCAATGAACTACCAAAGACGAAAAGAAGGTAGGTCTAGAAGTGTCAAATATCAATGTAGTGCCAGGGAATCATACCTAGGAAATTTGAGGAAGGATAGTCCATACCACAATAAAGGATGAAGTAATAGGACTCATCATTATGATAGGGAAGACAAAAAAATATTATTGTGCAATGGAGAGGGATGATAGAGATTCCTAATGCAATTGTAGAGGAGATTCACCACTCTCGAGTCTCTAGGATAGAGAAGAGTCTACAAGGAGAAAATTATCCTCAACTACCTTAAAGGCTAAGCTCAAGTGACAAGAGATGACTAAGGATATTTTCTACAATGTTTTATGTTTTATGCCTATTTTTAGGAAAATGAATTTAGAAGCTGAAAGAGCGGGCCTCAAAGGTCTCAGAGATAAAATGGCCAACTTTCAACCAAAGGATGATAGTGCGATGCACATACATCCTCACGACACATTGTGGTCTCATACAAACCGAAAATGGAGAAATTCTATGGAAACACACTGACGAGACCATAAGTGATCTCATATTTAATCAAATAAAATCATATATTTCTTCCTAACGCATGTTAGTGTTAAAAGTGGATTTGAGTAATAATTAAAAGTTCTTTAGTTTTTTAAGGTAGATTGTAAATTGAATATTTGATTTATTTTTAGTAATTAAATGTGATCCAAATTGCATCTAATATGTCTCCTTGAAGTGTTTAAGATGATATAATGCAAATAAATAAGTTATTAAATAACTCATGATAAGAAGTTACAAACACTTACAACTAAGAAAGATTTCATCCTAACTCAAAAATTACAACCTGGGTTTTTGAGATTTTTGGATAGAAATTAGGAGACAAAAAGAAAAAAAAACACCCATTAAATTTCACAAAAATCTAGTTTATGGTTTGAGAGAAAATATCACTAGTCTGATGCTTTGAAACATTGCTTTCATGCTCTAAAATTTTTGGAGCTAAAGAAGGATCTAAGTGAAGGATAAGTATGATATCATTTATGAAGAGGTTGAGTAGTTTGGGATTCTATGAGTAGTTAAAGGACAATAGTTGAGAGATTTGGTCAAGAAAATTGAAGAACAATGTCTTCATTCATGTGGAGAACTAAAGGTTCCCTAAAAATTAGGCGCCCAAAAGTTGTCAAAAACACAGTCTCAGTAAAACAACAATATCTCCCTCGTTTCTTAACGAAATTCAAAATTTCAAAATGATCTAGAAAGTAGATTGAAGGGCCAAATTTTTTTTTGAGCATTTGGTGTGATTTACATCAAGGAAGGAGCAGTGTGTGACAAAAAATGACTAAGATAAAGGTGACCAGATTAAAGAAAATTGCTTTGAAATGTTCCAAGTTTAATGAACGACCCCTCCAAAATAGGATATTGGATCCACATTCTTAGTGGATTTGTTGGGTAGATATGGAATATGAATTATATAAATAAAATGTAATAAATTAATCAAAAAGAAGAGGATGAGAAAGACTTGTTTTGGCCTGAGGAAATAGGATAGTTTTAGTTTCATTTCCAACAATGTATTTCTAACTTTCTAGAGTAAAATTGAATTCAAAAATCTTTTCATTTCCAACAAACTTTCAATTTCTAGCAAAGTGTGAAGTAGTTTAGCATTTTTAATTCATGCAAGTGTGTCTTATATTATTTTCCTTTCATTCAACTTTCCTTTTATGTAAATGTACTCCATAATAGGTTTTATTTTTGTAAATCTGATTGTAGAATAGACTGTCAAGTAAGTTTTCTCCATTATCTTTTGCATAAATCCATGGACACCACCTTAGATTGATAAGTTAAATGATGAGGATTACAACGACCCCATCATTTTTGACATCATTGTCAGGGATAGGTGTCATTAGGCAATGAGGAAAACCATTTTGGAAGCCTTTCAAATTTAGAAGTTCCTCGTGAAAGATTTGTCTCTCACCCCAAAAAAAAAATACCAGCTCTAAAGAGAAACCCCCTATCCATTTCAAGATATCCTTAGTTGGAGGACCATCACTCCAAGTCCTAGAAAATGATATTTCTTTAAGGAAAGAATTGATGGATTATTGCTTGCAAGAGGCACAAAATACAATGAAGAGATCTTATCTTCATTACAAAAGCTTACAAAAAAGAGACTTAATTGGAGACCTTCAAAGTCTAAGAATGGCTGCCCAATTAGATTTTTGAAGTCAAAGGAGGGCTACCGAATCAGAGATTTGAAGAAAAAGGAATTGTTTCCAATCATACATGCAACAAAATTAGAAGGAAGGATTGCAAGATCTTTCCAATCAACCCATGTATTTTCTAGAATAAAATATCATGGAGAAGGGTTCCACTTCAAAATAAGGTGAAACATTAAGTTTAAAAAAAAAAATCATCTTCTTTTCATTCTCTTCTCTCAAAAAATTGAATGCATGAAAACATACTTTGAGAAAGAGAAGATACTTTTCAAAACTAATTAATGGTTATGTGTAACCTCTCTACATCATTAAGTAGAGTAGGTTCGAGCAGGTTTGATTTTTCACAAATAAGTGCTTTGCACATGCTATTTCCTCTTCTCTAAGGATGTAAGCATGTACATTTTTATACAAGTTGCTGCTCTAAAAACTTGTAGCATATATTTTGGCATTATGGATGACTAGTTAGTGCAACAAAAATAATAATGAAGTAATTTGAGTTGGGATTCAATGTAAAAGATCAAGTTGCAACTCTCAAAAGTTGGAAAAATTCTTTGCACGCAACATGGAAAAATTGAACTACAACTCATGCATGATGGTTGCACAAAAAACTAAAATAAATCAGGTATTTACTTTATTATTTTACACTTATTCAACTTAAAGTTCTTTCATTTATCTCAATCCATTCAAAAAGAAGAAGACCTACTCTATAAGGTTCATTATGAGTTGGAAGAGGACTTGAAACATGTTAGGTGTGGGAGAGATGATGAGACCATAATTGATCTCATATTTAATCAAATAAACTCATATATTTTTTCCTAACGCATTAGTGTTAAAAGTGGGTTTGAGTAATAATTGAAAGTTCTTTAGTTTTTTAAGGTAGAATGTAAAGTGAATATTTGATTTATTTTTAGTAACTAAATGTGATCCAAATTGCCTCTAATATGTCTCTTTGAAGTGTTTAAGATGATATAATGTAGATAAATGAGTTATTAAATAACTCATGGTAAGAAGAAGCTACAAACACTTACAACTAAGAAATATTTCATCATATCTCAAAAATTACGAACTGGGTTCTTGAATATTTTGGGTAAAAATTAGGAGACAAAAAGGAAAAAATACCCATTAAATTTCAAAAAAACACAATTTATGGTTTGAAAGAAAAATTTACCAATCTGATATTCCATAACTTTGCTTTCATGCTCCAGAATTTTCGGAGCTAAAGAAGGATCTAAGTTAAGGATAAGTGTGATAGCATTTATGAAGAAGTTGGGTAGTTTGAGATTCTATGAGTAGTTAATGGACAATAGTTGAGAGATTTGGTCAAGGAAATTGAAGAATAATCCCTTCATTCACGTGGAGAACTAAAGGTTCCCTAAAAATCAGGCTCCCAAAAGTTGTCAAAAACACAAACTCAGTAAAATAGCGATATCTCTCTCGTTTCTTAACAAAATTCAAAAATTCAAAATGATTTGGAAAATAGTTTGGAAGAGCTAAAAACCCTTTTGATAATTTGGTGCTATTTTGCATCAAGGAAGGAGTAGTACATGATAGAAAATGACTGAGATAAAGGTGGCGAGATTAAAGGCAAATGCTTCAAAATGTTTCAAGTTTAATGAACAACCCCTCCATAATAGGATATTGGATCCACATTCTTAGTGGATTGGTTGGGTAGATATGAAATATGAATTCTATAAATACAATGTAATAAGTTAATCAAGAAATAAGGGGATAATTAGAAAGACTTGTTTTGGTGTGAGGAAATAATATAGTTTTAGTTTCATTTCCAGCAATGTGTTTCCAAGTTTCTAGAGTAAATTTGAATTCAAACCAGTTTTTTTATTTCCAGCAAGCTTTCCATTTCCAACAAGCTTTCCATTTCCAACAAGCTTTCCATTTCCAGCAAAGTGTGAAGTAGTTTAGAATTTTCAATTTATGCAAGTGTGTCTTATATTATTTTCCTTTCATGCAAGTTTCCTTTTATGCAAGTGTTCTCCAGAATAGGTTGATTTCTGCAAGTCTAATTGTAGAATAGATTGTCAAACAACTTTTCTCCATTCTCTTTTGCATACAGTCATGGACAGTGACTTGGATTGATAAGTTAAATGATGAGGATTACAATGACCCCATCATTTTTTTCTCCATTTGTTGGGGATAGGTGTCATTAGGGAATCAAGAAAACTAGTTTGGTAGACTTTTAGATTTAGAAGTTCATCAAAAATGATTGTCTTTCAAAACCCCCCCAAAATATCATCTCTAAGGAGAAACCCCCTATCTATTTCAAGATATCCTTAGTTGGAGGACCATCACTCCAAGTCCTAGCAAAGGATATTTCTTTAAGGAAAGTATTGATGGATTATTGTTTGCAAGAGATGCAGAATACAATGAAGAGATCTTATCTTCATTACAAAATCTTGCAAAAAAGAGACTTAATTGGAGACCTTCAAAGTCCAAGAATGGTTATCCAATCATACTTTTGAATCCAAAGGAGGGTTGTCCAATCAGAGATTTGAAGAACAAGGAGTTGTTTATAGTTCTACATGCAACAAAACAGAAGGAAGGATTGCAATATTCTTTCCAATCAGCTCATGTATTTTCTAGAATCATAAATCATGGAGAAATTTTCCACTTCAAAGGAAGGTGAAACATTAAGTTTAAAATATTTTGTCATCTTCTTTTCATTCTCTTCTTTCAAAAAATTGAACACATAGAAACATACTTTGAGAAAGGGAAGATATTTTTTAGAACTAGTTAATGGTTATATGTAACCTCTCTACATGATTAAGTAGAGTAGGTTAGGATAGGTTTGATTTTCACAAATAATTGTTTTGCACATGTTATTTCCTCTTCTCTAAGGATGTAAGCATGTACATTTCTATACAATTTGTTGCCCTAAAAACTTGTAACAAATATTTTGGCATTATGGATGACTAATTAGTGCAACAAACATAATGATAAAACAATTTGAGTTCGGATTCAATGTAAAAGATCAAGTTGCAACTCTCAAAATTTGAAGAATTTATTTGCATGTAACATGGAGAAAGTGAACTACAACTTATGCATGATGGTTGCATGGAAAACTAAAATAAATCAGGTATTTACTTTATTATTTTACTCTTATTCAACTTAAAGTTCTTTTATTTTTCTTGATCCACTCAAAAAGAAGATGGCCTACTCTATAAGGTTCATTATGAGTTGCAAGAGGAATTGAAACATGTTAGGTGTGGGAGAGATGATGATACCATAAGTGATCTCATATTTAATAAAATAAAATTGTATATTTTTTTCTAATGTATAGTGTTAAAAGTGGGTTTGAGTAATAATTGAAAGTTCTTTAGTTGTTTAAGGAAGAATGCAAAGTGAATATTTGATTTATTTGTAGTTATTAAACGTGATCCAAATTTCCTCTAATATATCTCTTTGAAGTATTTAAGATAATATAATGTAGATAAATGAGTTATTAAATAACTCATGGTAAGACTTGAAGTTACGAACACTTACAGCTAAGAAATATTTCATCATATCTCAAAAATTACAATCTGGGTTCTTGAGGTTTTTGGAAAAAAATTAGGAGACAAAAAGTCAAAAACACCCATTAAATTTCACAAAAATCCAATTCATGGTTTGAGAGAAAACTTCACCAGTCCGATGGTCTAGAACTTTTCTTTCATGCTCCAAAATTTTTGAAGCTAAAAAAGGATCTAAGTGAAGGATAAGTATGATAGAATTTATGAAGATGTTAAGTAGTTTGGGCTTCTATCAACAATTAAGGGACAATAGTTGAGATATTTCGTCAAGAAAATTGAAGAACAATCACTTCATTCACATGGAGAACTACAGGTTCCCTAAAAATTAGGCACCCAAAAGTTGTCAAAAACATAAACTCGAAAAAATAATGATATTTCTCTCGTTTCTCAATAAAATTCAAAAATTTAAAATGATTTGGAAAGTAGATTGAAAGGGATAAAAACCCTTTTGAGAATTCAATGTTATTTGCATCAGGGAAGAAGCAGTATGTGACAAAAAATGACTATGATAAAGGTGGTGAGATTAAAGGCAACTATTCCAGAATGTTCCAAGTTTAATGAACAACCCCTCAAAAATAGGATATTGGATCCACATTCTTAGTGAATGAGGTTGGGTAGATATGGAATATGAATTCTATAAATACAATGTAATAAGTTAATCAAAAAATGGATCATTAGAAAGGGCATGTGCAAGATCATGATGGGCCAAGGCATGGCAATATGATGGGTATTTGTAGGGTATGTGGTTGATAACTTTTTATTTACCCAAAATTGATGAAATGAAAAGGGTTTTAAAGGAGATTCTCAACACATCAATATAAATCATGCTTTACTTTGAATTTAATAAATGGTGTTATTTGTTTCTATTTGGATGCGACTAAAGTGTTGATTGATAAGAATTTTGGGATTGAAAAATATCTATAGCTTTCAAATGGTATCACATTTTTGAATCAAAACATGCATCACATTCTATGTTTTCATACTATAGGATTAAAAAATTGAATTTCATGAAGTTTTGACCAATTTAAGGTGGTTAGACATCACGAGTTTTTTATATTTTTTAAAAATTTTAGCAATAAAAATTCATAATTAATTATTTTACTTAGAAAAAATTACATAAAAATATGCATCACATCTCGTGTAGGAGTCCTCTACTTATGCAAAAATATTATAAAAATATTATCATTTTATTGTGGTTAGGTGGTTGAACGAAGACCTTATTTTTTTTCCCTAAAATTTAAGTACTATTGCATTGAAATTTCAAATTTTTCACCAAAATAGTTTTTTTTTTTTTTAATAAACCTAGTAGTTTAGAAACTACATTCAATTTCTACATATTCTATTCTTACATATTTTTGAAATAATAGATAACTTGGTATTCAAATTTTTCGTCAAGTTGCCTAACTCTAATTTTCTAAGTTACTTGCCCATAGGGCCTATTTTTTCCATGATGATCCTGCACATACCCAAAGGCTTGTTTTGGCCTGAGGAGATAGGATAGTTTTAGTTTCATTTCTAGTAATGTATTTCCAACTTTCTAAAGTAAATTTGAATTCAAACAATCTTTTCATTTTCAGCAAGCTTTCCATTTCTTGCAAAGTGTGAAGTAATTTAGCATTTTCAATTCATGCAAGTGTGTCTTATATTAATTTCCTTTCATACAACTTTCCTTAAATATGCAAGTGTTCTCCAAAATAGGTTTGATTTCTACAAGTCTGATTGTAGAATAGACTGTTAAACAATTTTTTCTCCATTCTCTTTTACATACAATAATGGACACCACGTTGGATTGATGAGTTAAATGATGAGAATTACAATGACCCCGTCATTTTTGGCTCTGTTGTCGGGAAATAAGGAAAACCAGTTTGGTAGATTTTTAGATTTAGAAGTTCCTCAAAAAAGATTTGTCTTTCAAAACCCCCCCAAAATACCAGGTCTAAAGAGAAACCCCCTATCTATTTCAAGATATCCTTATTTCGAGGACCATCACTCCACGTCCTAGTAAAGGATATTTTTTTAAGAAAAGAATTGATGGATTATTGTTTACAAGAGGTGCAGAATACAATGAAGAGATTTTATCTTCATTACAAAAGCTTGCAAAAAAGAGACTTAATTGGAGACCTTCAAAGTCCAAGAATGGTTACCCAATTAAATTTTTGAAGTCGAAGGAGGGTTTCCCAATCAGATATTTGAAGAATAAGGAGTTGTTTCTAGTCATACATGCAACAGAACAAAAGGAAGGATTGCAAGATCTTTCCAATCAGCCCATGTATTTGCTAGAATTAGAAATCATGGAAAAAGTTTCCACTTCAAAGGAAGGTGAAGCATTGAGTTTCAAAAAAATTGTCATCTTCGTTTCATTCTCTTCTTTCAAAAAATTAAACACATGGAAACATACTTTGAGAAAGGGAAAATATTTTTTAGAACCAGTATATGGTTATGTGTAACCTCTCTACATCATTAAGTAGAGTAGGTTAAGGTAGGTTTGATTTTTGGAAATAAGTGTTTTGCACATGCTATTTCCTCTTCTCTAAGGCTATAAGCATGTACTTTTCTATACAATTTTCTGCTCTAAAAAATTGTAGTAGATATTCTGGAATTATGGATGACTGGTTAGTGTAGCAAAAATAATGATGAAGCACTCTGAGTTGGGATTCAATTTAAAAGATCAAGTTGAAACTCTCAAAAGTTGAAAAAATTAGTTGCATGCAGCATGGAGAAAGTGAACTAAAACTCATGCATGATAGTTGCATGGAAAACTAAAATAAAATCAATTATTTACTTTATTATTTTACTCTTATTCAACTTAAAGTTTTTTCAATTTTAAGGTATGTGTAGGATCATGATGGGCCAAAAAGTGGCAATATGATGGGTATTTGTAGGGTATGTGGTGATGACTTTTTTTGCCCAAAATTGATGAAATGAAAAGGGTTTTTAAAGAAGATTCTCATTTCAACCAATATAAATTATGTTTTACTTTGAATTTAATAAATAATTATTATTCATTTTCTATTTGAATTATGACTAAAGTGTTGATTGATAGGTTGATTGAAAATATCTATAGCTTTCAAATGAGTATCACATTTTTGAATCTAAAACATGCATCACATTCTATGCTTCACATACTATAGGATTAAAAAATAAAAAAATTGAATTTCATGAAGTTTTGACCAAGTTAAGATTAATTAGAGACATACAAGTTTTTTATATTTTTAAAAGTTGTAATAAAAAATTCATAATTAATTATTTACTTGGAAAAAAAAATACAAAAATATGCATCACATTTGGACATGAGTGCTCTATTTATGTCAAAATCTTATAAAAAATATTATCATTTATTGTGGTTAGGTTAGGACAAACACCTACTTATTTTTTCCTTGAAATTTAAGTACTACTTCATTGAAATTTCAAAATTATCACCAAATAGATTTTACTTTTTAAAATAAACCTAGTAGTTTAGAAACTAAATTCAATTTGCTACAAATTCTATTGTTACATATTTTTGAAATAATATAGATAACTTATTCAAATTTTCACGTCAAGTTGTCTAACTTCACGATTTTGCTGAATTTTTGCCACTTAAGGGCTTATATTTTCCATGAGGATTATCCTACACATACCCTTCTCAATCCACTCAAAAAAAGAAGACCTACTCTATAAGGCTCATTATGAGTTGCAAGAGGACCTGTAACATCTTAGGTATGGGAGAGATGATGAGACCATAAGTGATCTCATATTTAATAAAATAAAATCATATATTTCTTCCTAATGTATTAGTGTTAAAAATGGATTTGAGTAATAATTGAAAGTTTTTTAGTTGTTTAAGGTAGAATGTAAAGTGAATATTTGATTTATTTTTAGTAATTAAATGTGATCCAAATTGCCTCTAATTTGTCTCTTTGAAGTGTTTAAGATGATATAATTCAGATAAATGAGTTATTAAATAACTCACGGTAAGAAGAAGCTACAAACACTTACAACTAAGAAATATTTCATCATATCTCAAAAATTACGATCTAGGTTCTTGAGAGTTTTGGATAGAAATTAGGAGACAAAAAGATGAAAACACCCATTAAATTTCATAAAAACTCAGTTTATGGTTTGAGAAAAAATTTACTAGTCTGATGCTCCAAAATTTTGCTTTCATGCTCCAAAACTTTTGGAGCTAAAGAAGGATCTAAGTGAAGGATAAGTATAATAGCATTTATGAAGAGGTTGAGTAGTTTGGGCTTCTATAGGCAATTAATGGATAGAAGTTGAGATTTGAGTCGAAAATGAAAGAACAATCCTTCATTCATGTGGAGGCGAGAAGGTTCCTAAAAGTTAGGCAGGAAGTTGTCAAAAATAGTCTTAGTAAAACAACCTGTTATACCTTGCATAACCACCCCACTTTGATCTGGATCAAAATGGGTCCCCCTTCTTTTTTGTCTTTTTCTCTTTTGCCTTTGGTTTTCTGCTTTAGGCGTTTTTCTTTCAAAGTTCTGCCGGAGGCGGAATCGGGACCAATACCAGACTTGGAAATTCCTTCTAAGTTTTGGTCTTGTTTCGTCCCCGGTTCCGGTTCTGGCTTTTTCTTTTCCTTCTTCCTTTATTCTTTGTCGGATTTAGGTCCGGGGCAGGGTTTGGAATGTTCAACTTTCTTAAAGTTTTTTTATTTTGGTTCCGTCCCGGGTCCGACCCCGCCCTTTTCTTTCCTCTTTGTTGGTCTTTGTCTTTTTTGTGTCCTTTGCCTTAGGTGTTTCCTTTTGCAGCCTTTTGCATTTTTATTTCCCTTTGTTTTGGTTGTTTGTTTTGGTGGACTCGGGACCGGAATGGCTTCCGAACTTGGAACTTTTTCCAAGTTCCATTTTTGTTCTTTCGCCTGTCTCGGTTCCACCACTTTTTTCTTTTTCTACCTTGTGTATCTTCTTCTGTTGTTCTGCCAGACTTGGAACCAGAACAAACTCCGAACCCTGAAACTTGGAAAAGTTTCTGGTTCAGATTTGGTTGGTTTGTTTTTTTGCTCCGGCTCCGCCAGTGTTTTGTTCCTATCCTTTGCATTTTGGGGTTTCCTCCCGAGCACGAAGCCGGGTCGAGGTATGAACTCAGGAACTATTGGTTGTTTCCTTGGCTCATTCCCTCCCCGAATTCGGCCCCGGTTCCAGTTTTCTTTTGACCCTACCCCCACCTATTTTGAGGGACCAAAATGTCATTTTTTGGTCGTGTTTTGCCCCGGTCCTGGTTCCACCGGGACTTGTTTACATTTTGCTTCCCATGCCCATGTTGGCTCCGCCTCCGCCAGAGTTAAGTTTCTTTTTTGTAAAATGGCATAATGTTAATGATATTTTTGAGATTCAAAGGACTAACGAAGATCTGGTTTTGCAGGGGTCAAATTATGTGCATGATGAGGTGTCTCGAGGATCTCAGCGGGAGTTCTGAGCTCGGTGGAATGTCTCACCGAAACAGAATAGGCCTTCGCCAAGGCAAGGTATGTTCGTCAAAGGGTCTGGGTGACCACGCAGAGCTACACCGAAATAGAATGAGCTCCTCACCAAGAAAACAAAATGCTGCTATAAGGTCTCCTCGAGATTGAAAGGTCTTATCGACCGGTGGCAAGGAGAAGGCTTCGGTGGGAGATATTGAATTCGGGATAAGGTCTTGCCGAAAGCCTAAAAGTCTCACCGACTAGTGCAAAGGGGAGTTCGGTGTAATGTCTCACCGACTCAAAAGGGTCTTGGTGACACCGAAATTCAGCGAAAGGAAATGAATGCGGTGGGAGGTCTCGCCGATGACTTAAGGTTATGCCGATGACAAGGATCGACGAAAGATTGTGATGTCGGTATAGGGCCCCAACAAAGAAAATGAGTCTCCCCAACAGGGAAAGGAGCTCACCAAGGTAAAGCCTTCGCCAAAAGGTCTTGGCGAAGGAAGAAGGTTACACCGAAGCAAAATAGAAGCCGATCAAAAAGAGGGGCCCACTGAAGAAAAATGAGCTCGGGGAGAACAAATGGATGTCGCCGTAGCTCTCACCAATCGGAGGAAGTCTTATTGAAATAAAGAGGCATTGGCGTAGCTATTGGAGTTCGCTAAGATGTCTCGGCGACCCTGAGGCATCTTGCCGATGGAATCAAACAATTCGGTAGAGAAAGGAGATCTCGACATAAGGTCTCGGCAAAGAGGAAAAGTCTTGTCGATATGAAGGAATATCGGCATAATCTCTTGCTGATTCAGTAGGGTCTGGCCGAAATGAAACAAAAGTCATCGGAGGATGGTTGGCTCGGTGTGATGTCTCACCGACTCATTAGGTTCATAGAGAAGCAAAAACGGAAGCTCGACACTTTGCTTCCATGGAAGCGGTCAACGTACAAAGCGAGCAGAGAGCCAAAGGTAGAGGATAAATTTGTGAGTCAAATGGATAGCTGTGACTACTGCTAGTGAGGAGGTAGCTCGACATTAATGGCGATATTTTGGGGCACTCGAGGTAGCTCTGCTAGAGTTTCGAGGTGGACACGGAGGCGTAAAAGTTATGGCGATAGGTGCAAAAAATCTGCGGATCTTTCTAGGGACGATCTTTACCAGCAGAGACGATGAGGAGGGCGCATTGAATGCAGAACCGACTCCCTTCAAAAGATCTGGGTGACGACTTCTTGAAACCATGTGATATTTTGCAAACCCTAAAAGTGGGTGCCGACTTTCTCTTCGGGAGAAGATATGTATATATGGCATGCTTGCCCTTTTGAAAAGGGGTCCGAAAATTTCTAGTACCACAATTTTTAGTGTTAGCACTTCTAGATTAGAACTTCTAGGTTTAGAGAACTTTTTAGAGCTAGAACTGTTAGGGTTTAGTCAGCTAGCAGAAGGAGATCGAGTTGCATCTTGATTCTCAGTAATGAGAGCTCCTCTTGTCTTCTTGGTTAGTAGTTAGTTTTTTTTTAGTACCAGATGGTAATGTATTTCCAAAGTTCTTCTAGTGTAGATGGAAGCAGTTTGAAGATACAGGTTTTCTGTACACTGGTGATTGTGCCAGGTTTGTAAATGTTGCTTATCTGTCTAACCCACAGTAGAAGCAACTGGATTCGAATCTACTTCATATTGTGTTCTAGAACGGTATTTATCTAAAATTAATCATTTGATTTTGAAATCTTTCAAGGAATGAAATTTCATTTTTATCTTTTATTTAAATGGTAGTTTATAATCAATTGTTAAAATCATCGCTGTCAATGAATGCAACTATGTGTTGATCACTAGTTAATTTCGTTCTTCAGTTTTAGGTTAGTAAATTCCTTGAAGTTAGCAAAGTTTGGTTAAGGTTGAATGAATTATTGTTCATTTTGTTTCAACACCCTGATCCATCTTTTTTATATTTCTTTAAAAACCCCTGGTTAGTATAGGATTTATTTCATGTTTGATCTTGGAGCAATCCAGAAGCCCAAAACTAGCAGGCCCCTTGAATATTACTGTTGCATTGGCCACTGAGCAACATCAGTGTAGTTGAGAGCCAACTACCAAGACCTTGGGAGCTAAGGTATCCATGTGATCATCTTTCTCTTTTAGGAGAAATAGAGAAGCAATTTTCTATTTAGCATTGTTGTGGTGCCAAAATCACCATCAACAGGAGAACTGGCGCTAGAAGGAGGGTCTAGAAGGGCAAGCCGGATAAAACTAGATCATCCTCTTCAAAAAGACCACATGGAGTTCTTTGATCAACTGGGAATCCATCATCTTTCATAGAACTCAAGACCCCAACAAGACATAAACATCATAGAATTGGGGCAACCATTATTCCACCCTTATCAGCTCCACTCACTCCACCAGGATTTTCACCCATACCTCAGTGGATACCCATCAATCCACCTGCCAATTCATCTCAATTGTCATTAAAGCTAGTTCAACCCATACAATAGCTGGCTCAACCACCACCATCGCCACCAATGGCATTTTCCCAGAATAATCCCTCTCCATTGGGGACTATTCCTGGAGGTTTTCACGACCTGCCCAAGAACCCTGAGAAATTCTGCCCTAAGTATTTTCATGGTGAATCAAGGAGTGCTGAAGAACACATACATGCTTTCAAGGATGCATGTACCTGAGCTCAAATAGCTCATCATGATTGGTTTGTAGGCTATTCCCTTATTCCTTGGGAGACATGGCATATAACTGTTATCTTAATCTTCCTCAGGGCTCTATTCTATCCTGGATAGATTTGGAAAATGCTTTTATCAATCAGTTTAGAGTCTATGTGGACCCAACTCTTCTGTATCACCAATTCACTACCATAAGGAAGGAACTAGGTGAATCTTTGCCTTTATTCAATACTAGGTTCCAAAGAATGTATAGGAGGCTGCAGGATCCCTATCTAGTTACTGAGGATAGTGCCATTCAAGCATACTTTAGGGTTATAGACCCTTTGCTGGGATTGTTCTTACAAAGAACTTATCTACCAACGGATATTGATACCCTGTCCAAGGTTTATCATTTAGCCATTAAGTTGCAGCAACGGACTAACTCTCAACTAGGTTGGGGGGGAGGTTTTCCTTTAATCGGGTATCAGACGCCTAGTACACCCCCTTTATTCAATACCGTTCCAGGAGTGTCTCCTTCCCACTATGGGCCTAGGTCTGAATTGCAAACTCAACCTCCTATCACATTCTTTGCTACTGGAACTTCTGATCTCTTTCAACAACCACATGCTCCTTCAAGTTCTCACAGTCTTCATAACCAAGTTGGAACCACAAGCCATGTTGATCAGCCACTTATTGCTAAGGCTGTTGAAAGTGAAAAGACTATTCAACTTACCAATGAAGTAGAAACCTTGAAGAAAATGTTGTCCCAAGTCACTAATGATATGGCTCAGCTCTGTTTGAACCCCTCGCAAAACCAAGGGAACTACCCTAATCAGAACAACAACAACCAGGGTACCTACCTAAATAACAATAACTACAACCAAAGAGGTTACCAAAACCAAAACAGAGGGTACAACCAGAGGCCGAATAATAACAGGCAATGGAATACAGGGCCTAATAATAGTGGAGTCCCTCACAACTATCAAGCAAATGAGGAGAGGTCACATACTGCAAATGTGGCTGACCTCAACTTCATGACCAATTGGTGTAGGTTGCATAGTACAACATCTCATTCTGAAGTGAACTGCCCTGAACTAGAGAAGATGGTCAAAATGGCACATGAAGATGCCCACACATTTTAGGGGAATTCACACAAAGGAGGCGACTCAGCGGATACTGCAATGACTTATGAGCTCTTCGAGGAGGAGCCCTCATTCCCAAGGCAAGAGGAGAATGAACAAGAGGAGGACTCATATGATGCCTAGGCTTTTCAGACAAAGGGAGGACACTTCCTAAGAAATAAAAGCAAGGGGCCATTCACCACATCAGCACCACCCAATCACATGGTACCCCCAAATCAAGGCACTGATAACAATCCTCCTCCACCAAAAGGCCCACCTGATTTCCATAGCGAGGGTGATTCTTTTGGTATTTCCAAAGGTACTGCCAGTTCTAACCTAGAATTTGATATTATTGCTAAGATGCAGAGATAGAAAACTTCTTTGTCATTCTTTGACATTTTGAAGTGGTGCCTTGCCCAAAGGGAAATAGTGCTAAAAGCCTTAGAGAAAGCTGACAAGTTGAAAGGAAAGAGTAGGATGACACCTGCTGGGGACGTGAATGCAACCTTATACAGAAACAAGGTAGGTAATCCACCCTTCCTTTTAAGTTTAATAATTTATGGGAAGAATCTGCACAACTGTTTATTGGATTCAGGAGCTTCAGGAAATGTCATGCCATTTTCTGTGTGTAAGAAGTTGGGATTGGACCCCATTCAGACAAATAAGGTCATTCAATTGGACAAAACAGAGGTCAATGTGGTGGGGGAATTAAGAAACATACACGTTCAAGTAGGATCAGATCCTAGGATCCTAACAAACATAAACATCCAAGTGGCAGACATTCCTGAAACCTATGGTATGCTGCTAAGTAGAGATCTGATGAAGAGCCTAGGAGGATACCTTTCCCTTGAATTTTCACATATGTGGCTACCATGGAGAGGAATCCCTACTCATATCAGGATTGAGAGTGAGCCTTTCCTCAAGCATATCATTACTGAATATGATTTCCACAATGAGGTAGCCTATTTCGAAACTGGGATAGGCGTATATAAAAAAGAAGAAGCCTTAACCTTTTCTATTTTGGATCCTAAAGAACTGCCCATACAAAAGCCCCATGACCTTGTAATTAATGAGAAACAACAAGCTTTGATCAGAAAACTACAGCAAGATCAGCTGATCTTGGGGGAAAATGTAGATTTACAAAGTCTCCTGCTCCCCAAAACCACTCTGAAATAACTTGTCAACCCTGCATTGACATTTTAAAACATGTTTCCCAAGCTGAGGAAGCTGGCACAAGTTGCCCTAAGGCCATTTCAGACTGCTTCCCATTTGAGGCCAAGGAAGCAACCATGTTAACTAGGGATATAACATTTACAAAAGAAATCCCTCTTCAAATTGAACATACCCTAGACACATGCCCAAATCAGCATACTGATGAGGAGCAGTCCCAAGATTTTCTTGACACCCCTACACTCACGGATATACCAAAACCCAAGGGGTTAACCCAAGAGATAAATAAATATCAAAAGGACAAACTTGGGCCACATGATGCATCTGAAAAGGGATTGAGAAGTATTCCTGAGAAACCTACTAAACAACCATCCCTTATGTTTAATTCAAAAGAATCAACCCCTGCTTGTGATCAGTTGTGGACCCTTACCTTTGATGGATCCAAGTCCAAGACCGGTTATGGTGTTGGAATTGTGCTAACCAGCCCGAAAGGGAAGGTTTTCTTTGCTTCTTACAGGTTGCAATTCTGATGCACTAATAATGTAGCCGAATATGAAGCTCTGGCACGGGGATTAATGTTTGCACACAAGAAGAAAGTCACAGCCCTGATGGTTAAGGGAGATTCAGAAGTGGTTGTTAAGCAAGTGTGCAGCCAGTACACCTGCCACAATAAAAGGCTGGTAGCATATAGAAACAGGGTATGGAATCTGATCGAAGACTTTGATGCCTTTGGGATTAGTTTAATCCCTAGAGAAGAAAATCAGGTGGCTGATTCATTGGCAGTCACTGCAAGCACCTTGGAACCTATGCAAGGCTCCAAGTTTAAAAGATTTTCAGTTGAATTGATGTCCACCCCAGCTATTCTTGACAATATTAGGAACTTTCAGGTCTTTGAGGATGATCGACACATTCTGGCTTTCTTAGCCAGCTCAGATGTCTTTGAGGGGCAAATTATTGATGAGTCTAACAAAGATCAAGGGGATTGGAACCCTGAAGAATGTGATACAAAAGGGGTGCTTAATCTAAAAAGTAATAACATTCCCAAGGGAATGGTTGCTCTAGAGAGAATCTTTGATTCAAACCCAAGGGCTCGAGAGAAGGCATCAGCTGAAGAAAAGGGAGGTGAATATGTGACAGTTAACCTAACTGACTTGGGTCCTGAAAGGAATGTCTATATAGGGAAGGCCTGCCCTGAAGCAATCAGGGAAGACATATTGAGGGCACTTAAGAAAGATATTGCTGCTATAGCTTGGGGATATGAGGACCTCCAGACATTTGATGCTTCGGTTATGACTCACACTATTCCCATAAAGCCCGAAGCTAAACCTTTTAGACAGAAGTAGCGCCTTGTTAATGCTTTGATTGAACCATTGATCTATAAAGAGGTTCAGAAATTGCTGTTAGCAAGGATAATCTTCCCTGTGCGCCATTCAACATGGGTGGCTAACTTAGTCCCGGTTCGTAAGAAAAGCGGGGAGATCAGACTATGCGTTGACTTTAGAAATTTGAATAAAGCCTCAGAGAAGGATAATTATCCACTTCCTTCTCTGGATGAGGTTCTACAGACCGTCAACGGAGCATAGATGATGTCATTCTTGGACGGTTACTCTAGATATAATTAGGTTATGGTCGACTTTGAAGAAAGGATGAAGATGACTTTCACTACTAAGTGGGGGACATTTGCATATAGGAGGATGCCCTTCGGTCTAATAAATGCTGGAGCAACTTTCCAGCGTGCCATGGATATAGCTTTCAAGGATCTGATTGGTAAATGCATTATTGTTTACATTGATGATTTGACAGTATTCTCCAAGGATAGATTGAATCATGCTATGGATTTAGCCAAAGTTCTCGAAAGGTGCATCCAGTATGGAGTCTCCTTAAATCCCAAAAAGTGTGTGTTCGGAGTTTCCGAAGGGAAGCTCTTGGGACACATAATTTTAGAAAAGGGAATATCCATTGACCCAGAGTGAGTTGAGTCTATTCTCAAGATAGCCATGCCAGGGAGCAAGAAGGAGATGAGATCCTTCTTTGGAAAGATCAACTTCGTGAGGAAGTTCATCACAGGCTTTGCAGAAATCGTGAAGCCCTTGAACGAGATGATGAAGAAGAATGCCAAAATAGAGTGGACTGATGAGGTGAAGGTGACATTTTCTCAAGTAAAGCAATCCATATCGGATGCTCCAGTCCTCACTAGCCCTGATTATTTGAGGCCATTTTACATCTACTCTTTTGCCTCCGAACATTCGTGTGCGGTTGTATTAACTCAACGAGGAGAAGAGTTAAAGGAGAGGTCGATTGCTTTCATGAGTTCTCCCTTCAAAAATGCTGAAATTAAATACCCACCTCTTGAGAAGCAAGCTTTTGCGCTGGTCCGAGCTGTTAAAAAATTTAGGCACTACATCCTCTGAAGTCAGATCATTGCTGTTGTCCCTGATGCCACTGTCAAGTCTCTACTGATGCAGAGTGAACTGGGAGAAAGAAGAGGGAAGTGGATGGCCATCTTACAAGAGTTCGATTTAGAGATACGTCCCATGAAATTAGTTAGGGGTACGGGTTTATCTCAGTCCATGGCTAATGCTGGTAACAACGTTATTTGTCAACAATACACTACCCAGTCCTTCTCAAATGACCCATGGTATGCTGATCTCATTTCTTTCATGCTCAATAACCGGTGTCTGGAGGGAATGAACGCCACTCAAAGGAGAGCCCTGAGATTGAAAAGCTCACACTATATGTTTAAAGGAGGGCTCCTATACAGAAGGAATTTTGAAGGAGTGTACTTAAGATGCCTTGATCATCAAGAGGCTAAACATGTGATCTCTGAGTTTCATGGGAGACATGGCACAGGTCATGGGTCTGCAGATTCATTAGCACACCAGATCCTCTGATCTGGTTACTACTGGTCCTGTGTATTCAAGGATGCCCATCAGTATGTGAGAACATGCCACACATGTCAGATTGTTGCACCAAGGGAATGCCATGCAGCCATGCCATTATAGCCCGTTTACGAGGTGAGGCCCTTTGCCCAATGGGCATTGGATTTTATTAGGGTTATCAACCCAAACTTTACTGCAGGGTATAAATTCATCTTGACTGCTATTGACTACTACACGAGGTGGAAAAAGGCGATACCTTGCAAAAATAGCACAACGGAGGTAGTGATCAAGTTTCTCACCGAGTGCATCACTACAAGGTTTGGGGTACCCTTCGCTCTGGTATGTGACAATGGTTCTGCTTTCTCCTCTGCAAATTTTATTTCTTGGGCCTATGATCACAAGATTGTCTTAAAGTACTCATCAAATTATTACCCGCAAGGCAACGGAGTTGTAGAGTCTACCAATAAAAATCTCTTAGGGGTGATTAGGAAGCTGTTAGAACATAACCCTAGAGACTGGCATACCCAGCTGAGATTCACACTATGAGCAGATAGGACTAGGATTAAGGCTGCCTTAAACACCTCACCATTCTAGCTGGTATATGGCCAAGAGCCCATTTTTCCCATTGATCTTCAAATACCTGTCCTTGAGTTTATGCAGAAGTTCTGCTCTAAGGATAATAGGATAGAAGTCAGATTAGCTGCTTTGTTGAAATTAGAAGAACAAAGAGATGTGGCATTGCAACAATTCTTTAGGCATCAGGCTGTTGTCAAACGCTGGTTTGATAGAAGAGCCAAGATAAAAGCTTTTAGGATATCAAACCTAGTGCTCCTATGGGACAAAGCCAATGAAAAGAAAGGTAGTCATCATAAATTCGACAAACTTTGGCTGGGTCCTTATCAAATTGCTGAGATCTTAGGAGAAAATGCTTTCTGATTGAGTAGTTTAACTGGAGAACCTGTCCCCTTGCCTATCAATGGACAGTTTCTTAAGCACTATTTTGAATCATAAGGTTGGCATTTAGTTTGGATAGGTAGAATATTTATATAAATAATTTCTGCTTGTAAATAATCTCTGTGTGTAATCTTCCGTTCTTTGTGCAAGTAATGTGGCTCTTGTTTGTAAATAGTTTGTTGTTTTGTTGCTTTTCTTCCTATTCTTTCTTTCCGTTTCCTTTGTTCTTTGTTTTTGTTTTGGTTTTGTTCTTTAGGGTTGATCTATTTCTTTCCATTTTGAATTGTGGGTTGTTGTATGAAGCATGCTTTGGTCATTAGGAGAGAAGTGGTTTAGATATTTTCAAGTTCTCTGATTGGAAGATTTTGTCCTCAATTCGTTCTTTCATGCTCATTTTCAATAAAGTTGTGGAAAGTTTTAAAACAAGGTGCCAAGTAAGTAACTCTCATCAGCTCCCCTGAATCTATCACAAATTATCAAAATCATCTCCTCTTATAAGGGTATATTTGTCCTAGGACTATGGTGTTGTAAGATTTGAGTGAAAAATTTGATCTCCCAAGTGCTGTTATGAGGTCCATGGTAGTTTTCAACCCATATCAGATGTTAAACATCTGACATATTGAAAAGAAAAATAAAATTAAATAAAAAATCTGAAACTCCAAAAGAAAAGGAAAGAATTATCAAAAGAAGAGGAGTCAATATGAATGGGTGATTCCAGTATCTCTACCGGGGCTATGGATGCCTGACTAGCAGTAGAGCAATGCTGTGAGAGAACTAGAGGTATCTCTATCAGGGCTATGGACACCTGATTGGCAGTGAAGCAATGCCCGGGATATCATTGCACAAATGGAAATCAACTCATGTAGCTCAAATCTTGCACGTTGTTCTCCGAAAGATGAGGAAAACTTCATAAGAGAGTGATGCACAGTCAAGCACACACATAGATTCAGGGGGTAGCCATTGATTGACTTACATTTGAGATTCTAGCTCTACCTTGCTTGTTATAATTGACCCAACTGGAGTTGTCCCGTTCATGAACCAAGAGTTCTGGGTAGCTGAATCCTTCAGATTCTTGAAAATGGTTAAACCATTTTCTCAGCCGAGTTGCCATTTGTTATGCCTTACATAACCATCCCCACTTTGATCTAGATCGAAATGGGTCCCCTTTTCTCTTTTTTGTCTTTTTCTATTTTGCCTTTGGTTTTCTACCTTAGGCATTTTTCTTTCAAAGTTCTGCCGGAGGCGGAAACGGGACCAATACCGGACTTGGAAATTCCTTCTAAGTTTTGGTCTTGTTTCATCCCCAGTTCCAGTTCCAGATTTTTCTTTGCCTTCTTCCTTTGTTCTTTGTCAGATTCGAGTTCGGGGCGGGGTTTGGAATGTTCAACTTTCTTAAAGTTTTTTATTTTGGTTCCGTCCTGGGTTTGACCCCGCCCTTTTCTTTCCTCTTTGTTGGTCTTGGTCTTTTTTGTGTCCTTTACCTTAGGTGTTTCCTTTTGTGGCCTTTCACATTTTTATTTCCCTTTGTTTTGGTTGTTTGTTTTGGCGGACTCGGGACCGGAATGGCTTCCAAACTTGGAATTTTTTTCAAGTTCCATTTTTGTTCTTTCCCCTGTCCCGGTTTCGCCACTTTGTTCTTTTTCTGCCTTGTATATCTTCTTCTGTTGTTCCGCCGGACTCAGAACCGGAACGAACTCAGAACCTTGAAACTTGGAAAAGTTTCTGGTTCGGATTTGGTTCCGACCCCGGTTCCGCCTGGTTCATTTTTTTGCTCTGGCTCCACCAGTGTTTTGTTCCCATCCTTTGCATTTTGGGATTTCCTCCCGGGCGCGGAGCCGGGTTGAGGTATGAACTCAGGAAGTATTGGTTGTTTCCTTGGCTCATTCCCTCCTTGACTCCGGCCCCGATTCCGGTTTTCTTTTGACCCCGCCCCCGCTTGTTTTGAGGGACCAAAATGTCATTTTTTGGCCGTGTTTTGCCCCAATCCCGGTTCCGTCGGGACTTGTTTACGTTTTGCTTCCCATGCCCATGTTGGCTTCGCCTCCCCTGGAGTTAAGTTTCTTTTTTGTAAAAGGGCATAATGTTAATGATATTTTTGAGATTCAAAGGACTAACGAAGATCTGGTTTTGCAGGGGTCAAATTATGTGTGTGATGAGGTGTCTCGAGGATCTCAGCGGGAGTTCTGAGCTCGGTGGAATGTCTCACCGACTCAGTGAATTCTCATCGAAACAGAATAGGCCTTCACCAAGGCAGGGTATCTTCGCCAAAGGGTCTAGGCGACCACGCAGAGCTACACTGAAATAGAATGAGCTCCTCACTGAGAAAACAAAATGCCACTATAAGGTCTCCCCGAGATTCAAAGGTCTTGCCGACCGGTGGCAAGGAGAAGGCTTCGGTGGGAGATATTGAATTCGGGATAAGGTCTTGCCGAAAGCCTAAAAGTCTCACCAACTAGTGCAAAGGGGAGTTCGGTGTAATGTCTCACTGACTCAAAAGGGTCTTGGCGACACCGAAATTCAGTGAAAGGAAATGAATGCGGTGGGAGGTCTCGCCGATGACCCAAGGTTACGCCGATGACAAGGATCAATGAAAGATTGTGATGTCGGTATAGGGCCCTAGCAAAGAAAATGAGTCTCCCCGACAGGAAAAGGAGCTCACCAAGGTAAAGCCTTCACCAAAAGGTCTTGGAAAAGGAAGAAGGTTACACCGAAGTAAAACAGAAGCTGATCGAAAAGAGGGGCCCACTAAAGAAAAATGAGCTCAAGGAGAACAAATGGATGTCGCCGTAGCTCTTGTCGATTGGAGGAAGTCTTATTGAAATAAGGAGGCATCGGTGTAGCTGTTGGAGTTCGCTAAGATGTCTTGGTGACCCTGAGGTGTCTTGCCAATGGAATCAAACAATTCGGTAGAGAAAGGAGATCTTGACATAAGGTCTCGGCGAAGAGGAAAAGTCTCGCCGATATGAAGGAATATTGGCATAATCTCTTGTTGATTTAGCAGGGTCTGGCCAAAATGAAACAAAAGTCGCCAGAGGATGGTTGGTTCGGTGTGATGTCTCACCGACTCATTAGGTTCATACCGAAGCAAAAACAGAAGCTCGACGCTTTGCTTCCATGGAAGCGGTCAACATACAAAGTGAGCAGAGAGCCAAAGGTAGAGGATAAATTCGTGAGTCAAATGGACAGCTGTGACTACTGCTAGTGAGGTAGCTCAGCATTAATGGCGATATTTTGGGGCACTCGAGGCAGCTCTGCTGGAGTTTTGAGGTGGACACGGAGGCGTAGAAGTTATAGCAATAGGTGCAAAAGATCTGTGGATCTTTCCAGGGATGATCTTTACCAGTAGAGACGGCGAGGAGGGTGCATTAAATGCAAAACTAACTCCCTTCAAAAGATCTGGGCGCCAACTTCTTGAAACCACGCGATATTTTGTAAACCCTAAAAGCAGGTGCCGACTTTCTCTTTAGAAGAAGATATGTATATATGGAATGCTTTCCTTTTTGAAAAGGGTTCCGAAATTTTTTGGTTCCACAATTTTTAGTGTTAGCACTTCTAGATTAGAACTTCTAGGTTTAGAGAACTTTTTAGAGCTAGAACTGTTAGGGTTAGTCAGCTAGTAGAAGGAGATCGAGTTGCATCTTGATTCTCAGTAATGAGAGCTCCTCTTGTCTTCTTGTTTAGCAGTTAGTTTTTTTTTAGTACTAGATGGTAATGTATTTCCAAAGTTCTTCTAGTGTAGATGGAAGCAGTCTGAAGATACAAGTTTTCTGTACACTGGTGATTGTGCCAGATTTGTAAATGTTGCTTATTTGTCTAACCCACAGTAGAAGCAACCAGATTCGAATCTACTTCATATTGTGTTCCAGAACGGTATTTATCTGAAATTAATCATTTTATTTTGAAAGCTTTCAAGGAATGAAATTTCATTTTTATCTTTTATTTAAATGGTAGTTTATAATCAGTTTTTATAATCATCGTTGTCAATGAATGCAACTATGTGTTGATCACTAGTTAATTTCGTTCTTCAGTTTTAGGTTAGCAAATTCCTTGAAGTTAGCAAAGTCTGTTTTAGGTTGAATGAATTATTGTTCATTTCTATTTCAACACCCTGATCCATCTTTTTTATATTTCTTTAAAAACCCCTGGTTACTATAGGGTTTATTTTATGTTTGATCTTGGAGCAATCCAGAAGCCCAAAACCAATAGGCCCCTTGAATATTACTGTTGCATTGGCCACTAAGCAACATCAGCGCAGTTGAGACCCAACTACCAAGACCTTGGGAGCTAAGGTATCCATGTGATTATCTTTCTCTTTCAAGAGAAACATAGAAGCAATTTTCTATTTAGCATTGTTGTGGTGCCAAAATCGACATCAACAAGAGTGTGGAATATGATTGAGGAATTTGATGCCTTTCACTTGGTATCTATCCCAAGGAACCAGAACAAGCATGTTGATAGACTTGCAGTCGTTGGAGCACAATTTTATATTTCAGGAGATATTAGAAAAGAGAAAGTACAACAATATGTGAAAGTGGTAGTTAAGCCATCAATTCCTGATAACAACATTCACTGGCAAGTTTTTGACAGTGATGAACAAATTCTTTCTTTTTTGCTCAAAGAAGATCAATTCTCCATGATGAATCAAGCAAAACTTAAGCAACGGTATGATGATCAAGTTATACAGCTAAAGACCAAGAAGCTTCCCAAAGGGCTGATTACCTTAGAATCCATATTCAATTATGATAACCAGCTTAAGAAGAACAAAGTCAACATCCAAGTGAAAGAAGATCATTATGAGGAATTTGAAATCTTCAAAGGTAAGCTTCTCAAATTGGGAAAAATCTGTTCAGATGAAGATAAGAAAGCTTTCATTGTTTTATGCCAAGAGTATCATGATGTTTTTGCCTGGCAATATTTTTATTTAAGGGGGTTTGATCCTCACATTGCACAACATACAATTGAGTTAGAACTTGGTATCAAGCCTGTTAGACAAAAACAAAGGCCCTTGAATCCTAAGCTTGAGCCCTTAATGATTAAAGAGTTGACCAAAGTAGTTGAGGGGGGTATCATCTTTCCTATTAAGCACACCTCATGGGTTTCTAACCTTATTCCGGTTAGAAAAAAGAGCAGTGAGATAAGACTTTGTGTCAACTTTAGGGATCTTAACCGAGCATCTATGAAAGATCATTACCCACTGCCCTCCATGGAACAAATCTTACAAGTAGTTGCTGGTTCTGAAATATTTTCCTTATTAGATGGTTTTTCGGGCTATAATCAGGTGCTAGTTAAAGAGGAGGATCAATTCAAAACTGCTTTTACAACTAAGTGGGGCACTATGGCATACAAAAGGATGCCTTTTGGTTTATCTAATGATGGTGCCACGTTTCAAAGGGCCATGGATATGGCATTTCAAAGTTTGATTAATAAAATTTTGCTGGTTTATTTAGATGATATTACAGTTTATTCTAAGAAAGCTGATGAACATTTGTCACATCTCAAACAAGTTTTTGAGAAATGTAGGGAGTTTGGGATATCCCTTAATCCTACAAAAAGTATCTTTGCAGTTCATGAAGGTACATTGTTAGGCCATATAGTATCAAAGGATGGAGTTACCATTGATCCGAAAAGAGTCAAAGCTATACTTGAAATACCATTGCCCAATCACAAGAAAGGATTGCAAAGCTTTTTAGGAAGAATCAACTTTCTAAGAAGATTTATTCCTAATGTTGCAAATTTGCTACAACCTTTGACTGCTATGCTAAAAAAGAAAGCAGTTTTTAGTTGGAAAAAAGAGGCAAAGCGTAGTTTTGAAGAAATCAAGGAGGCTTTAGCATCAGCTCCAACATTGGTAAATCCAGATTTCTCTAAAGACTTCTTTTTGTACGCTTTTGGTAGCCGTAGTTCAATCTCTGCTATGCTGGTTCAGAAAAATAGTGATAACTTAGAGCAGCCCATAGCTTTCTTTAGCCAGGTACTAACTGATTATGAAGAGAGGTATACTTTTGTTGAGAAACATGTCCTCGCTGTGATCAGAAGCCTAAATAAGTTTAAACCTCTAGTGTCAAACAATAAGATTCATATTCTGGTGGCGCACTCAAGTGTGAAGGAGTTTCTGTTGAACAAAGATCTGAATGAAAAAAGAGCAGGGTGGGTCACTAAGGTTATGGAATATGATGTGGATATCAATATTACCAAACTAGTTAGAGGTAAAGGTCTCTGTGAACAGCTTGCTACAGGGTCAATCAGTGAAAATGAATTAGAAAAGGATGTTATTTTTGCTAATACAAATGAGTCTCAGGTTTCTCAAGATGATGTGCCTGCGGTAACAATTAATTGGGTTCAAGACATGACCCAATTTTTACAAATTGGTGAGTGTCCATTAGGTTTGAACAGAGCCAAAAGAAGATACTTTAGACTGCAGTCCATACCATATGTGCTGGTAAACAATATTCTTTTCAAAAAGGATCTGAATGGTGTTCTGTTAAGGTGTATTCACAGTGATCAGATTGAAAAGGTACTTCATGAGTTTCACGATGGAGCTGCAGGGGGTCATTTTGCTCCAAGGACAACTGCTTGGAAAATCATGAGAGCTAGTTATTATTGGCCCAACTTATTTAAGGATGCATATGCTTGGTTAAGAAAGTGTATCAAATGTGCCTTGTTTGCAGGAAAAGAAAAATTGCCCGCTATGCCTCTGCATCCAATTCAAGTGGAGCAACCCTTCATGAGATGGGGCATCGAATTTATTGGGCTGATTAATCCACCATCCAGTATTGGTCACAAGTGGGTGCTCACTGCAACAGACTATTTCACATGATGGACAAAAGCAATAGCTTTGAAAGAAGCAAAAGAGTCTTCAGTTTTGAGCTTTTATGAGGATATAGTCACCGGATTTGGAGTTCCTGACTCTATCATATCTGATAATGCTCTTGCATTTGTGGGATTAAGATTAACTGATTGAGCTATTAAGCAGGGCATTCATTTGAATACATCCTCAAATTATTACCCCCAGGGTAATGGTTTAGCTGAAAGCACAAATAAGAATCTCATCAGGATTATCAAAAGAACAATGGAGGATAATCAAAGGACCTGGCACATTAGATTAAAATATGCACTTTGGGAAAACAAAGTGACTCCTAAGAGGTCTATTGGTAATTCAGCATACATGTTAGTTTATGGAAAGGAGGCCAGATTACCTCTATCTGTAGAGCTTCTAGCTCTGGACATTGTTCGCCAGATGGAGATGTTTAAGGGACAGGACCCAATGTCTGTGAGATATGCAGAGCTCATGGAGCTCGAAGAATTAAGGGACAAAGCAATGAAGGTTTTGGAGTATCATAAGCTCCAAACAAAGAAGACATTTGATAAGAAGGCTACAGAAAAAGTTTTCAAGGTGAGAGATCTCATACTAAAATGGGATGTTTTGAAAAGTAGGCCAGGCCATCACACCAAGTTTGACAACTTGTGGACAGGCCTATTCATTATCAGAGATTGTAAGGAGCACAATGTTTATCAACTGGCCATGACAGAAGGTGAAGTACTTCCTATCCAAGTTAACGAGATACACCTTAAGCCTTGTTTTCAAGTCTGATGAATTCCTCTATTGTACATATTAGGTTAGGTTTTATGTTTTCCATAAGTGTTGTTTCCAGCACAGTAAATATTCCTTTTTTGGTTTCTCCTTTTTCTTGAGGTTTGGACAATTTGTTATGACCTATAAGTTATAGACACGTTTGAGCTATGTGCAAAGTTGATGTTTTAATTTTTCAGAGCTTCCTAACGACTCCATGCCCAATGGACAAGTTTTGGCTACTGGTTTTCCATGTTTAGCAGGCAAACATCCAGCAAAGGTCGCTAGAAATGTTACCGAATTTTCATCCATGGGCTCAATCAGGTAGGATAAATCATGTGACAGAGGTTCGAGAAGGCCAAATGGAGCATTCGCACAAGGGAAAAAGTCATGAATTTGATGCTAGGTCACAAGGAGCTCAGTTGAAAAGCATGCCTTAATGAATTTGATATAATTTTCCTTTAAGAAGAAAGTCTGCAAGACCTTCCAGATGTCTTGCCGACTAGCAGTGGTTTCATAAAGTCTGAATGCTTCATATTAGGGATCCTATCGGCATGAAATTATCTGGGTCTCCCCGACCCATAGTGCATTTGGTTAAATATTCGTCTGTGTTGCCTATCGGCAAGACCTCAGGAATGTCACGTTGAGTGGAATTCACCTGCAGGTTCCTATTGGCAAGACATCAATCATCATCCCAGCAAGAAAGGGATATGAATTTCGGTGGAGGTTTTTTCCTTCAGGGTAGAGTCTTAGTGACTTCTTAAGGTCTCACCGAATGGGTGCCTTTGGTGTATGTAAGCGGGCTTCGCTAGGAGGTCTTTTCAAAGGAAAAGGTCTCGTCGAAAGGAGGTGGCGTCAGCAAAGCAAGGGATCTTCGCTGTAGGGTCTCGCCGAAGTCAAAAGGTCTCCATGACTCTAATGGCTTTTGACGCAGGAGATTGAATTCGCTAAGATGTCTCGGCGATAAAGAAAATTCATGCCGACTGAATAAACCCTCGCCAAAGCAAAGCGCCTTTGTCATGATGTCTCCCCGACTGCTTTTGGTCTTGCTGACAACAAAAAGACCTTGCCGAGAAAGTTGGACATCGGCATGAGGTCTTACCAATATAAGGATGTCTCCTCAATAGGAAAAAGTGCTCACCAAAGGATTTGGTTTTTGCCATAGGATCTTAGTGATGCGAGAGATCCTGCCGATAAAGGGAGCCTTCGGTGTAATAGTCCAAGTCGGAGAAAGGTCTCCCTGACCTGGTGATGTCTCTCCAACTGAGGGGAAAGTAAACTCATCGCCAAATGATAAGGAGCCCGAAGAGAGCTCTGGCCGACAGGCCTATGTCTCGCTGACAATAAAGGGTCTCGCCAAGAGTTGAAGCCATCACCATGAGGTCTCGGCAACCAAGTAGTGTCCCGCCGAAAGCCAGGGCTGTCGCCCAAGGAAGGTTAAATCAGCGTAATGTCTCATCGACGGCTTGGAGTCTTCCCAAAATGAAGAGTTCACCGAAAAAAAAGGAATTCTATGAGATGTCTCGGCGAATGGAGGTGGTCTCAGTGACGGAAACGGGAATCAGTATGGCTAGTGGACCTCGCTATGAAGTCTTCTCGACTTGCCATGGTCTTGCCGAAGGAAATGTAGAGCTCAGTAGAATGAAGTGCGTTCGGGGTGACATCGATCAGCTCTTTCCGAATGAAGAGGAGCTCGGGGAGATGTCGAATTGAACTCAAAAAAGGAAACAGAGATCGATGAAGGTCTCATCGACTAAGCAAGCTCTCGATGAAAGGAAAATGGAGTTCGCCGTGAGGTTTGGGTTCGCCATGTTGTCTCGGCGAATGAGGATGTCTCAGTGAAGTGCGATGTCAATGAAGAAAGAGGAGAAGCTTCACTGTGACATCCCAGCTTACTGGTGAAGGGTCTCCCCAAAATGGATTCCTTCGCTAAAGAGTGGGCAGTTCGTTATGATGTCTCAGCGAATGAAATGTGTCTTGCCGATGGTTTCGGTGATATCGGTATGACTTTGCGAACTCGATAGGAGCTCTCATTGATAGTGTCATGTTGTGCTGATAGATTCAAGGGGGCATAATCGCATCGGTGAGACACTTCAAGTGTCTCGCTGAGATGTGATTATGATCAAAGGAGTTTTTGACCGCCTAAGGAATCTGCATGGAGTATACTCGGCCAATCAGAGAGATCTGAAAGTGAATCGCTGGCAGCTTGACTGGTGCCAAGAAGATCAACAGGGTGAAGGCAACGTGGATCAGCTCTGAGCTCTGAAGCATTGAAGGCAACTCGGTTGAAGAGGTTCAAGGGAGACACGATACCAGGAAGTAAATGCAATGGTTGTAGAAAGATCTGAAGAAGACCACTCCTGCAGGTGACTCTTCACACCGACATGGACACATAGGGTGCAGCATTAAATTCAATCAAAAGATCTAAGGAGAGATCTATCCCAAGGACTGATATTTTGTAAGCCCTAAGGGGCCGATCTTTTTGTATATAAGGCATTTTTTGCCTTTTTTGTAAATAGTTCGGATAGTACACTAAAAAGAGTAAGTGATTTTTATTAATCCTTTCTCGACTAATGTATGTATGTTTTTGTAACTCAATTGGAAGTCTGGAATACAACACAGAGTTTACCTTGGAAGCTAGTGTTCATGTTTGTACTACTCTCATTTCTATTTTTTCTTTTGATTATGCATGTCTTTGACTGTGTTTTATAAGTCTACACTCATACATTAGGGCTGTGACATTTATCTCTCCTTCCTAAGATGTGTATGTAGATCGAACCCGTTAAGAATGATGCATAAGTCTAAAAGAAGTTGTGTTGAGTATGCGAAATGATTGCAATTAAGTTTCCCAGTGTATGATTACCTTGTTTAATTCCATATTTTCTTACAAGTTCGGTGTATCACCTTAGGATTTAATCTTCATTTTTATGCATTCTCCTTCTCCCTTTCCCTTCAAAGAATCAGTAGTTTAGGTGATAACACCAAGGAAGCTGACCTTCTCCGGAGGTTCATTTCAATTTAGGTGACCCACAGCCTTGAAGTGATCCCATGTTTCTCTAGAAAGCTCAGTTTCATCACTGTGTGTAGGGTGCATTTCTGAGAGACAACATTTACTTTGTGTATCTGTATGTAACCAGGTAAACATTGATTGGTTTCCCCTTGCATAAAATGCAGATTTATGAGCCATCCAAGAGAATCTCAAGCAGAAAAGAAATGCAACATCCTTATTTTGATGATCTTGACAAATCTCAATTATGATTTTAAGCCATTACAAAAGTGCATGTGAAGCTTGGTGAGGCAATTTCAAGTTATTCATTTGAATTTAACCTGATCATGACCACCTATGACGTAGACATTATAATTAGAATCTCGAATTTCAAGAAATTCTATTCATGAGAGGTGTTGTGTGCAAAAGGTATCTTGGAACTCCCAGTGAAGATGTATGACCAACACTGACTAAGTTGAGAGACTGCCATGCCTATTTGTAAGTGCCTTCCATCTATTTTGGATGAGCTATTTCTTTTTATTCTTTTCCTTTGCATATTTGTAACTAAACTAGTAAAAATTGATTGGTCCCTCCTTGCAGAAAATGCTGATTTTTGAGCCATCAAAGAGAATCTCAACCAAAAAAGCAATGCAACATCCTTATTTTGATGATCTTGACAAATCTCAATTCTGATTTGAATGAAATCTTGCAATAAAAGTTCCCTGTTCATAAATTTCTATGTTTTCTTTCAGTTTTGTTAGCTTTGTACCACCTGTACAGTAGATTTAGGCCTTGTCCTTTGTAGATTAAGATAATACAGAGAATTAGGTTTCTTTTGAGTCCATCTAGAAGAACATCCATTGAGTTTTTCCACTGTTAGAGCACATTTTCTGAAATTCAGTTTGGAACCTTCAATTTGAGGTTTTGAGAGTCAAGTGAAGAAATAAAGCATACTCCATTGAATTAGGCTTGTAGATCAGTGGAGTAGGGTTATAGTAGGGTGTTTATGGTGTAGGAGCACCAAGGACAATCAGGACCACAAGGTGGTCAAGTGGTAAATTTTGATTTGTAGTCCATGAAGAATGTTGTAATAAGGTCACAAGGACCATTAGGAAGTGTTTTAAGTCAATATGGGTTGGTAGGATATGAGGTTGCAATGTCATGTTAGCATGTTGTCAATTTGGTGTAATGAAGCCTTGAATGGCCTAAATGTGAAAATGTATGTAAATTTGTAATGTAAGGGTCAAGATGATGTAATGAGGCCATCATAAGGTCACTAGTTTAGGTATGGAGTCATTTACATCAATATGTCAAAAGTTGCACATAACAATGTAATGTTGTCAAACCAAAAGTTGTCATTTTGCAAATACTTAGAAGTTGAAGGGTCACACTTGTAAAAGAAGTTGAAAAGTGGTTGTAGTCGGTTGAGGAGGTTGATATTCCTTCAAAAAGGCCTTGTGAACATTGTATGTTGTTGGCAATCATACTTTTGAAAGCAGGAGCACCAACTCCATCTTTTCAACACTTGAACCCTTGTGGTTTCTATTATTTGGTCATTTGATCATTTAGGGTGTTCTTAGATGGTTTTAGGTCATTCTATTTCATTTAATAAGGATTCAATACCATTTTTGTATGTATTAGGTCAATTGAGTCATGATGTAAAGAAGTTGATCAATAAGGGGATTCATGTGGTGAACCTTGTAATTCCAGTGTTTTAGGGTTATTTGTGTTAAATAAGGGATTTATAGACCATTTATCATGTAATTTGAGTCTTAGGAAGGAGTCTTTAAAGATTTGCATAAGAAATATTGAAAAATTGCCAAAAGCCAAAATTAGCAATTTTAGTGGAAGACAAAAAGATAGAAGTTCAAAAGGAAAGCATATGCATTGGGGAAGATCAAGAGACATTGTAATTGATATTATAATTCCATTCAAGGCTAATTATTCAATATAGAAAGTTTGGTTAATGTTTGATTCAGAGTTTTCAACGCTTTATTTCTGATTTTTCATTGTATTTCCTGATTTTACTATATTTTCAGAGTTTCCTTCACCTGTACGGACCCGTACATTCTTAGAAGGATTTCTCATTCATGTTTTCATGTAGTATTGTGAATTAGCTTCCATTTTCTTCCATTTAGGCCTTCCAATATTCATTTTGGAGGGAGAAATACTAATTTTTCTGCAGCAGCCCGTGTAACAGATTTATCACTATTTTGTTATTAAAAAAATGCAATTTTTGTCTTCCCACCTACTGTAAAGCCATGTGACTCAGTGGGAAGACTTGCATGCATGTATATTAGGTGTGGAATGAATTTTCTTGGCAAGGGGGAGTCTTTAAGTCTGAATTCTTACGATGCCTAGGCATAAAATGTTAAGTTTCTATGTGAAAATGCTGGTTTCAAGTTGTCTTTTCATGGATTTTTGTTGGGATTGAGTTTAGGAAGGGTTGGAAGGTTTGAGCAGACCTAGGGAAACATGTTTTATGTTTTGGTTTTGTGTATTGTGGCTGTTTGAGTGAAGATCTTGAGAAACCCTAGATTTTAGGAGGGAAAATGAGGGTTTGTTGGAGCAATAGCTTAGCAGACTTGTACAAAGTATTTGACCAGAAAATTTGTGGTTTTGAAGCACAATTTGTGACTATCTAGGAGATCTTGTTATGAAAATAAGTTTAAAGGTGGGTTTTTTTGTAAAATTGGGCTAGTTCTTGTAGCCCTTGAGCATGATACCTTGATGTTTCTTTAAGCTTTGGTAGATGAATCTTAGGTGGAAGCTTCAATCTATCTTCTTGATGAAGTATGAATGTTATTTGGATGATCAATGGATGTTTTTACAATTCTCTTTAAGGAATTGGTCTTTTAGTTGTTCAGTGGTGAATTGGAAGACTATAGTGCTGATCTTATGGAAGCTGGATTAGATATATGAACTTGAGTTGGTTTCTTGGTTCTTAAGTTTGAATTTGTATTCCTCCACCCTGCTATGCATTAGTTGATATGCTTTCAAAAAAATAATTTATTTGAGAATTCATTTGGGAAGCTAAAGTGATAAAGCCCAAAAACATGGTTTGTATGGCTACTAGAGTAGACCTAGTTGAAAGGAGATAATTGTCAAGATAGATACTTGGGGTTTTGCAAATTACTTGGGACTAATCTAAATGAGTTTTCTAAAAGATTCCAATCCCTTTCTGCATTAGTTTATTGTTTTGGTTGAGTTGTTTTTGTGCAGGGAAGTCAAGAATGTAAAGGTGGAGTTGCTGCTATAGAGCCAAAATCTGAGTTTTTCATCCAAAAATGGAGGTTTTATGCATTGTATGGAAGAAATAATGAATGCATGTCTAGAGAAATGATTCTAAAAGGATTTTTAGACATAATAAGGCATGATCCAAGTGTTGGCCAGAGTGTTTGAGGTTTCTTAGAGTGAAATACTTGAAACCCTTACTGATTTTTGTGATTTTCACCCTATAATCAAGGGTTTATAGATTTTGTGTATTGTTGGGCATTTTCCATCTTGAAACTTGTTTATTTGAGAGTTTTTACACATGGAAAAAGATTGTTTGAGGTTTTTTGGTATGTTGGTGATGATTAAAGACTACTTTCTTTGTTAAAATGGCCTATTTGAGGTTCTTTAAAAGTAAAGAAGTTGGGACAACAGGCATGTGTTCCAAAATAAGTGTATCTAAAAATGATATATATTTTTAATGGCCAAAATGGGTACCCTAAAATGTATTTATCCTGTAAAGATTCATTGTGGTTTGCATGTTACACCTGATTTAGTGTTTTAGCACTTATAAGCAATTTGGTCTTCTAGTGCAAGCAATTGTGAAATCTGATTAAACAGTGTTGTATGAAGGTGTTTTAACTTTATTCATGTCAAAATAAAGATGAATAAAGTGTACCAAGGTTTGGTAAAAGTTTGGAAGCAAGATTTGAAGGTTAGGTGTCTTTTTGGCTTGTGAAAAGTTGCAAAGTCGTGCAACTTTTGTTCTCCAACTCGTCTGACCAAACAAACTATTCCAACGCATCTGAATAGGAATTTTTACTATAGGAATGGTCCTCTTTCACACCCAAACACATGGAATCGCTCCGAGCTACGTTCAACAAGATCGATCCCTTAAGGGACCAAAGGGAAAAATGACTGCAAACTTCAACATGATGTTACTTGTACACCGTGATGCTTAGAAAATTCTCGTCTAATCCTATGGGATCGTGTTGGGCCCCTCTACAATAACCTCTCTCGGTTTTTGTTATCTCAGAGTGGTTTTTTTGTAGTGTCCAATTTTCAGTTGATGGAAAAAGTGTCAAATGGAAGCAGTGGAAAGTTGCAAAGTGGTGCAACTTTCGTTCTGCAACTCGTGTGACCAAACAGACTATTCCAACACGTTTGAATAAGAATTTTTATTCTAGGAATGGTCCTCTTTCACACCCAAACACGCGGAATCACTCCGAGCTATGTTCAACTAGATCGATCCCTTAAGGGTCCAAAGGGAAAAATGGCTGCAAACTTCAGCATGAGGTTACTCGGACAGCGTGATGCTTATAAACTTCTCATCTAATCTTATGAGATCATGTTGGGACCATCTACAATAACCTCTCTCGGTTTTCGTTATCTCGGAGTGGTTTTCCCGTGGTGTCTAGTTTTCAGTTGATAGAAAAAGTGTCAAATGCAAGCAGTGGAAAGTTGCAAGGTGGTGCAATTTTCATTCTGCAACTCGTGTGACCAAACTGACTATTCCAACGCATTCAAATAGGCATGATTACGCTAGGCATGGTCCTCTTTCGCACCCAAACACGCAAAATCACTTCGAGCTATGTTCAACGGAATCGATCCCTTAAGGGTCCAAAGGGAAAAATGGCTGCAAACTTCAACATGAGGTTACTCGGACACCGTGACACTTAGAAACTTCTCATCTAATCCTATGGGATAGCGCTGGGCCCCTCTACAATAACCTCTCTCATTTTTTGTTATCTCGGAGTGGTTTCCCGTGGTGTCCAGTTTCCAGTTGATGGAAAAAGTGTCAAATGCAAGCAGTGGAAAGTTGCAAGGTGGTGCAATTTTTGTTCTACAAATTGTGTGACCAAACAGAGTATTCCAACACATCTGAGTAGGCATGTTTACACTAGGCATGGTCCTCTTTCACACCCAAACACGTGAAATCACTCTGAGCTACATTCAACCAGATCGATCCCTTAAGGGTTTGAGTGTAGTATGTTGAAATAGGCCATTCCTCCTATTGTTCAGGCTGTGTCTCAGTGATATGGGCCTAATGTAACTTGAATTTTGGTAGCTTGATATACAAAGTCTATTGATGCTAGGGTTCAATTTGTATGATTTTGAAAAAAGAAGCCAACTGAGTAGAGTTATCAACATTATTCGTAAATCATAAGAATTTGTTTAGTACACTAGACATTTTGATGCCTTCTTATAGTCTCAAACATTATTTTGTATCATTGTTACATTAGTTTTCGAAGTGGCAGCTTAATATAGCTCCATAATACAAAATCTGGTTCACGCTGATTTTCACGTGAATCAAATCACATTGATGTGAAAAAAACCATGAGACCATAGCTTGTGGTGTAGGAGCACCTAGGTCATGTAATGCCTTCAAGAGGCTAAGTTGTTAAAAATGTATTTAAGTCCATGTAATGCCAAAATTAAATGTAATCAAGGCATGAAAAAGCATAAAGTGTAATATTGTCAAAATGCTAAATATGTAAAAGAGAGAAAAAGAAGGAAGGTGAAGAGACAAAACAAGAAAATCAAGAAAATCAAGGAAGAGGATGAGTCATAGGTCATTCAAGGAAGATGAAGAGGTAGTTGATGGTTGGAAACTTCTTTAAAAGCATTTTAAAGGCTGAGCAAAGAGATCATTGTATTCTGGAAGAATTAAATTAACAAAGAGTTCCCTGTTTTAGCTTATTTTCTATGTTTTCAGTTGTTTCTTAACTTGTATGGACTGTGCAAGAGTTTAGGGTTCAAATTTAGATTGTTTCTAGTAGGTTGTGGAATCACCATTTTTTTGCATCCATTTTGGGAAGAAATCCAATAAATTTAATGTTTCTTTGAGCATTCTTCTTATGGCTCGGTCTGAAATCTTGTGCATTGAGTTTTGAGAGTCTTATAAGGCATTTCCACACTACTCCACCAATGTAGGGCAGGTAGATTGGTGGAGTAGGTTAGGGATAGGTTATTTGTTATGTTTTGATGTTTGTGAGTGGAGGAAAAAGCAAGAATACCTTGAAGGAGCTGCTGCTACACAGGAAATTATGAGTTTTCCAGTCAAAATGAACAGTTTCCAGCGTGACAGTGGAGAAAGAACAAGTGCATGGGTTAGAAGATGTTTCCAAATGCCTTTTCAGATGTATTTTTACATGTTCCAATGGT
>VDFB02271358.1:345322997-345506200 GCA_007258455.2 Sequoia sempervirens | reverse complement strand
CTAGGAGGTATTTCTTGAAACTGCCAATATTAGCTTGTTCAACATCCAAAATCACATGTATTAAAATACCATTCGTAAAACAATGCTATTAACATGCAATAAATTTATAATTGTTTACTAGTTACATACCCCACTGATAGGTGCATTGCAAAAATAAGTAGGTGGATGACTGGTGTATCCAGTCTCTACACTGTGACCCTGCAATTTTATTAAAATAATAAAACTAAATTAGTTAATCTTGCATTTCACAATCAAAATTTAATAAATTAAATTCAATGAACATGTTGAATTTTACCTAAGTGTCAATGCCATATGCATCATGCAAAATGTCAGCCATCCTCTCCATCCCTATAGATGCATACTGATCAGGGTGCGTAGTAGCATATGGATCCTGTGTAGCACCCTCTTGAGTGTCGGTAGGGTCATATGAACAAGTCACCCCGCAAGATTGACACACATGGGTTTGAAGGCCACCACCTGAAGACTCCCCTAGATGCCGCTGTACAATAGGGCTTGTGTAATGGATGACACTCCGGGTCAAAGTTGTGATCGCCTGCAATGTCTATATGTTGGCACTCTCCTTCACAATGACAGGCATCACAATCTGCTCATGAGGCGGCCTAGCGAGAGGTCTTCTCCCTTGTCATGTAGGATCTGGCTGTGCACTGGGCCTATCCTGAGCTGACCCCCCACCTCTCCCCTAGAACTCCCTCATATAAAAATAATTTGGGATTTGGTTCAATACAAACTCACTGTATAGTTTCCTAAGAAAATATTGGGGAATCCACAATTATTGCACTATGGGTAATCAAAGACCATATACCATCTTTCATAAAACTAGTTCTTAATCTCTTGGTGGTACCAATGAATAGGAAACCTCTTTGCATTGAGGGTAAGATTTTGATTTGTTTTAGGGTTAGTGAATAGAGAGCACAAATCACCTTTAGTAATTTTTAAATCTTTTACTTGTTTATATGATAATTTGTCTGCATAATATTCCCTGGCTATTGCCTCCTATCTTGCCATCCAGATATTTGTTGGGTGATTGCATCTACATTTTTTAACATATCTTTCAATGAATTTTCTAGAAGCATTCTTTCTGTGGTTGAATCATTTGGATCACTCAACCTACTGATAAGATCCTCAAGTTGTTTTCTATTGTTCTCAATTTCACTCCTCAAATTTTCTTGAGTGCCAGGAGGGTATTGAGAGAATGGTCGGGAGGTTGATTTTGTTGTTGAGGTTGATTTTGTTGAGGATTTTACTGTTGAGGATTTGCCTCCTCTTTTCGTTGAGGATTTGTAGGATTTCCTACAAATTTAAAAAAAAAATCAAATCTAACCTAAAACAAACAAAATCAATTTCAAACTAACAAATTCAAAACAAATAGCAAACAATACTTATCTCTTGCATCTCTTCATCATCATGGCGCCATATTTGCAAAGAAAATCCAGCTCTTGTTGATGAAATTTGTAGAAATCCTTCCTCCTAGAATGTGAGCGCGAAAGTGAGGGTTTTTGGCCGCGGGCTGAGCTGAGAAATAGTAAAAAGCAAATGATACAAATTTCACTTTTTTTTTGCTTTTAAAATCACATAACGAGAGCGTGTTATAATGCACTCGCGTTATCTCTTTTCAAATTTTTGTTCCCATTTGGCCACAAAAGTGCGACCAATTTCATGCACCCACCCAATGGTGTTGTAGTCTGGAAAAATATTGCAGATCCATCAATTCCACTTGTTTAGCAAGTGTTATTAAATAAAATTCTAAGGGGAAGAGTTGTTCATTATCAAAATAGGAATGACAAAATAATATGGGTGTCATCTCAATTGAGGAGCTACTTAGTCAAGTTGGGATACAAGGCGGTGATGAATTTGGGAGTGTCTCATAATCCGTAGTGAGCTCTATCCTTTTACTGGAACCCTATGGTATTGCCAAAGGTAGGGTGTTTTGCTTGGTTAACTTTGAAGCATAGAATCTTGATAGGTGAAAGGTTAGCTTAGCTTGGAGTTGTAGCTAATTTCAATTGTGTCCTCTATGGGATGATTCTTGAAGATGTGAATCAGTTATTTTTGCATTGTCCCTTTGCAAGTGTGTGTTGGTATTTTGTCAAATCAAAAATTAGCTGGTTTGCTCCTTCACCAAATGTGATATGGGACTTTTTTACAAGTTGGCCAGTCTTATATAAGACCTCATTATTTGCTTGCTTATGGAGGATAATTCCCTTAGCTATTTTGTGGTCAATTTGGTGGGAGAGAAATAGGAGGATCTTTCACAAACAAGTGTCTAAGGTAGAGCATGTCTTGTTGAAGATTGAAAAGTCAATTTTTGTGTTAGTAAATACCTATGTATAGACCACACAACATGTTGGGTTAGTGTTTATTGATTGGGATTCCAAAAAATTATAGGTTTGGCCAAATCTAGTAATTTCATTCAAAGGAAGCATGAATTTAAGTGTGAAAAAGAAAATTGATAGGAAAAAGTGGCCTTAGTGCCACCTCCAGAAGGTTTCCTGAAGCTAAATTTTGATGGTGCTTCCTGGGGTAACCCAGGGATATCAGGGGCAGGTGCCACTTTAAGAAATCATGGTGTTCTTATTGGTGCTAATTCATTTCGCTTGGCACTAGGTACAAATAATCAAGCAGAGTCATAAGCTCTATTGTATGGGACATAGTTGGCTGTTTAGTTAAAGGTGACAAAGTTGCAAATAGAGGGAGATTCTCTGGTTATTATTAATTCATGTAGAGAGATAAAGTCTTATAATTGGAAGCTAAACTATGTTCTTGAGAATATTTGGATTTTGGTTGAGAAATTGGAATCTTTCCAATTCAATCATACGTTTAGGGAAGCTAATCATCTTGTGGATTTTTTGCAAATATAGGCTATGAGTGATTACAGTTGGAGATAAACTATGAGCAGAACTCAATTAATATCTCAAGTTCGCTATTGGATATACTTAATCAAGAGGCTATGGCAGCTTCTAGTTAGGGCATGATGTAGTTGCAACATAGAAAATTGGACGCTCTTGAAAAAAGGGAAAATTTCATGTGTAGTAAGACCCACTTATGAGTCCTCTTGCATCATTTAGCCCTAAAAATGACATTTTATAGACCCCTAAGACCCATTATTTTTTATTTAGAGGCTTGTTTCACCCAATAAATCACTTAAAAATTGACAAAAAATACTTAACTCTTCCATATCCCGAAAACCCACCTTCAAATATCAATGGCGGGACCCATTCACCAAGGGTGGTGAATGAGTCCCTCTTGAGGGAAAATTCAATTTTGAGCAGGAATTTTATTAATTCAACTTAAATTTCTGGTGAATGTTGGCCTCTTTGGTTTAAATAATGGGAAAAGTAGGTGTTGTTGCTTATAAATACTCATTTTAATTCATTTTTTACATCTTTTAGTCATTTTACAAAAGTAATTTCTAAAGTCGAGTCTTGTACCACAAGTCTCATTTGTAAAAGTTGAAGTTTTAGGGTAGCAAACTAGGGTTTTTGCAAGTCTTGAAGCTCACTCTTTTTGTCAAGTTTCAACATTTACAAGGGTTTTTGATGGATGTCTATGGTGAATCATGAAGAAATCTAGGTTGAGGAGGTGCAACTAGCCACCAAATCACATCTAAAGACTTGGTTTCATATTGATTCCATCTTCCATTTCACTCTATCTTTAGATTAAGGTTTGCATTTTGTTCATTTGTCATTTACATGTCATTTCATTTCCATTTTTCATGTGTTGTCAGGTTTCTAAGGTTTGAGATCTTGCATCACAGAAATCACATTTGCATGTTTTATTCTTGAACAATAGAATAGGGTTTATTTTATGATTCAAACTTTCCTAATCTTTAACACATCCAAGGCTAGGGTTTTTTGCAGATTTTTCTCCATTCAAGGTTTAATTACCCAACTAGGGGTTTGACCAAGGAAAACCCCCCATTAGACAAACAATTTTAAGCTATTTTGTAGGAATTTTTTAAGATCCGAAGTCAGGTTTCTGGTAGAAATTGTTGTACAGGTGTCAAGGTGCAGAACAGAGATTTGAAGTTGCAGAAATTTGAAAGTGGACTGATTTTCCATGCATGGTGAATGAGTCCCACCTATGGTTCCATTTTTAGTTAGATGTAGATCCTAGTTCCCGGTTGACAGTAAACAACTTCTGTGAAGAAAAACCTAGAATTGGGACTGATTCGCCCAGGGTGGCGAATGAGTCCCAGTCAGCTCAAAATTAGGCTTCATCAAATTTTTAGACTATTCACAAGTCTTCTTTAGTGTCTCAAGGGCACACATTCTGAGATTTGGCCTTCTGTTTGGTTTAACTTTCATTCTTGTTCATTTTTTCAAGATTTTTGTAAACAACATTGTGTTTTCAAACATTACATTAATCTTAGGTTTTGCATTCATAATTGTTCAATTTCGTAGATTAGTTGCATTCATATCATTCCATTTAGTCCTAATTACATCATATACATCCCAATTTGAATGAACTAGCTAGATTCTTTGGCCCTTCCTTTCTCCTTTTAGGTGAAAACTCCTAGAAGTGCTAGAAAGTCCTAGTGAGCCAAAAATCTACGGTTCAGTAGTAATGGTCCATGCTCCCCAATGCTTGTCTCTAAAGACCTTATCTTTTCCATTTGACTTTGGTGATGGAGCGATGGCATGTTTTCTTCATCGTTCATCATTGTAATCAGTCTCTCTTAAATTAAACATTTCTATGAAGGTGCAACATCCTTCTCTTCATTGATGGTCACTATAATTTGTTTCTTCTTCTCATCACTTTTGCAATGAGTGATAAGTGGGGGTTGGTCAATGGGAGTGATGAGCCTAGTTTATGGTCTAGTTTTGGGTAGAACTTATAGTTTATTTGATAAAGTTATCATGGAATTTTCATTAAGTGTTGATACTTTTTATGATATTTCCTTAGAACTATTGACATTGGGCTTAATATTATTTTTGCAAACCTTTAATGATGATGGCATGTTATATAGACTATCCATATTAAATTTTCATGTGGTTACAGATATGCAATTATTGTGCATACTAACATTGCCATGCAGATTTAATTTGAGGATGATAAATTGAGGAAGACACCGTAAGTTGGGCATGTGCCATAACGTCTAGCCAAGGAATCGTTCAAAGGTCAAAGAAGGTCGACGACACAAGATTCCCCATGCAAATCAAATGTAACCTCCTTATAGTGGACTTTAATGTTGTTGAGTAGTGTGGGTGTTACTGTTGTGCTAAATCCATGTTTGGACCTGCATGTCTGACCGGATTCCATGCATGCATAACTGTTGCCACTCCAATTTCCTTATTTTTCCTAAATAGGCGTCCTCCCAGTTCATGGAGTTGACTGCCTTTTTTACCTGATAGGATAAATAAGGATTAGATGCTCCTTCTCTGAAGGTTGCATGATTTGATATTGTACTTGCATTCTCAAGTTTCACTAATACAAATATACTACTCTTTTGTACTCATGATTTACAGTGAATGAAATAAAGTTCTAAGTTTGAGCATTTAAGTTCTCATTAGTTTTAGAGGATACTTATCCAAGGGGGCCCACTTGGTGAGTAATTCGTACTTTAGTTTAGTATTACTTTTCTTTTAGTAATTAGTTAAGAATCTGGTACTAACTATTCCTGCAGCCACTAGAATTCCATTCTGTGACTGTTCTTGTAGCCAAAGCAGATATAGTAGTGTCCTGTTTGTTTGCTCAAATTTTCATCTTTGTTATGTATTTCAGCTTAGTATGGTTGTTGATTGATGGTTAGCATTTATGTCATTCCTTTCCAAGCAATTTACTTTCAGCATTGTGTCTTTCTTAGCTATAGGATGAAAATGGCTACTTTGAGTTCCTAGTGCACATACTATGCTAGCCAATTTCAAGTTCACATCCTTGGGTTGACAAGTTAAATGCACCTGCATGATGGTTGAATGTTTATTCAGTTTAGATATCTAATCTCTAAATCACAACTGTAAGAGCTTAGTTGTTGACTCATTGTAGGAGGCAAAATTTTTTGAATGTCGTTGCTGGGGATGGTGTCAAACTAGGAAATTCTTGGGAGCCATTGATAGTTTTCTTGTTGTAGTATTTTTGAATGTTGTTCTTAGTATACCCCTCATTTAGGAAGTAATGACCCCCCTTATTCTTTACCAATTATTTGTGTGAGCTGGCTGATAGTGAGTTGACACCGCATGCATAGAGGAAGGAGCAGGGATGCTTATGGGAGATTACTTCCTAACAATCCTAATCCATTCCAGTTAGTTGAATATCAGAACTTGCCAAGAGAAGAAGAAGAAGATCCACAACCCTTTGTTGATGCAATCTCTGATCTGACTAGCTCTAAAGTCTCCTCTGAGGACCAAAATTAGCTTGAGAACCCCTTCACTTTGGAACTACATCAAGTAGGCATGGGTGATGCAAATGGAAACAAAACTAACCAACCTGCTTTTCCTTTCCCCATTTCCCATCAGAATGAACTTGACAACATAAAAAATATCCCTACTTCAACACTCCCCAAGTTTTATGAACTTGTCATAGAAGATCCTAATACCTTTTTCTTTGAGTTTGACATACTATGTAGGATTTATGATTATACCATCGATGCCCATAGGCTTAAGCTATTTCCTACCACTCTAAAATAAGTTGCATTAAGATGGTTCATGAGCCTAGGCAGGGATACTATGGAAACTTGGGAAGAAATGAAGACAAAATTCCTTGAGAAATACAAGGAGTATTGTAGAGGTAGTGACATGAGAGGAGGTGTCATTTTTAGGATGCAACAAAAGGAGGATGAGAGTCTGGAGGGTTATATTTCAAGGTTTCTATTTTTCTTATAGAAATCTCCACACCATACCCTCAATGAGGAATTACAAAAGCTACTTTTCTTAAGAGGAATCAATGAGAGTTGCACTGATGCCTTGGACCTGATGGCAGGAGGAGATATCACCCAAGTTCCTTGGGAAGACATCAAGAAAATATGCCAAAACTACTCTAGGGTAGCTTCAAAGAAAGGGAGAGCTTACCAATCTTCCATGGGTAAGTCATCTACTGATGGAGTTTCAAGAATGAAGATTACTCATTTGCTGGTAGATTTCAAGCAAGACATTATAAATAATCTAGCTACTTAGCTAGATACACTTTAGGCCAAGAAGAAACAAGAGGAGGCAGAGGCAATGTTGGTAGAGTATTTCCCCCATTGCAGATAGAAGAAGGACTATAGATGCAAGATGGTAGCTAATATTGAAGGCAAGCAGATTGCACCCAAGTTCAAGCCAATCTAGATGAAGAAGATCAAGTCTACTATGTTGTACAAAGGAGGCCTTGGGCTCCAAGACAAGGTATTCCACTAGATCCACTCTCTTATGCTGTGCCATATTTTAATTCTTATTCATCTGGAAACCAATGGCAACCCGTATATCCATCTAGCTATGGAGGATATCCACCACAACCTTGGAGTAACCCTCCAAATGCTTGGCCATATCATCAAAAATCTCCACCCCAGTGGCAGCAACCTCAGGGGAATTGGTAGCCACCTCCAGGAAATTGACAACAAACAAATCAATGGAGAGGAGGACAACAATGCCCAACCCAACCAAATAGTTACATGCAACCACCTTCTCAACCCCAACAACCTGCTATAATGCCTCCACTTGCTAATTCAAGCTCAAATGCACCTAGACCCACTCAGCTACTAGCTCAACCCACACCCAATCCAAATAACAGACCACAACAACAGCCTGTATACTTTGCTAACTCAAATCAATTCTCTGCATATGTTGTGAGTGTAAGTGACATCCACTTGCATTTAGGAACTACTCTACCAACCCCTTCCAAGCCTATTATCAATGAGCTTCCTATGGATGAGGAAGAGGAACCTCTGAATGATTCCATTCAGCCAAGTGCACCTAAAAATCCTAAACCAGTCCAAGTCAAGTAGACTGAACAAGAAGGACCATTTCCTTAGAGATTGGAAGTTGCTAAGAAGAAGGAAGAAAAGGAGGATACAAATTTTGACATCTTGAATCAACTGAAGGATATATGTGTCCAGATCCTTCTATTCCAAGCCATAAAGGATGTCCCAATCTATGGCAAGGAAATTAAAGAAGCATGCCTCAAGAAGCCAGGCAGGAAGAAGAAAGACCAAACTATAGTTCATGTGGTGGGAGAGCTAGCTAACATCATGCTTGGAAAAGTGACTATCCCAAAGTACAATGACCCAAGTAATCCTGTGGTAGAATTTGTTATAAACGGGATCCAAATTAAGAATGCTCTAATTGATCTAGGGGTAGTAATAAATGTAATGACCAAGGACATCCTACAACAACTAAACATTGCAAGCATGAAATCTACTCCTACTATTTTGTAGCTCACTGACAATTCTACTGTTAATCCTGATGGTATAGTGGAGGCTCTTGTGGTAATTCTAGACTCCTGGGAGTACCCAAGTGATTCCATGATTCTTTCTCCTAAAGCTACACTAGGTGGGTATCCCATTATTCTTGGAAGGCCATGGTTAGCAACTGTAGATGCATATATTGGATGTCGGTCGGGAGACATGACCATTTATGATGGGAGGAGAACCAAAAAGTTTGTTCTTACCCTCTTGCTCAGCCATCCCATGATGAAGATAACCCCGTATGGCCACATGTTGGTGAAGAGGCCAAGGAAGTTAACTATGTGGCACCGCTTATGATGTTAGGGAAGCTTCTTCATGCAGATTCAAGATGAAGATAAAGCATTGGTTAACATTATTCAGAAGCATTGTGAAGTGGAGGAAGCATCATCTCCTCATTATGCTACTCCAGTCAAGATGCTTCTACCTGTTCTTCCTCCAGCCATAGTACCTGCAGATGTTCTTCCTGCAACCACTGTTCCTGCAGATGGACTTCCTGTAGCAACAGGTATGTCCCATACATTGCTGCCATATGAACTCAAGGTACCATGTGTTAATGAAGTAGCCATGATAGAGTCAATTACACAAGTACATGTGTCAGAAGGTAAGTATCTGAATGTTAGCAACAAACTGGGTGAAGAACAACAATTGTTATTGGAAAAGTAATTAAGAACCCACCAACATGCATTTTGCATGGGATTATCATGATATGAAGGGATTGGACCCTAAAATTTGCACACACAGGATTTATATCATAGATGATTGCACCCCAGTGAGGCAACCACAAAGAAGAATTAACCCTACATTGAGAGAAATTGCAAAAGGGGAACTGCAGAAATTGCTTGATACAGGATTTATCTACCCCATTTCGGATAGCCAGTGGGTGTCTCCATTAGTGATTGTGCCCAAGAAATGATGGAAATGGAAAGTTTGTGTTGATTACAGGGAACTTAATGCTATTACCAAAAAGGACCATTTTCCCTTACCCTTCATAGATCAAGTTTTGGACACACTTGTAGGAAAGCAATACTTTTCTTTTCTAGATGGATTCAACGGCTACAACCAGATCCAAATTTAGCCAGAAGACCAGTTGAAGGCCACTTTTACTTGTCCATGGGGGACCTATTCCTACTTAGTACTCCCATTTAGCTTATACAATACACCTGCAACTTTTCAGAGGGCAGTCATTAGCATATTTTTAGACATTTCTCATGATTGCATAGAAATTTATATGGATGATTTCACTACCTATGATGCTGATTTTAATGAAGCATTGAAGAATCTTAGAAGAGTCCTACAGAGATGTGAAGATCACAATCTCTCTTTAAATAGTGAAAAGTGCTTCATGATGATGCAGGAAGGTGTAGTTCTTGGACACTACATCTCTCACATAGGAATTCGAGTAGATCCTGCAAAGATTGAGGTAATCACAAATCTTCCCACACCTACAAAATAGAAGGATGTTAGGAGTTTCTTGGGACATGTAGGCTATTATAGGGGTTTCATCAAGGATTTTAGAAAAATAGCAGCACCATTGTATACTCTCCTCACTAAAGATGCTGAGTTCTAGTGGATTGAATATTGTGACAAGGCATTTTCTGATTTGAAGGTATCCTTGACTCATGCTCTTGTACTCAAAGGACCTAATTGGGATCTTCCTTTCCACATCCATATAGATGCATCGAATTATGCCATAGGAGCAGTCTTAAGACATAAAGAAGAAGCTATTGAAAATGCCATTTATTTTGTCAACAAAAAATTGTAAGGAGCTAAATTCAACTATATAGTGACAGAGAAAGAAATGATGGTAGTAATCTATGCCCTGAACAAATTCAGACATTACATAATAGGTTACCAAAACTTTATGCATACTAATCATGCAGCCATTAGGTATCTCATGAATTAACCTTTGATCATAGGTAGACTAACAATGTGGTTATTGTTGATGTAGGAGTTTGACATAACCATTGTGGATAAGCCAGGGAAGGCCAATGTTGCTGCAGATTTTCTTTCAAGGCTGACTACATCAGAAGATAACCAAGCCATAGATGACTCTTTTCCTGATGAGCATCTATTCTTTATTAGTGTACAAACACCCTGGTATGCTGACATAGCTAATTATCTGGTCATAGGTAGAGTTCCTCCTCACTTCTCTCCAAAAGCTAGAAGGGCACTCATTGAAAAATATTTTCCTTTTTCATGGATTGTTGGATGTTTGTTTTATACTGGACCCAACCATGTCATGAGGAGATGTGTGAGAGAAGATGATACATATGATATTTTGCATGCATGCCACAATGAACCATGTGGAGGAAATTGTGCAGCCAAGAGGACAACAATGAATATTTTGAACACAAGATATTACTCACCAACACTCCACAAGGATGCAGGGAGGTATACAAGAAAATGTGACAGATGCCAAAGAATGGGCAGACCAACCAGATTTGATAAGATGCCACTTTTCCCTCATGTAGTAATCACTCCCTTTGATAAATGAGAATTGGATTTTGTAGGACCCATTGACCCTCCATCAAATGGTAAGTCCTATATTCTCGTATGCACTGATTATGTAACTAAATGGGTAGAAGTTAAGGCCATGAAACATGCAAGAGATAACAAAGTTGCAAAATTTATTTATGAGGATATTTTCACAAGGTATGGAGTTCCAAGAGAGATAGTGACTAATCAAGGGGCTCAATTCACATCAACCCTTGTTGCAACACTAGTCAATGAATACAACATCAGACATAGGAAGAATACTCCTTATCACCCCTAGGCCAATGGCCAAGTTGAGGTAACCAACAAAAAAATTGATGCCATTCTGACCAAGACAGTAACTATCCATAGAAAGGATTGGACAAATTAATTACCAAAAGCTATTTGGGCCTATAGAACTACCTGGGAAACAACTACAGGATTCACTCTATTTGAGTTGCTGTATGGAAAAATAGCCATGATGTCCATTGAATTTGAACATAAGACTCTTAGGACTATGGTAAACTTAGGAATGGATATCTCTGAGGCACAAAGAGAAAGAATCATGTAGCTGAATGCTTTGGATGAGGTAAGGAGAGCAACCTTGCATCACACAGAGGTGGTGCAGAATCAAAGAATCAAGTAACATAACAAATTCATCAAGGACAAGAAATTGAAATTAGGAGATTGGGACCTACTCTATGACTCAAAGTATCAAGAAAATGCAAGAAAATTGTAGAAAAGGTGGCTAGGACCATATGAGGTTGTTGAAGTATTCCCTAATAGTGTTGTGCAACTCATTACTATTGACCTAGTCAGGTTCAAGTTGCTTGTCAATGGTCATCGCCTCTGATTGTATCACAAGCCAACTTCCAAGTAGGAGTTCCTACAACAATTCACTTAGCATGCAACACCCAAGCTTCCTGTAGCCGAAGGAAGTGGACCTAGTGTCCCTCCTTTTGGGTAATTAAGGTATGTACTTATCATAATAATGACTTCCACTTTCATGGGAGTCCATTTCTTTTCCCATTCACCCATCTATTTCCACCTTTCTCTCTCTTGCATCATATCACTTCATCTCATCCCACCTCATCTTCATTAATTTATCAACTTATTTCCTAAAAAGGCGAATGGTAATTTCTCCATAATATTTGCAACGATTCCTTCACACATTCAAGTATGTGCACATTAATTGCTATATCTTAATTGTATTTAAGTGCATTTCATTTAATCATTGTACATTAGTATGGACATTCACCATAGCATGCCAATATTCCCTACCCTGTCAAATCATCATTCCGCATGTGAGGACACATGCCCAAATTTAGGTTTGGGGGGGGAGGAAAAAGATGTGAATATTTTTCCCATCTGTCAATCCATGCTGGTCTATGATAACAAAATTTAAATTGAGCCAATTTGAAATCTGAGTGAGAGGACGACTCGCATGTGTGAAGTGACACCAACTACCACCGCCATTTCTCTCCATCATAGCTTTCCTTTATTACTCCTTCCTTTCCATTAGTGACCCTGTCATATCTCAAGTTGTGTTGTAAACAAAAGGTAAAAAAGGAAAAATTCAGTTGACATTGGCATTGGAAAATTAGCAAGTGTTGCAGGAAGGTGAATTTGATTTTCAGATGAAATTGTAGGAAGAAAACCATAGAGTGTTTGTTTGATTGCAGACAATGGACATTGGGTTAATTCAAAATGAACCCATGGTGCATGATGTATTACTGCAGGATGTACAATGCATGGTCGAATTCATAAACTACGGGTGGATAGACTACTTCCTGAAACTAGATGATTTCGATGAAGATATTGCAATAGAATTTTCCCAGACATTGTCTAAAGGGAAAGCCATGGTAAAAGGGATGGAAGTATTAGAAATTGAAGAAATAATTGCAGAAGTTACAGGGTTACCTGCTAATGGTGAAAATTACCCTACTTCTAGAGATGCTAGGTCAGCTAGGGCTTAATTTATAGAGCCGAACAACCCTCCATTGAGCATAGATAAATAGGGAGCAAAGAGACTATCTTTTCCCGAGCCATGGAAGAAGATAGTTGTCTACGTCATAAAATACATCAACTGTGAAGGTCGCCAGTCGAATTTACACTCTGTGCATTTTAAGATTTTAAATCATATGAGGCATGGAAGAAGGATGAATGTGCCGAACGTGCTATACAACCTTCTCTCAATCATGGCGGTCAAGAATCAGAAAGGCAGGAACAATTCTATTTCCCACCAAATGTTGTTTGATTAAAATATTAGTTGAGAAGTCTCTACATGATGTATCTAGAATGACCTAGGAAGAATTCATAAAAGTTGATCAAATTAGACCTGAGCATTTGCAACCTAGGGTTTTACCTTGACCTCATAGGTCTAGTAGGAGATTGAGCACAACTGAAGCCACTCTTGGTGCTTCAACTTCTGGCATAGGCCCTAGTGTAAACCCTCCTACAAAAAAAGAAACCATAGAAATTAGTTCTTCTGGAATAGAGCACTCATCGAAAGAAAGCTCTTCCTTAAAATATGATGATGATGTTCCACTTGGAATTCTAATAAAAACTAGGGAAAAAAAGAGAGAAGTAGAAATGAAAAAAGGAAAATCCAAAAGGTAGCTGACAAAAAAAGAGGTGCCAAGCTCGAAGAAGAGAAAGGATGACACTGTTCATCCTACAGCCAAATAAAAACATGAGAACCCTCCTAGGAAAACAAGACTAGTCGGGCTAGCCTTTGTCACATCTCTGTAGGAAAGCCCCAAGTCTAGAGAAATATCACAGGGGGATGCAAAAACTCCAATGGGGCAAGAGAACATTGAGGAAAAAGATATATTTAGGATGACAACAAACATAACACTAGCCAATCTTGGTAACATTGTAGGAGAAATGGAAAACCAAGAGTATGGGGAAAATTAGGATTTCTTGTAGTAAGATGTCCTATAGCAAGATATCCTACAGAAAAATCCAGAACAAGAGCAAGAGTAGGAGTTCCTGTAGCAACAGCTCGAAATGGGAGAATAATCACTACCTTTGCAGCCAGAATTGACGGGAGAGCCTGAATCCTTGCAATTAGCATTAGTGCTAGAGAAGATGCTGGTAGGAATACATAACCCCTCTGATGTTCAATGCATAAGGTTTCCATGAATTTATAGAAAGAGATACAAAGAAGAGAAGATGAATGGAAGGAGGAAAAATGCAGATTGAAGAAGGAAATTCAAAAGAGAGATGAGGAAATTGAGTACAAAGATGCAGAAATTGCCACCTTAAAGAAGAGGGTGGATGATATGGTAGCCTTGGTACCATATATTTTGGAATGTAGAACCCCTCCAAGGGTCTATACTCTACATTTGAAGGAGAAATATCTTTCTTTTAAACTGGAAAGAATTGTCTCAGGTTTGAACCCCTCTATTGAGACCCCTACTGAATTTTTCAATGCTTATTAGATTGCTTCTCTTGAAATGAAGAATTTGTTGTGTGAATTTTATTTGCATAACTATGTTGTGACTCAAGACCATGATTGGAATCTACTGTTGTATGTTGGGGATGTCTAATTAAGTGCATTTATGTCTTGGGTGCAAAATGAGCTTAGTTAGGGACAACAATATGGGGCTTATAAGAAAATGGAATCCAACACTCCCCTATCCATTAGGGCTGAATCAAGGAATCCAAGGGATATTTTTAGGGAGTGGAACAAAATGCTTCTTAGACCTAGCTATGGTAATAGGATTATTCCTTGGATAGAAGCAGTTTATAGTGAATATGAGGCAAAGGAAAAAGAAAAAGAGGAAACCATGAAGAGATACCTCTCACAAAGATGGAACAACTTAACTGATGATCTCAAGCAGGATGAGCCTCATTCCATCCAAAACTATGCAACAACTATTAAAATAATTGACAAATATATTCACATTGGAAGGACAAAAGGGCGATTCTGGCTTCCCCTAACTTTTTAGCTACCCATCCTAATGTGGCCTGTACCAAACTTGAGGTTCTACCAATATGATATTACTACAGAGAAGTAGAGATGGAGTAGATGGACAAATTGGGAGGATTCTATTGGGATCCTGATTCACACACAACACAATCTGATGTGGGACAACTATCAGTTGTAAATTTTAGAGCCTTGACCAAGAAGAAGAACAACCCTTCCCCTGCTAGAGGACCAACAAGAACTTAGGTTGGGGGGAGTGATGAGCCTAGTTTATTTTCTAAAGTTATCATGGACTTTGACATTAAGTGTTGATACTTTTTATGATATTTCCTTAGAACTATTGACATTGGGCTTAATCTTATTTTTGCAAACCTTTAATGATTATGGCATGTTATACAGACTATCCATATTAAATTTGCATGTGGTTAATGGATGTTCTTTGAGGTGGTTATAGATATGCAATTATTGTGCATACTAACATTGCCATGTAGATTTAATTTGAGGATGCTAAATTGAGGAAGACACCATCAGCTGGACATGCACCATAATGTCCAGCAAGGGAATCCTTCAAAGGTCAAAGAAGGTCAACGACAGAAGATTCCCTATGCAAACCGAATGTAACCACCTTGTAGTGGACTTTAATACTTTTGAGCAGCATAGGCATTGCTGTTGTGCTAAATCCGCATTTGGACCTGCATGTTTGATCGGATTCCATGCATGCATAACCACCACCACTCCACTTTCCCTATTTTCCTTAAATAGGCGTCCTCCCAGTTCATGGAGTTGACCACCTTGTTTACCTAATAGGATAAATAAGGATCACATGCTCCTTCTCTGAAGGTTGCATGATTTGATATTGTACTTGCATTCTTGAGTTTCATTAATACAGATCTACTACTCTTTTGTACTCATGATTTACAGTGAATCAAATAAAGTTCTGAGTTTGAGAATTTTAGTAGGATACTTATCTAAGGGGGTCCACTTGGTCAGTAATCCGTCCTTTAGTTTAGTATTACTTTATGTTTAGTAATTAGTTAAGGATCTGGCACTGACTATTCTTGTAGCCACTAGAATTCCATTATGTGACTATTCCTATAGCCAAAGCAGACAGAGTAGTGTCCTATTTGTTTGCTCATATTTTCATCTCTATTATGCATTTAAGCTTATTATGGTTGTTGATTGATGGTTAGCATTTACGTCATTCCTTTCCAAGCAATTTACTTTCAGCATTTTGTCTTTCTTAGCTGTAGGATGAAAATGGCTACTTTGAGTTCCTAGTGCACATACTATGCTGGCCCATTTCAAGCTCATATCCTTGGGTTGATAAGTTAAATGCACCTTCATGATGGATGAATTCCCATTCAGTTTAGATGTCCAATTTTTGAATCATAGTTGTAAGAGCTTAGTTGTTAACTCATTGTAGGAGGCAGACAAAGATACCCATCTATGGGGACTCCATGTGGCCATCCTCGAAGCTCATGAAGCTATGGAGCCCACGACATGTGTAAAATGGATCTACATGGAATCCTAGTTAGGGCACATCCTAGTCAAGGAACACATGTGGAATGTTGAGGTCATGCTTGTAAATATATGCCACCACCCTAGTCAGTGTATGCATTGAATATGTATGTGCAAGGGCAGAGGTCTTTAAACCAATGTGTTGGAAATGGTATGCGAGGGATTAAATCATAGGAGTTGGATAAAAATGTCACATTTGTACTACACTTATAGTCCTTCAAACCAAATTTTGTGGCAGTGGTATGTGAGGGATCAATTCATACACGTTCCAAGTGTCATCTCATGTGCTTTAGTACTCCTTGATAGATTTGGTGTATAGATGTGATCCTTTAATAACTGACATGTGGATGGTTAGTAATGGTCCTTGCTCCCCATCACTTGTCGCTAAAGACCTTATCTTTTCCATTTTACTTCGGTGATGGAGCGATGGCATGTTTTCTTCATTGCCCATCTCTGTAATCAGTCTCTCTTTCTAAACATTTTTGCGATGGTGCAATAACCTCCTCTTCATTGTTGGTCATTGAAATCTATTTCTTCTTGTCATCACTTATGCAATGAGCTATAAGTAGGGCTTGGTCAATGAGAGACCCATTTGTGTGGACTCCACATGGCCATCCTCGAAGCTCATGAAGCTGTGGAGCTCGTGACATGTGTAAAAAGGATCTACATGGCATCCTAGTTAGGGAACCTCCTAGTCAGGGCACACATTTGGAATGTTGAGGTCATGCTTGCAAATATATGCCACCACCCTAGTCAGTGTATGTATTGAATATGTACATGCAAGGGCAGAGGTATTTAAACCAAATTTGGTGGTAGTGGTATGCGAGGGATTAAATCATAGGAGTGGGATAAAAATGTCACATTTGTATTGCATTTATAGTCCTTCAAACCAAATTTGGTAGCAGTGGTATGCGAGTGATTAATTCATCAGTGTTTCAAGTGATGTCTCATGTGTGCTTTAGTACTCTATCATCATTAGGGTGAGAAGGTTTAAATGCTATGTGGCTTATCCAAGTGTGTGATCGGATTTGCTACAATCCAGATTTGACATACTACAGTTTGAGATGGTTTTAGGTGTAGCTTTTGAACCAAGTGTTTTCTCTATTTGGCTCTCCAAAGTGTGTGAAGGGACTTGCAATAATCTTGACTTGACATTCTACATTTGGAGAGGTTTTTAGGCATGGCTATAAAACTGGGTGTAGTGTGGGCTTACCGATCACTCTTCTCTATAATTTTATTCTACTCTAATGGTGGTCTTTTTAGCGTGCTAAGGGGGTGAATTGTGGTTTGCATTGGGTTGGATTCTTGGTGTGGAAGTGTTTCAGTGACTGTTGGTTTCTTGGTGTGAAACTGTGATTTGGGTTGGCTCTTGGTGTGAAAGTGTTTTTGGGATGACTACTGTTATGAATAGTTCGTAATTGTTTTTTAGCCATTGATAGCGGTTTGAGTCGCTTTTGCTTCTAGGGAGAGGCTTACGGGCTGGTTGGGTCTTGTTTGTTCTAGGCTGCTTTTGGATTGAGGCTTTTAGGATGGCTGGGGCTTGGTTTTTTTTGGGTTTGTGGGTTTATTGTGCTTGGGGTGGTGTTTTGGTGCAAGTCTTTTTTCTTTGAGATCTAGTCAATTTTGAATAGGCCCGACATGTACAAAATGGAATACTGGCTGAGAAATTATAGGGCTCAGTTTCCTATCTTGAGGTGGTAAAAACTATTCTCCGGGTGCCTTGAAAAGGAGCAACTGCTTCATGTTTTTGAATTTGAGTGCTCGTCTATGTTAAAATGCATGAAGATGATAATAGGTGATGAAATCCTGCACCCTAAGTTGTAGAGAATAATTTTCCCATCAAATTTGGTTTCTATTTTTGTATCAAACATCTTGGATTTGGTTCAAAAATATCATTTGCTACAGTTGATTGCCAACAAATTGGTCAAGGCAGTGTTTCTATAGGATGATGCTTTGCTCAGGAGTGTTCAAGACTATGAATTATGGCTGGGTAAATGCTATGTTGGGGGAATTATCCCACAACATTATTTGCACAAATTGAGTTATGCTACCATTTTTAATGGTTTGAAGCAGTTTTTTCTATTAAATTCTTCTAGCTATATTTATGTGGAGATGAATAATTACCATTTTGGCATAGGTGGTGAAACTGTGAAAAAAATTAAGAATAAGTTTCATGCAATCTCTTTTCTGTTGGCTCACTAGTGTTAGGGTAACAAGGTTGGTCCTTGCGTGCCAGGCATGAATGATGTTGCAAACCCACAAGCTCTTCATGGTAAGAAAATTGTGTCTCATGGTAACAAAGTTGCTCCCTTATTGCCAGATATGAATGTTACAGTGCATTCCCAATCATTGGCAGATAAGAAAAAGGTGCCTCAGGAAGGGAAAGATGAAAATTCAGTGGCAGGATAGTATGTAGAATCCTATCATTTGGGCTCCATTTTGTATTGCTAATTGGATGGGGTAGAAGTCTGTTGGCATGGTTTTTGTTGCTTTGATCAATATGGAAAGGTGGTTCTAATGTAGCAGTGGCCGACGAAACAACGTTGTAGACTTGGTGTTTTTGTAATTATGTTAATTAGCTTGCCAAAGTATTCTATTGGTTATCATTGTGTCCCAATTTTTTTTTGCATATATATATTTTTACAAACTTGGTATTTTCTTGCTGGAGTACTCTATTGGCTATCTTTTCCATTCCAAACAAATTTTGTGTGGATATGATCATGTAATCACTTTTAAATATAATATAATAGGTTGGCTATATGCCTTTTACCTTAAGAAAAAACAATCAAAATTCTTGAAATATTAGATTCAAAATATGGGAATTTGATATTTGAAAATGGAGGATAATGTTTGCACCAATGAACTTGTATAGGGACACAATTGCACTGGCAATCATGTCTAGGGGATATGATCTCAATTATTATTGTATTCAGGATGTGTAAATAAGTGAGATAAAAGAATGTATTGATGAATATATGTTAGAGTGAGTAAATGGAAAGATAAGTTTAGTTTCTACCATTTAGTGTATTAAACTGACACAAATTAAATAGTAAATTGACACAACTATTAACATGGCTGGGATAAGTATAAAAATAAAATAAAAAAGATACGAAACATACACTTTTTAACTTTAAAAATATTTATCATTATTCTCATATTAAATATATATATATATATTTCATCTTTATTAATACATACATTTCTTCACAAATATGTTGAAAACTTTCTATACTTAAAAATTCAAAATTAAATAAATTACTCCACACTTCCATGAATAGAATTCGGAATTAATTTTTTTTTTTACACAACTCACTTCCTTTACAACTATTTATTGGAAGGAACTCAAAAAGAACATCAGAATAAAAAATTTCCAAACTTTCTTGACTAAAATTACTTCATCATTACACTTTAAATTCCGTTTATTCCATGGGCTGAACCTCTTTTCTCCCACATTACGAACATTATCATCATGACCAAAGCACTTTTCTCTCACCCATTCATTCTTCCATAATTATCCCTTCTGTAAGTATGTACTGTCATTCTTGGTTTTCAACACAACTCTCCTCAATAACTGATCTAATAATGGGGTTTTTTATGTGTTGTTATATAAGGGGTGTTATAAACTGATAAAGTATTGATGTAAAGGCTGTTGTAAATCGATAAAGTGTTGCTCTAATCCTAAATGTTTCAAATATTTCCTCAACATTTTCTTCAACATTCTAACGGTCATTTTTTTTCCACCTCTACCACTTGCTACGAGTATGAATTTCAATATTAAAGTAAGAATTTTTATACTTTGATCTGCTCTGATTCTACACTAACATCATCTAGATTAAGCTACTGATTCCTCAAAATTCATACAAAAAAATGTGTTGTGGGACTCTTTTGCAGAGAAAAGAATTTTTGATACGCTGGCTTCTAATATCACTGATTTCATTGTTTTTTATTTTTGTTTTAAGTTTTAAAGCATACTAAATTTGTTGTTTTCATACTACACAAGTTTCTTAGATTTAGCTTTAGCTTTAGTTATCCTTAACTTTTTTTATATTTTCTTTATCTAGTTTCTTTCCTTAGCCTAGTTGCTATCCTCTAATCTCTTATATAGAGAGATGTTTGTAATAGTTTTAAACACAGTTGAACAATATAACAATCTATTATTTTTCCAAGTATGCTATTCAATTCTTTCAGTCTATTGTTCATTCTTTTCAGTATAGTGTAGAGCAATTTTATAAGTTTTATTCTTCAATTGGTATCAAAGTTAGTTGCAGGAATATTTTTTTGTTGCAGACAGTAAGGTAACAGTTTTATCTAAGGGAAATTAGAATGTCAAATGGTGGCAATTTTCTATTCCAGTGTCTACTATTTACTAAAAACAACTACAAATATTGGAGTATAAAGATGAAGACCCTATTGTAGCATAGGAAAATGTATCTTTGGACATTTTCACGCTCATTTGAGTCATTTTGGATGTTGGCCTAGTTCTGCCTTGATCTAATGTTGTAATGTGGTCAACACATTCACATTAGGTCTTGGACCCTTGTAAATCAATAAGAACTTTATGATGCCTTGCAAAAGTGTTGTGAAGTGTTGTAACACATTTTCACACTTTTCTAGGACCTTTTTAGCATATTTCACCTAAATAACCTATTTTTATCACTTACCAAGCCTTATTTCAAAGTGTTGTAAAGCGCTGTAACAAACTTTCACGATTTTCTAGGCTTGTCATCAATAATTTGACCCTTTCTTATGCTTAATTGGCCCCATTATACATTTACAGGCCTTACTTAAGTGTATTTCTGAGAATAATTCCATTAAAAAACATTTAATACATCTTAATTTTTGACACCCACTTAAAATGCCTAAGCGGGACCCATTCACTATTAGGGGCGAATGAGTCCCATTTGGCTCAAAAATAAAAATTATTTCAAAATTATGGCAGTATATTATTCTCTAAGACCTAAGGTCGGCCTATGATGTGGTATTTTTGAGAAATTTTGCATAATCAAGTATAAATATAGGGTTTTCCCTCTCATTTCACCCATATTCCCCCATTAATTCACTCATTCATTCACTCAAGCATTCCATCAATCAATCACTTAAGCATTTTAGGCATCTTCAAGCATCTTCAAGTTGACATCCATTGGAGCTTCTACTTGCATGTCTTTAGATTTCTACTTCAAGGGTTTGGTAAGTTGTAGCATTGCATGTTGCTCATTCATCATTCTCTTTTCATTTCATTTCATTTCAAGGGTTTAATTACCAATCTGGGGTTTGACCAAGGCAAACTCCTATTCACTAACACTTTTCCCCCTCTTTGTATGTGTTTTGCAGGTCTAGTGTCTAGATTTGTCAAAGAGAAAAGTGTGAGAAGTTGTCGACAATTAATTAAAGTCATTCAAAATAGTCAAAGTCCTAAAAGAATCTTGGAGAACAACTATAGGTCAAATTCTACAGTTTCAGATCCAGAAACCTGTCAGGATCTGAAATACAGACCGGGAGCTACAAATTGCACTTTTGAATTTCCCAAGATCTGGAAGTGGACTAAGTCACCATCAGTGGCATATGAGTCCCACTGCCAGGCCTGAAAATAAGTTTATGTAGTTCTGAGTACCCTTTTGTCTAGAACCCGTTGTAGTAGAATTTCCTTGAAACAGGACTAAGTCACCCAGTTTGGCGTATGAGTCCCATTGGGCTTCAAAAAATATTTCTACAGGATTCCAGAGCTCCTCTCCATCACTTTCTAGTTTCCAAGTGCACCTCTTCAGTCTCATTAATTTATGTTATAGTTTACTTGCATTTTTAGGTCATTTTGCATATCACAATGTGTTTTCAAACACTTTGCATTTCCTTAGTTTTGCATTAGTAATTGTGGAAAAAGATTTTGGAACCCAAGGTTGTCTAGCACTTCTAGGGTTTTTCACCTAAAAGGAGAGAGATGGGCCAAAATAGGCAATGCCCCCACTCAAAACTATTACAAGTATGAATGAAATATGCCTAGATGCGATGTATAAATGCAATAAACTGATAAAGGTAATGAATTATTATTGCAAAACCTAAGAAATACAAGTTGTTTGAAAACACATTGTGATATGAAAAATGACCTAAGAATGTAAGTAAACAATAACAAAAATGAATGAAACTAAAGAGGTGCACCTGGAAACTGAAGTGTGATGTAGAGAGGCTCTGGAATCCTATAGAATTTGCTGTTGAAGCCAACTGGGACACTTACACCAAGCTGGGCGACTTAGTCTTGTTTCAGGGAGATTTTTTCGGAACATGTTTCATCCAAATGGGTATCCATAAATGCAGAAATCACTTTTTAGGCTTGGCAATGGGACTAATTCACCACAGATGGTGACTTAGTCCACATGGGAATCTTGGGAAACTCAGGATAGGAATCTGTAGCTTTTTGTCTACACTTCTCTTCTTGACAAGTGTCTGGTTCTGAAACTACAGAAATCAGGCTGGAAGAGGTCTCCAAGCTTCAATTAGGGCTTTGTTTACTTGAATGACTTTGATGGATTCTTGACCACTTTTAAACACCTTTTTCTTTGAAAAATTTGCATACAAGACCTGCAAAACACACATGCAAAGAGGGGGAAAAGGGTTAAGGGTTAGAGAATGGGGGTTTGCCTTGGTCAAACCCCAATTTGGTAATCAAACCATTGAAAATGAAATGAAATAAAGAGAGAATGATGAATGAACAACATGCAATGATACAACTCACCAAACCCTTGATGTAGAAATCTGAAGATATACAAGTAGATGCTCCAATGGATGGTTGATAATGCTTAGAATGCTTGAGAACTATGAATGAATGTATGCTATGTGTGAATGGATGTATTAGATGAATGAGGATGAAAATGAGAGGAAAACCCTTTATTTATATTTGATTTTACAATATTTCCCAAAAATAACACATCATACGCTGACCTTAAGGTTAAGAGAATAAAATCCTTCTAGAAAATTAAAATAATTTTGATTTTTGTGCCTAGTGGGACTATGTTGCCCCAGGTGGTGACTTGGTCCCACTAGGGCAATTTTACTGGGTGTTGGGAATTAAAGTGCATTTAATAAGGTTTAATGGGATTATTCTTTGAAACACACTTAAGTAGGGCCAAAAAGTGCATTAAGGGGTCATTTAGACATAAGAAAGAGTTAACTTAGTGATGACGAGTCTAGAAAAGCGTGAGAGTGTGTTGCAACTCTTTACAACACTTTGAAATAAGACTTGGTAAGTGATAAAATGAGGTTATTTAGGTGAATTATAATGAAAAGGTCCTAGAAAAGTGTGAAAGTGGGTTACAACACTTCATAACACTTTTACAAGACACCATAGAATTCTTAATGATTCATAAGGACCCAAGACCTAATGTGAATGTATTAGCCATATTACAACATTAAATCTAGGAAAAATCAAGCCAAAATCACTTAGAGGGGCCTAAACATGAGAAAAAGTAGAAGGTTTAGTTTTTTTGTGTCCATAGTTTGCCCCCACTTTAGTGAGAGGATGAACCTGCTTCAAACTCACACTAAAGTAGATCCACACGCAATCAAGAGGGGTTTCAATGAAAAAATGCTAGCAAGATGAGACAACAACGATCAAGAGGGATGATCAAGCCCCCAGGATGAAGATCCCATGGAAAACTGAACATGAGCACAAGAAACACACATGAGAATGATGTAAATGAAGAAGGAGAAAGGAAAAGAGATATATTAAGATCAAGCTTCAATCGTTTGTCCATCCCATTATGGATCAGATCTAGGCTATTTTTCTGGAAAGGAAAAAAAAAGTATACTCACTTTGAGGCGACATAACTCATGGTTGTCCACTGGGTGAGAAGGCCAAAAGGGCGAGGAACATACACTCATGACTGGTATGCACTCACACACATGTAGATGGCTATGGGGAAATTCATGTCTCAGAATGGGCTTCCCACTCAACCATGCCGAAGTTATACCTCTTGATAACTTTAATAAGGCACCACAAAAGAAAATGACATTTTGAGCTTCATGAGACAAGCAAAACATTGTATGCTTGGAGCTCATGAACAAATGTGATGGCACCATAGGCACGCAAGCTATATTATGCAAGGTGGCCATATCAAAAATGAAAAATGCAACATGCAAAAGATGTTCAAAGGAGTCTTGCTTGGTTCATGCACGGTCTTTAACTTTAGGAACATTGTGTCTAATTTCTCCAAGAGAGGACCAATCAAAGAATAGAAGATTTGCAACTTAGGTGATGCAGTGTATTGCATCAAGCCACTAAGAGGAATGTAATATGCCATGATAGATCACACTTATGAAGGACATCACACCCAATATCATCCACAAAGTGAAAAAATGCATCTTATGAAATTTAAGAAGGTTGCACTAAGAACCAAGAATGTGAAATGATAATGCCAATGTATGCCTCCACTTTTTAGGAATTGCTACACACCGTACTGTGAGCAATTACTTTAAAGTAGCAAATGAAAAATTCAAAGAAAAAGAAGACATGAGAACCAACTTTGAAAGCCCCTATGCCAAGTCATATGTTTCTGAGTAAGGCTACATCATGTGAGGAAAAGGAAAAAGAAAAAGAAAGGAAGGGATTTCCCCCAAAATGAAAACACCAAACACATAAGGGATCTATGGATTTGGGGCCAGATGTTCATTGCTGCAATGTTTTGTTTAGAGAGCTCAGAGTTGTCATCATTCCCCAAATACATAGAACCGGAAGAATGACACAAAGAGAGCGAAAACAAAGGAAAAGAAAGATCCATTTGGGTCAACATGGAAGAGACATAGGATTTCTCGACGCTTTGCATCATCCCCAAAAGGAAAACACAAGAAAAAAGAAAAGGAGAATGAAAATGGAAAAGCTTTTGGGTCAACATGAAGGAGACATGAATGTCTCAATACCTTGCGTCATCCCCAAAAGGAAAACATAAGAAAAAGAAAAAGGAAAAGAAAAAGAAAACGTGGGGCCTTTTGGGTCAACATGAAAGAGACATGGAATGTCTCAATGCCTTGCATCATCCCCAAAAGGAAAACACAAGAAAAGGAAAAGGAAAAAGGAAAAGAAAAAGAAAGGGGGCCTTTTGGGTCAACATGAAAGAGACATTTCGGTCTCAATGAATTGTGTCATCCCCAAAAGGCAAAAGCAATGTACAACATATAGAATAATGAAGATAAAAATAGAGGAATGCCACAAAGAGAGAACATCAAATAGCACATCACGGGGGAACACGTTACACACATGCAAACACACAAAAGAAAAAGAAAAGGATCATGCAAAAGACTAGTAAGGAATATGTGAGTCAACCGTCGAGCAAGTCAGCCACCGATCGGTATAAGCAGAAGGTGAATAATGTAGCTAAGGGGGAATGGAAAATGCATTACTAGGACAAGGCTAGCAATATCTTACCCTCACTGAGTGCAGGACAAGAATGAGTTGAGGTAGGTGATAGGAAAGGTCATGTAATAGTGAGAAGAGAATGTTCTACAACTTTTACATGAGAAGGTGTTTGATAGTGGCTTATGGGTTCAGGAGATAGCAATTATCGCCATCAAAATGATACTTGCTTAGTATTTCCTTCAATTGGTGACACTCATCACTTTTATGTTCAAGAACACGATGATATGCACAATGTGGAACATTGGCATCTTTAGGATACATTACCAACCTATTCATAGGTGGTAATAGTATGAGTCCTTTGTTTAACAGTATTTTCAATTTCTTCACATTCAGGTGGTGGACGGAGAGGAAACTTAAGCTTTTGTAACTTGTAAGGCCTCTTGCAAGATAGCAATTATCACCATCAAAATGATACTTGATCATTATTTCTTTCAATTGGTGACACTCATCACTTCTATGTCCAAGAACACGATGATATGCACAATGTGGAACATTGGCATCTTTAGGATATATTACCAATCTATTCATAGGTGGTAATAGTATGAGTCCTTTGTTTTTCAGTATTTTCAATTTCTTTTCACATTCAGGTGGTGGATGGAGAGGAAACTTGAGATTTTGTAACTTGTAAGACCTCTTGCATTTGCTAGATTCACCTTTTTCTCGAATAGGAGGAGGAGTAGGACCCAAAGTGATCCTATATTCCTTGTCATTGTTTGCAGGTAAGGGTTGTTCATGAGGAAGAAGGACATTCAAATGAGGAGGAGAATCAAAGATAACCATGTCGTCATCATGAAGTCTCCAATGTTCTATAAGAGGCTTGTTGTCATAAGGAGGATCTTGATATCCTAACCCTGTTGTGTTATCATCTTTTGAATTTTTTTTCTAAAAGTTGATGAATGCCATGTTCAGTTGTTGTGTCACATCCTTGTTTGCTCAAGATGGTAAAACCCTTGCCATAGGTTTCTTCAAGGTTGATTGGAGTACTGGTGACTTTGTTATCATAGAATGGTTGAGGGGTTTCTTGTTTAGAAGAACTAGGTCCACTTGATGGAGGGAACTTAGGTCCTTCATTTGTTTTAGGATGTAAGTAACCAAACATATCAGGAAGTGGTAATGTAGGAAGGTCTTGTTGTTTCATGGATGGATAAAAGGATGCATTGGCTTCAAGGTTGTCAAGACATTTTTTTAGGAACTTATTCATGTTGTCATCATATTCTCCAATGATGTCAACATCATGAGGAGGAAATTCATGAGGAGTTGAAGGAGCATGAGGAAACTAAATTTCATTAGGATCAGTTCCAAAGGCACAATTTGACATGTCAACTAAAGATTTTAATGACATCCAAAACTTATTAAAACACATAGCCCTGATGCAAATGAATGAAAGAAAACTAAATGAAAGAAATGGAATAAAACAAAAAATCTGGAAATTGCAACAAAAATACAAGAACATAAAACATAAATTTAGACAATGTTCTAAAAATGACAAAAATTATAGTGCAAAATGTGCAAGAGGACTAAGTCGCCCAGTGTGGAAAATTAGTCTAGGTTGTGATTTTTTTGAGATTTTTCAAAAATTTTAGATGGAATTTTGTGTTTTTTTAGTGTTTTTAGATGTAGGTATAATATGAAAATGCAGAATTTTTTGAATTTTTAATGAAATGCAATGCAAAATGTAAGCTATATGAGCTTTCACTAATGCAATGTTTAAAACCCTAGGATGCAAATTAAACAATGAAAAACCTAATGCAATGTTGATGCAAGTTATACCTAGGATGTAAATGCACTTGAAATAAGTAAAATGTACTAAAATTGGGTTCACCAAAATGTGGACAAATATTTTGGCACCCAAGGTTCTCTAGTACTTCTAGGGTTTTTCACCTAAAAGGAGAGAGATGGGCCAAAATCAGCAATGTCCCCACTTAAAAATAATGCAAGTATGAATGAAATATGGCTAGATGTGATGTCTAAATGCAATAAAATGATAAGGGAAATGAATTATTAATGCAAAACCTAAGAAATACAAGTTGTTTGAAAACACATTGTGATATGGAAAATGACCTAAGAATGCAAGTAAACAATAATAAAAATGAATGAAATTGAAGAGGTGCACCTGGAAATTGAAGTGTGATGCAGAGAGGCTCTGGAATCCTATAGAATTTGTTGTTGAGGCCAACTGGGACACTTACGTCAAGTTGGGCGACTTAGTCTTATTTCAGGGAGATTCTACCAGAATAGGTTTCATCCAAATGGGTATCCAAAAATGCAGAAATCACTTTTCAGGCCTGGAAATGGGACTAATTCGCCATAGATGATGACTTAGTCCACCTGGGAATCTTGAGAAATTCAGGGTAGGAATATGTAGCTTTTAGTCTACACTTCTCTTCTTGACAGGTGTCTAGTTCTAAAACTGTAGAAATATGGCTGAAAGAGGTCTCCAAGCTTCAATTAGGGCTTTGTTGACTTGAATGACTTTGATGGTTTGTTGACCACTTTTTAACACCTTTCTCTTTGACAAATCTACATACAAGACCTGCAAAACAAACATGCAAAGAGGGGAAACAGGGTTAAGGGTTAGAGAATAGGGGTTTTCCTTGGTCCAACCCCAATTTGGTAATCAAACCTTTGAAAATGAAATGAAATAAAGAGAGAATGATGAATGAACAACATGCAGTGCTACAACTCACCAAACCCTTGATGTAGAAATCTGAAGATATGCAAGTAGATGCTCCAATGGATGCTTGATAATGCTTAGAATTCTTGAGAACTATGAATGGATGTATGCTAATGTGTGAGTGGATGTATTAGATGAATGGGGATGAAAATGAGAGGAAAACCCTTTATTTATACATGATTTTACAATATTTCCCAGAAATAACACATCATAGGCCCACCTTAAGGTTAAGAGAGTAAAATCCTGCCAGAAAATTAAAATAATTTTGATTTTTGTGCCCAAGGGGACTAAGTCACCCCAGGTGGTGACTTGGTCCCACCAGGGAAATTTTATTGGGTGTCAAGAATTAAAGTGAATTTAAAGATGTTTAACTAGATTATTCTAAAAAATAAACTTAAGTAGGGCCAAAAAGTGCATTAAGGGGTCATTTAGACATAAGAAAGGGTTGAATTAGTGATGACAAGTCTAGAAAAGCATGAGATTTTGTTACAACTCTTTATAACACTTTGAAATAAGACTTGGTAAGTGATAAACAGAGGTTATGTAGGTGAATTATAATGAAAAGGTCCTAGAAAAGTGTGAAAGTGGGTTACAACACTTTTACAAGACACCATAGAATTCTTAATGATTCACAAGGACCCATGACCTAATGTGAATGTATTAGCCACATTATAAAATTAAATCTAGGAAAAATCAAAGCCAAAATCACTAGGAGGGACCTAAACATGAGAAAAGTAGAAGGGTTACTTTTTCGTGTCCATAGTAATCAATCTCTTTTATTAGTTCTTTGCATCTATGAAATTCCCTTTAGACAGATTTCAATCATCTTTGCATTGGAATCTTAAGGGCATATTCTTGAGTGAGTCATCAGGTTTTTGGATACCTCTCTCCTTTTAGGTGCAAAACCCTAGAAGTGTAAGAGAGTCCTCCCATTCCAAAAATATTTGGTTCATTTTGGTGAACCTGACTTTTGAACATCATATTTCTGATATACAGTGCATTTACATCCTAGGAATAACTTATATTAGCATTGCATTGCATTTTGCATTGTTTAATTTTTATCTCAGGGTTTCCAAATTTGTATTAGTGAAAAGCTCATCTAGCTTGCACTTTTGCATTTTATCTCATTCAAAATTACTAAAATTCTACATTTTCATATTAGACATGCATCAAAAAAATCAAAAACATAAAAACCAATTAAAAAATTATGAAAATTTTCAAAAAAATCATTACCTGGACTCATTCCCCACCCTGGGCGACTTAGTCCAGTTGCATATTTTTCATTGCATTTTCTAGCATTTAATCTACAATTTTTTGAGTTTTTGTTTGTTGTTTCTGCATTTTAGTTTTACTTTCCATAATTTCAATTTTAAGCATTTTCCCTCTTGTTAGTTTATATTGCATTTGCATTCACCTCACATTTAGAAGTCTTTGCATGAGTGTTTGTTGTCCTATTACTAATGACTTAGTGAGAACAAGTTTGAGACTCATGTTATCCCACGATAACACACTTGTTGTGGATCTTGGATAATCTAGAGCTTCCACTCTTAGTATTGCAACTAGTACACTAGGCATGGATACTACCCTTAGAAACTCTTTGCCTTCCAATAACATGCAAGTTGACACACAAAATGATCATATCTCGCAAGACAAAATAATTCAAATCCATGAAGACTTAGCACATCTCCAACATCAAGTAATCCTTGAAAAAATTTTAGCCACTACAATTCCTACCATAGAAAACATCGATTGCATGCTTGAAAGTGAAGATGGCCTGAACATTGTCAAACACATAATTGAGATATATACAAAACATCTTCCTTCAACCTCTAGTGCCTCTCAACCAACTAACAATGTGGTAAGCCAAGGACGACCTCAAACTCCTCCTCCTTCAACCATAGCCTCAATACCTACCTATACCACTCCTCAAGTCACAACAACATTGCAACAAGTTAGTAATGTGATTCCTTCCTCGAGTATTCCTGCTAGCATCCCTAATTCCTATGTAGTATCGCATGTTCTATCTTTTTCCATAATACCATCTATAAGCATTACATTCACTTTCCCTATCACCACATACAATCCATCACCACTTTCACTTCCACCTCATACTACTTATAATGACCCTCTCAGAACACAACTTTTCCAAACTGTTTCATCCATGCAAAAATAAATCTCCACCATAAACCAAAATCAGAATGGACCACCCACATATTATGTTACAAGCAGCCCATTGTCTTTGGAAATATTGGGAACACCAATGCCACAATGAGTAGTGATGCCTAGATTTGATAAATATGGAGGGAAGGGAAATCCTTCTCACCATGTTAATGCCTATACTACCTTATGTAGTGATTTTGTCCTTGACGATAAACTATTAGAAAAATTGTTCCCTAGAACTTTAAAAGAGACAGTCTTGGAATGGTTCTCATCTTTACCTAACAATTCAATTCACTCATTTAATAAATTAGTTGATGCATTTATAAATCATTTCCAAGTGCATATGACTCCCAAGAATACCTTGGATGATTTGGTTAGATATAAGAAAAATGAGGAAGAAAAGATAATTGATTTTATCTCATGCTATCAATTGCTTTATTCCCAAATTGATGTCAAGATTCCTGACCCACACCTTTGAAATATTTTTATCGAAAAATTTGCAAACTAAAATTCAAGAAAAACTCATTGTTACCTAATTATCAGCCTCAGGCTCAATCAGGCATAACATCTATGTTGCAGATGTCCCTAAGGGGCCAGATGGGATGTCTCCATTAAGGGTTACTTCATGCATCTGATGACATTTCATAGGGAATTCAGTTGGGAGGCCTGCTCTATTGGAAGCATGCCTGAATATTCTATGCTCAGCCTCCATTAGAGCCAGGTCGGCATGACATCTTCACTGTCTAGTCGACTGGCTGCTTGATACATTCCGTTTTGAACAGGTTGCTGTGACCTGGTTTCTGTCCTGCCGAACGAAGCTGTAGAACCTGTCGCTATAACATTGAGGGTTCGGTATGACCTCTTATCGCATGGATTTTTCTGGCCGATAGGCCATTCAATTAGGAGCTTCGGGATAACTTATGGCGCTCGGTGAGTGGTCCCAGTGAATAGTCGGAGTCTCGCCGACAGGAAAGGGAGCTTGCCAGAAAATAAATCTTTCGGCATAACAAGGCATTCAGAGAGATGTCCCGACGATAAGAGAAAGGTCTCCCCGATGTTTGTCATCGGTGTAGTGCCAGACGCTTGGTATGAAGTCTGGCCGATAGGCCAAGGTTTCAGTGAAGCAAAAGGATTGGCATAAAGATGGGCCTTTGGCATATGGTCTCGGCGATAACAAGGGGTCACATTGACATGCCTGGCGCCTTTGGTGTAACACGAGGAGTTTGGCAGGAAGTCTCATCGAAAGCAAGGTGTCACCCCGACGGGAAGCAGTTCACCAAAAGGAAGAAAGTCGCCAAAATGTCTCGGCGACTGGCTGAGGTCTCACCGAAGAGGTATGAGAGGTATCGTCGTGGGTCTCCCCGACTTGCTCGTGGTCTCGGCCAAGGTTGGTGCCTTCGCCGTAATGTCTCAGCGAAGACATTTGGTCTCACCGACAACAGAAAGACCTCGCCGAGAGAGATCGACATTGGCATAAGGTCTTGCTGATATGAAGAAGTCTTCTCGAAACGAAGGAGTTCGCCAGGAGGTCTAGCCGACAGGAGCATGTCTCGGCGAATGGGGAGAGATCTTCGGTGTGACACAAGAGACAAAGGGAAGTCTACAAGATGTCTCGGCGAATGAAGGTGGTCTCAGATACAGAAACAGGAATCGGTATGACCGGTGGACTTCGCCATGATGTCTTCTCGACTGGTGAAAGTCACAACAAATGATAGGGAGATCTCAGTGAAAGTAGAGGGAGCTTGGCATAAGGTCTTGCCGATATGAAGAAGTCTTCTTGGCTCCTAGGTGTCTCGCCGAAAAGAGGTGTAGAGCTCGGTAAAGGGGGGAAGTCGGCATGATGTCTCAATGAAGAATTTGCATCTTGTCGATGGTCTCAAGGCGATATCGGTATGACTCTTCAGGCTCAATAGGAGCTCTCGGCGATAGTTCCAAGCTATACTGATTGGTTGCAGGAGGATTTAATCGCATCGGGGAGACACGATAGGTGTCTCACCAACATGCGATTCTACAGGAGAGCTTTTGACCGCTCGAAGAGTCTACGTGGAGTGAGCTCGACCAATCTGAAGGAGCCAAATATGAACCTTTGACAGTTCGACTGTTTGACTCCCCCTGTGAATAAGATCATCAGAGTAAGCACGATGTGGATCAGCCATGAGCTCGTGAACATTCAAAGCAGCTCGACTGAGGAGGTTCGAGTGGACACAGAGATAGAGGAATTAATGCAGAAAAAGATCTGAAGGCTTCCCCTGAAGGCAATCTTTCACATCGACACGAACAACAAGGACACAATGGCAAACATCATTAACTCCATAAAAGATCTTAGGATAGATTTTTCTGAGACCGATATTTTTGTAAGCCCTAAGGGGTTGACACTCTCTGTATATAAGGCATTTTTTTCCTTTTTGTAAGCAGTTATGATGTATGCTCCTCTGAAGTTTGTGACCCTTTTGCAGTCCTCTCTCAGACTAGCAGGTTTCTGTAACTCAATTTGGAACATAATATACAAAATCTACCTTGGTTACCATTGATGGCCCATCATTCTGCCTTCTGATTCTTATCAAGTATAGTGCATTCTTTTTAAGTGATTCATTGAGCTACTTAGTGAAATTTTCTCTTTCCTTATAGATTTTGGTTCATGTCGTGCCTTTCTTTGCAGAAATAGTATCATGTAGGTTACAAACTGTGTTTACTTAATCCTGCACATGAGCTTCTAGTTTGTGAAAATCTACCTTTCCTTCTTGAAGGCATGTGCATGTCAAACCTGTTTGAATGTGTGATCTAGAGGATCTTGTTGTGCAGTCCAATGGTTGTCACCAGTATTCAAGTGTAGCTCGAGTATCTCATTGTTCCTATCATTTCGGTGCATCACCTTAGAGTTTAATTTTCATTTTTATGCATTATCTCTTTCCCTTTTCCTTCAAAAAATGAGTAGTTTTAGGTGATACCCAAAGGAAGTCGGCCTTCTCCAGAGGTTGACCTCTGCCTATAAAGAAACCCACATCTTTAGAGGTCTTCCCATATTACACTGAGGCGTTGAACATCAGGTTCAACAAGGGGGCAACTTTAGGTGATAACAATTTTTGGCACGCCCAGTGGGACTGTCGAGCAGACAGTTTGAGAATTTTCATATCTATTATAGGGTTTTGATATGCAACTAGTAAGATTCAGGCCTTTCTGAGGTTAACATCAGCATATCATGGCAACTCCATGTACCAGTGCATCATTGAGAAATTTAGCATACTGAGGGATTTGGTGTCTACCTCAGTATCTTCTAGCCTTTTGAGGCAAATGAACAACACCTGGTGACTCCGAGCTCAGATCTTCTGGTTTCATAGGCACAAGTGTTGGTATGTCTCAAAATAATCTGTTAATTCTGAGTTCCTAGCTCTTGGATTGAAAAGATGTCAAATATTCATGAAGATTCTCACTATTGCCCTCCATATCATGAGTATGTTGCTCCTACACACCCATACCAGAACATTTTGGACCTGCTCCAACAGATTGACCATATCTTGTGGGATTTGAATCAAGGTCTTCACAATATGGAGATTAACGATATCAGTAAGGTGCTTGCATACCTATCTAAGATGATGGTTGATATCAAGGTGCATCAGGGTACCATTATGCGGCAACAAGAGATGGTTGAACAAGTCAATTTTTATGATCCAAAAAGAGTGGCAAAGAGAGTCCAGTTCGAGGAATGCCTTGAACAGGAAGTATATGCTAAGGAAGAACAAATGAAGCTACTCTCTGCTCAGGTGCGAAATACTCAAGCTTACTCAGATTATCAGCACCAACTGATGGAGGAGTTTCAAAAGAGGCAACTTGAAGGGATTTCCAAGGAGAAGAGAGTTGTCACAGAGGAAGAGCAGCCTAGTGATCAAGTTGGTTCATTCACCACAAAAGGGACTAGAACTCCAAATCTGTTGCATCTAGCTACAGAGGAATATCGAAAGCAATAGTAGAAAATGATTGAACAATAAGAAGACAATGGAAAGTTGTCGATCGATGACAGTCAGAAAAACAACAATAGCACCTGTGCAGATGATGTTGAAACAAATTAATTACTGAACCCCTTAGATTTTGATTCATTTGAAAAAATTTCTGATGCTATTTATAAGATGGCTGAAAGCAGAATGCAGGAGTTACCAGTCAAACAGCTCCACTTGCAGACAGAGGATGCCCAAATTTCTCTGGAAAAGGAGCCACACAAAGAAGAACAATCGACTTCTTTATTTGATCAACTACGTGGTTATGTTGAGCAAGCAGAAGAGAGCATGCAAGTTCCTGATTTACCAGTTGATTTGGAACAGCTAGAGAATATTGCTGACTTGTTCGATGAACTTCCTCAATTTGTTAATAAACATGAAGATCTCACATGCATGATAGCATCTATGCCTGGTATGGAGCAACTAAATGATAAAACTCATTTAGATTTAATGCTAAATTATGAGTTAGATGATATCATAGAAGTTTTTTGTTCCAACATAAATGATGAACAAGTATCATATGAAAGGGAAGCATGTGATCAACCCATTCAAGTTGGTGAGACTAGTGAAGAAGATGTTGAAGATGATACCTTGCAGCCTGTGAACTTATTTGATGAGTTTACCCACCTTGTTGAAGAGGTGTATTTTATCATGGACAAAGAGCATAAGGAGCCACAGTTTGAAGATTTGTTTTTAGTTATCCAGCAGGGGTATCAGCTCCTTAGTCAAGAGGATCAGACTGTAGCAGCCAATGAACAACCTGCACATTACCTCCAATCAACATCTTTTCAAGGAAAAGATGAAGTCTTTAGAGATCAACGAGAGGGTAGCAAGGAAAGTTCAAGTTTTACCCTTACTAGAGGCTGTCCAATCAGGTACCTAGCTTAGGTGGAGCCCAAAACAACACCAAGCACCAATCTTGTACCTACACATGAAGGTACATCAAAAGAAGATATCCAAGATGCACTGGCAGTCAATCAGGAGAATGTTTAGTTGACTTATCCTACTTTGGTTGACAATACATATCATCTATTTAGAGAGGTAAGTGAACTTGTTACCCTCTTTCATGAGGCAGTGCATTTCTTTTTTCAACGTTTTTCAGTATACCATCTCTATTCAACTGCCATTAAGCTTGAAGGCCATTGCACTTTGAAGAGAAAAGACAACTATTTTAACCATCCTGTGAATGGTTTTGTTTAACTAGTTTTCTTACTGGTTAGTTTAGGGTAGAATAGGTTTAGTTATAGATTTTATTCCCCAAGTGTTGTTTCAACACAGTTAGTATTTTCCATTCAACAGTTTTTCCTGTTTTCAATAAGTGTCCAAGTGAACTGTTTCTCGAGTAGCAATGTGCTTTAGTCATGTGCAAGGCTGCTCCAAGTCTGTTCCTAAGTTTTTCCCAATGACTCCATGCCTAATGGATAGGCCCGGGCTACTAGTCTTCATGTTTAGCAGGCAAACATCCAGCAAAGGTCACCAGAAATGTTACCTAATTATCATCCTCAGGCTCAATTAGGCAAAACATCTATGTTGCAGATGTCCCTAAGGGGCCAGATGGGATGTATCCATTAAGGGTTACTTCATGCATATTATGACATTTCACAGGGATTTTAGTTGGGAGGCTTGCTCTGTTGGAAGCATGCCTTAATATTCTACGCTCAGCCTCCATTAGAGCTAGGTCAGCATGACATCTTCACTGTCTAGCCAACTGGCTACTTGATACATTATGTTTTGAACAGGTCGTTGTGACCTAGTTTTTGTCCTGTCGAACGAAGCTGCAAAACCTATCGCTATAACATTGAGGGTTTGGTATGACCTCTTATCGCATGTATTTTTCTAGCTGATAGGCCATTCAATCGGGAGCTTCGGGATAACTAATGGTGCTCGGTGAGTGGTCCCAGGGAATAGTCAGAGTCTCGCTAATAGGAAAGGGAGCTTGCCAAAAAAAATATTTCGGCATAACAAGGCATTTAGAGAGATGTCCCGATGATAAGAGAAAGGTCTCCCCAACGTTTACCATCGGTGTAGCACCCGACGCTCGGTATGAAGTCTAGCCGACAGGCCAAGGTCTCAGCGAAGCAAAAGGATTGACATAAAGATGGGCCTTCGGCATATGGTCTTGGTGACAACAAGGGGTCACACGGACATGCTTGGCGCCTTCGGTGTAACATGAGGAGTTCAGCAGGAAGTCTCACCGAAAGCAAGGTGTCACCTTGACGGGAAACAGTTCGCCAAACAGAAGAAAGTCGCCAAAATGTCTTGGCGACTGGCTGAGGTCTCACCGAAGAGGTATGAGAGGTATCACCGTGGGTCTCCCCTACTTGCTAGTGGTCTTGGCCAAGGTTGATGCCTTTGCCATAATGTCTCGGTGAAGACATTTGGTCTCACCAACAACAGAAAGACCTCGCCGAGAGAGCTCGACATCAGCATAAGGTCTTGCTGATATGAAGAAGTCTTCCCAAAACAAAGGAGTTCACCAGGAGGTCTGGCCGATAGGAGCATGTCTCAGCGAACGGGGAGAGATCTTTGGTGTGACACGAGAGACAAAGGGAAGTCTACAAGACGTCTCGGTGAACGAAGGTGGTCTCAGCGATAGAAAAGGGAATCGGTATGACCGGTGGACTTTGCCATGATGTCTTTCGGACTAGTGAAAGTCACAGCGAATGACAGGGAGATCTTGGCGAAAGCAGAGGGAGCTCGGCATAAGGTCTTGCCGATATGAAGAAGTCTTCCTGGCTCCTAGGTGTCTCGCCGAAAGAGGTGTAGAGCTCGGTAAAGTAGGGAAGTCGGCATGATGTCTCAACGAAGAATTTGTGTCTTGCCGATGGTCTCTTGGTGATATCGGTATGAATCTTTAGGCTCGATAGGAGCTCTCGACGATAGTTCCAAGCTATACCAATTGGTTGCAAGAGGAGTTAATTGCATTGGGGAGACACGATAGGTGTCTCACCGACATGCGATTCTACAGGAGAGCTTTTGACCACCCAAAGAGTCTACGTGGAGTGAGATTGACCAATTTGAAGGAGCCAAATATGAACCTTTGACATTTCGACTGTTTGACTCCCCCTGTGAATAAGATCGACAGAGTAAGCATGATGTGGATCAACCATGAGCTCACGAACATTCAAAGCAGCTCGACTGAGGAGGTTCAAGAGGACACGGAGACAGAGGAATTAATGCAACAAAAGATCTGAAGGCTTCCCCTGAAGGTAATCTTTCACACCGACATGAACAGCAGGGACATAATGGTAGGCATCATTAACTCCATAAAAGATCTTAGGATAGATTTTTCTGAGACCGATACTTTTGTAAGCCCTAAGGGGCTGAAACTCTCTATATATAAGGCATTTTTTTCCTTTTTGTAAGCAATTTCGATGTATGCTCCTCTAAAGTCTATGACCCTTTTGTAGTTCTCTCTCAGACTAGCAGGTTTCTGTAACTCAATTTGGAACATAATATACAAAATCTACCTTGGTTACCATTGATGGCCCATCATTCTGCCTTCTAATTCTTGTCAAGTATAGTGCATTCTTTTTAAGTGATTCATTGAGCTACTTAGTGAAATTTTCTCTTTCCTTATAGCTTTTGTTTCATGTCGTGCCTTTCTTTGCAGAAGTAGTATCATGTAGGTTACAAACTGTGTTTACTTAATCCTGCACATGAGCTTCTAGTTTGTGAAAATCTGCCTTTCCTTCTTGAAGGCATGTGCATGTCAAACCTGTTTGAATGTGTGATCTACAGGATCTTGTTGTGTAGTCCAATGGCTGTCACCAGTATTCAAGTGTAGCTCAAGTATCTCATTGTTCCTGTCATTTTGGTGCATCACCTTAGAGTTTAATTTTCATTTTTATGCATTATCTCTCTCCCTTTTCCTTCAAAAAATTAGTCGTTTTAGGTGATACCCAAAGGAAGCTGGCCTTCTCTGGAGGTTGACCTCTACCTATAAAGAAACCCACATCTTTAGAGGTCTTCCCATGTTACACTAAGGCATTGAACATCAGGTTCAACAAGGGTGCAACTTCAGGTGATAACACTCACCATGATGAAATTCCCCTCCTTCATGCACTTGTGTACCACCCTTTGTGATTATCACAATTCGGTTGGTAGTTGAGATACAATGTCCACTTCTAGCCAAACTGAGAAATTTGAACCTACTAACCAAAACAATTCCCAACCATGTAGAAAGCAAAACAAAGGCTGGTTCTTATAGTTCAATCCCCCTCAACAACCAAATCAAACTATTAACAAACAAGTAGCTACTATTAAAACCGTGGTGCCCTTTAGTTATGGAGATCCGAAAAGAAAATTCACACCTTTACCTAACACCCTTCATAACACAATGTCCCAACTTTTACAACAACAAATGATTACCTTTTTTGCCATCAAAGCATCCAATCCTACTAAGCATTTACCTCTGAACTTTAAATCCAATGCTTATTGCCATTATCATCAACAAAATGGACATGACATGAAACATTGTAAGCATCTTAAACATCTTGTGCAAGACCTCATTGATTCTAGCCATCTATCCATTGTAGGTGTTAATGATCAAGGTAATAAGTCTGTTGCCCCTCCAAATGAAAGCTTGCAAATTTTCAATGATCCAATGCCTAAACATAATGTTTCATTAATCAAAGCTAGTGAAACTACAAAGAATGACGTGATGAATGTTGATATAAATGATGAACACGATGATCATATCCCGCATATTACTCATGTTAATCCTATGGATAAAATGGTAGGTGCAATAGATGTTATCCCTCGTAAGGGCCAACCTAAGAAATCTCTTGATATTTCTTTCTCCTCTAAGGATATAATTAATGATCTACCCAATGGTCCTCTCTACATAGACAAAAATCCCACTAATGGGATACTAATAGATCTCACCTGTGGAGAGAACGTGATCACCGAGGAATTTTTGGTATTAAATGACCTTTATCAAGATGACTATGATAAAACAAAAGAATGGATCAAGAAACACAATGGTTTTGCTTTCCCTATGATAGGATTGATCATCCTTCCATTACAAATAGGACAAAAAAATATTGGATGTCACATTCTCCATCACCCCACGCTCAGACCAGTTTCATTTACGGCTAGGCCATCCATGGCTTCGCTCAATGAAATTTTTCCCTTTGGTTATCAAAAAATGTTTAAAGTTTTCATTTGACAATGAAATATTCACTATCCACCATAGTGGTGTTAGAAACCAAGATCAGACATGTAAACCAAAAAATACCTTCCACAAGAGAAAAACAAAAAAAAAGCAAAGAAATTTGCATTTAGATGTGCAAATGAATTGTATTTAGGAATTGAGAAAATACAAGAGATGGATTGCTTTATAAAAGCAATGTATGCATAACCCTAAAGGTAAAACCTAATGTTGACCTAAAATCAGCTCAACTAAAAAAAGCTTACTTATTAATTAAGTAAACTAATTATTACCTAAGTAAACTTAATAAAGTGTAATTAAATAATTAATTACACCAACACCCCCCCTTAAGTGCAACTTAGGGGGACTAAAAAAGCATGCACCTAATGCTAGGATGAATGCATGAATGCATGAATGGGTCTCGGCTACAACATCGTGTTAGGTATTGTTGTGTTTTTTTCGTACACACGCCCCACTGAAAGTAGGGACCCTCTTTTGGTTTCACTTTTGGTATTTTGGCCCTTGTTATTTTGAGGTTTTGTTACCTTTGAACGTGCTTGAATGCTTATCTTATTCATACAAATTCCCCCCTTCTAGAAAGCACTTAGAAAATCTAATGCTTTGGGCTTATCTCAGGTTTTTTACTGCTTTCGGGAAAATACACTCTCGGTGGAACTCTCTAGACATTCTCTAAACCCGGTTCTATTTGCTTTTACACTGTGGTGTGGGAATTCCTGACCTTCACGAAATTCTGTGCTAGTTAGATTTCTCCGAATATCTGTCATCTTGTCAGATTTCTGGGTTTTTTCTGGATGTCTTATCGATTGCATTAATGTCATTTGTACATTTTTTGAGGGAGGTATTAAGTCTATTTTTAGGGAATTTTATGCCATTCTGCTTTATCATTTGCATTCTATTGAGTTGAGGTGCTTGATCTTGAGGTGCTGGGCTAGCTTTGGCATGTTAAATTTGTTGATTGTTGAATTTGGTGGTGATTCCTTGGGCGTCATAGTTGTTGTTGTTTGCTGGGCATTTAGAACCATTATTTGTCATTGTTGTAATTGATTTTCGCTTCATCAAATGGTATGTATGTATTTCCCTGCTCTTTGATTGATGAATGTGAATGATTCTTTCATTCTGGATATGATTGGAGTTTGAATTTCTATATGTTTAGGCATTTCAAAAATAGGGTTGCTTGATTCTGTTAGATTGATGTTTCCCCAAGTGATTTTTGAGTGTGTTTTTCATTCTCATTTTGAAGTAGCTTGCTTGTGGGCCATAGCTCGATCCTTTTAAACTTAGTAGTTGAGTAACCAAAACCCCAAGCTTGTCTATGCATCAATGGAAGATCTTTAGGATTTCATGCCTAGGGCATCACCATTTCCTTTCGATTTTCTTTAAGAGGAGTCTTAAGTTCAAAGAAAATCAGTAGGAGGTTCAAATCAAACTTCTTGCAGGCCCAAATTCCTCAAATTTGTGATCATTCGATCAGTTTGAGTGAGATCATGAGAGAATGTCGATATTCGAGTTTTCCTTCAGTTTCAGGATTTTCCTTCGTTGGCGGATTTCCCCGATTTTCCTAGTCCCCTTCATTTTCCTCAAATATGTTGAAATATGGAGTCTTTCCTTCTTTGCGGATATCCGTCACTTCCGTATTTTCCCAAATTCTCCTTCGTCCCTTCGTTCTCCCTGAATTCATATGGAATTGTTGTTTTCAAAGAATTCCATCCTAGGCGGATTTCTCTGGAACTTTGTTGAAAATGATGGATGGAGAGATAGCATGGTGTGTTAACTGATAACTATGCGTTGTATGATCAATTTGAATTTTTTAAGGATGCATCATGCTGTTTCTTGCCTTATGATGATTTACTAAATGACTACTGGATGCTTTTCATGTATATTTCACTGAAATTTTCCTGGCTTGGAATTTTTCGAAATTCCTCTCTCGTTTGGATTCCATGGATGGTTTAAAGACTTGAACTTCGAGATGATTATTTTTCATGAGATTTAGAGAATCTTGCTTCTTATGAGGACTCATTTTGAGGATGAATTTATCATTTGTGATTAACTTACTTGGGTTTGTATGATCTTTACTATGGTTTTTTTGTTGATGCAAGCTAAATCAAGTAAAGAAGTGACTGGTGGAACCAAGGGTAAGGTGATGGATCCAAGTGCAGAGGGGTCTTCCATTTTTGAAGCAAAAAGAATCAAGATGGACATCAAGAGCAGAATTCCTGAGAGCAAGCTTACTTCTGTCTGGTCGGAGGTGACTGATACAAATGTTGGACTATTCAAATATGAGGAGTTGAAGACAAGAATGGCTGCACAAAACCTTCCTTTGCTGGCTAGAAGAACATTGGAATCAATATTGGCACATGTAGCTATATTTCCTCCCACAGTGCAATGTTATGAATTAGTTCTTAAGTGTGCTCGGCACTACGATAAGGGTACACAGAGGATAGTTGGCCCTCAAGGGAGAATTGTGGAAAATTTCAATCCAGTGTCTATAGCCCAGACCTTTGACATGCCAGACAGATCCCATGTGGTGGATTTTGATATGGATATGGCAAGGAAATTCTATGAGGAGGATACTATCAAGTCTTAGCAGGTCATCAACTCATGGCTGGAGAAGCCTAAGTCTCACTACTCCAAGCTACCCAAACAACTATTTAGAGCAAAATTCAAGGAGTAATATGATGGTATCACTCTTCTCAGTAGGGTGGTAGGGTCAAAGATTGTTGGAATGTTTGAAAATTGGATGCTCCATGTCATTGTAAGGATGGAACAAAATATTAACTATCATTGGGCAGGTGTCATAAGTGCTATGATTCATGAGCAGATGTGTAATGTATTGCAAACAAATACCTTCACAATGACTTCCTACTTAGTCTATGCACTTTCAAGATTCCATCCATACAAGGGGTTAAGTACAAGAGGTGTGTTTCGGTAGGATGCAATCTATGAGGTTTATCCACAGCTACATCTGGGAAAATCAAGCTATAGGAGGGTGAATGATGCATTCACCATGTACATCACCAGATTATTGCAAGGTGTAGAGCATGTGAGGATATCTAACCAGGCCAAGGAACTAATCAAAGGGTATGGGGCTTGGTTCATACAGTTTCCCACCTTCTCATACATAAGGATAGATGGCTGCCAAAGGGCTCCATATCGACTTCCAAGGTACCCAATGAACCATATCATACTCTTGGAAGTCACAAGGAAAATTTGTGACTTTTATGCCATTATGAAGAAGGATAAGCATACAACTGGATTTGGGTGTGAATTCCCTTTGAGGATAGGAACTAGTGAGGCATGTACTACTATTAATTCGACCTATGCTTCTGAAGAAGAAATGAGAACTCTTGGGTTATCCTTCCATTCCAAGAGGTCTAGGTTTGACAGAACTGGCAAAGCACAGAAGAAGGCCAACAAAGAATATAGTCACAAAGATGATAGAGAGGACTACTGGGCCAACTGTAGTGATGAATTTTAGATCTAAAAGAAGAAGTTTTCTAGGCTGCCTGTTAACTTGATTTGATTATATAATGTGAGGGCCATCCCGGATCAAGTTGAGGATGATGGAGATTTAATTCAAGGTCATGACTATGAGGCAGTGCAGGACAAGCCAGTTGGAGAAATAGACTAGTTAGAAGAGGATAAAATAGAGTTGGAACAACTTATGACTCCGATCATTAAGTATACGAAGTTGTGGCTTAAGCATACGATGTGGGAACTAGAAAGTGAAGGCGTTCAATGCACCTATGATTTAATGGGAGACTTGGAGTCTCATTCCACTTCTGAGGAGTCAACTAAGTAGGATCCTAAGGATAAGGGCAAGGTGAGTTCTCCGTTCAAGATCAAAATTAAAGATGCTCAGGAAGAGGAAGAACATGAAGTAGAAAAACAAAGGAAGCCAATTGCAAAGAAGAGGAAACATGTTTCAAGAATGAGGAACTCAACAAAAGATGAAGTTGAGAAGGAGGACAAAGAGGTTAGTGCTTCTGTTCCCAAGAGGAGAAGGGTAGTAAGAATATCATAGAAGGAAAAGGAAAGCTCCAAGGTAGGGGAGGAAGTTGGCCCACTTGTGATAAATGTGGAGAGCTCAGGAGAAAGGACACAGGTGTACACAAGGAAATCAAGAATTCCTTCTCCTAAGGACAGTGTGCCAAGAAAGGATCTCCCTCCAGTCACTCCTGAGGAAAAACAATAGGATGATATCGCTCCTTCCCATGAAGCTCACGATGAACCAGGTGAATCAAAGGAAGAGGAAGGTCACCAAGATACAGAAGGAGAAGAAGTTCAAGAAGGCGAGCTCTTTAGTGCCGAGGCAGAAATAGAGAAGGTTTTGCAGTCTCCCCTGGTAACATATGAGGATTCACCTACTAGAAGTGAAGAGGATAGACCTCCTTAGAGAGAAAAAAAACTAGTTAAGACTCCATCACCGGTACATGAAGAAGAAGAGCATGATAAAGAAAAGGAGGATAAAACTGGGGAGATTCCTGAAAAGCAGGATTTGAATGAAGATGTGCCTAAGGACCAACAAGATGAAGTTGGGCAGAGTAAAATATAGTTAGAATCTATTGTTCTAGGTTTGTTGGATAGGGAATTGAAGAGCAAACAAATTGTTTTGGTTGATACCCTTCCCAATTGGGATGAACTATTGGCAAACATAGGAAAAGGTAAAGGAAAGAAGAAAGCCAAGGTTATTTCTAGGATTGAAAGAGATGAAACAAATAACAGGGTAGTCCACATTGCTACTCTTGCCCCTGATAAGAACAAAGATGATGTAACTGGAAGTGATTATAATGTACAAAACATCAACCTTGGGCCTATTTCTATGGAGCAAGATATTGAAGATTATGAAGGCTCTAGTGCAATGATCCTAGGTAGGTTGAGGAAAGAAGTGTAGTCTAAGCAAGAGATAAAGAAGGAGAATGAGAAATTAAAGAAATACTTGCAAGACTTGATGAAGCCCTTGCAATCTATTAGCTCCTCATCTTTTGTTGTGATCTTCCTGCCACAAGAAACCATAACAGAGCTGGAGAAGATGAAGACCACTACTCTTGCCACAATGAATTGGTTATAGGGGGTGTAAACTAAGGGAGATAATGCTATCAAAGATATCCTTTCAACTGGAGGAGATGAAATGATTTCAATAAATTGGTTGAAAGATGTATTGGCTCAAGATAAGGAAGATGTAGATCTCCTGTTGCAGAAAACCAAGATCATCATGGTGTATACTGAAGATAAGTTGGTGAGTGATGGAATTCTTCCTTCCTCCAGAGTAGTAGAACCTTGGGAATGGTTTGAAGCTTTGCAAATAAGGCAAAAGGTTTTGAAGAAGATATATAAGTAGAGGAGGAAAATTGAAGACACCTTGACTGATGTCTATAATAAATGCATTTACTTCTTTGAAGTAATGACAGGGAGAAAGAAGTTTGCACCAAAGCATTTGAACTTAGAGCAGTTGAGAAAATGGTGGTGAGATGTGTATTCTCGAATCAGTGAAGATACAGTTACTGAACATCAATTGGATGATGCAGCCACCTATATTGCGGTTATTGAAAAATATCAAACCAGTAAGGTTGAGTGGAATAATTTGGTGGAGCAGTCAAGAAAAGATATTAAATCCATTGAGAAGAGAATTAAGGTTTTACCTTTGCCACCTATAGCCGACTTAGACAGGGTACTTTTGATGGTGCATGATAGGGTGGAGCAAAATAAAGACAAAGGGTGAAGCATTTAATGCAAGGCTACATCAGAATTTGTGCTTCCTATTATTGCTCCTCTTCCTTCACATGCATTGGACCGAGTTTTGTTGGAGACCCTAGGCTGACCTGGATGGAGTGCTTGCATTTAATGCCACTTTGTTTATTTTGAATTCTCCTTGGGCCGACTTGTTTGTGGCTATTTTATTATTGTAAACCCTAATTAGGACAACTTATCTTGGGGGGTTTCTATTAATATGGAATTTTGCCTCATTTGTAAGGGCTAGATAGTTTTTTCTTGGAGCAAATTAAGCAGTGTAGCGGGAGCTAGAGTTAGGATTTAGTTTTGTTTTCAAGCAAGCGAGTGTTGTAACAAAATACTAGAATTGTTGCTACTTTGGGTAATTTAATGCAAGTGAAGACATTGTGATTTGGTGTCTTTATTGTGATTCTATCTTTGGAATTACTTAAGTTTATTTGATAAATGTATTAGGTTTAATGTTAGATAAATTGATAGTGTTCATGATTTAGTACTTGAAGTGTTGCAACAATCTTTGGTCCATACTTTTTGCAACCAACTGATTGTTAGTTGCTTTGCAAAGTTAGCTTGGAGTTTTATATTCATTAAGCTTAGTTTAATTGTGAAGGTTTATTCATTTCGATTGCAATAGGGTTGTTTTGAATGAATGTTCATGATCTAAAAATATTTAATGCCTTAGAAGATTGCACTATTTCGATAAGATTGCAGATCCATCTGGGTCAGGTAGAATTCAATTTCTGAGAGATTGGTCCATTTCAAGTGTTTTTATCATTTGCATTATTAAATTTTAGGTTTAGTGTTAAGTTTATGAATCTCTTTGAAACCTTATCTCTTTTGCTATTTATTTTATCATATGAGTTAAATTTAGGATTGGAAATATCATCATATTGCTAGATTTGATAAATTTAAGATTTAGTATTTACTAGTAAGGTCCCTTTGTGATTACCAACATTTTCACATTTATCACTGAGTTGTTTATGCATTGTCAAGACCTGATATTAGAGACCTTGGGCTTATCTCTTGAGGCTTGCCGATAGAGATTTACCATTCAAGAGAGATAGAATATCATATTCTGTCTGAGTTGTTGCTATGCAGAAGACACCATCAATAGATTGGTGCTAGAAGGAGGGCCTGCATAAGCAAGATGGATCGATTTTTGTCTACCATCTCTCCTAAAAGATTTAGAAGAAGAACCAGATCTACTCCAGGGGAGGAGGAATTTCAATAATTACTAGCCCCTACTAGATTAAGAATGTCTAGCAGAAGGGGAGAATCATCATCCACCTAGGCACTTCCATCATCTCCATCATCCCCATCTTCATCAAGTTCATGTTCATCCGAATCTAAGGGCATTCCCATTCAACAACCTTAGCCAGCCATAAATCAACCATTACCACCCCCACCTCCACCAATCGATTTTCTAGCTAATAACCTATCTCCATTGACTTTCGCTAATTACAATGTCATGCCCAAGAACCCTTAACACTTTTGTTCAAAGTTTCGTGTTAATGATCCCAATAGAACTGCTGAGGAACACATCAAGATCTTTCAGAATGGCCTTAAGGATAGAGGAATCAATCATGAGGATGTAGCATGTAGACTCTTTCCTTATTCCTTGGGGGAAGATGCATTCTATTGGTACAATCATTTGCCTGCTGGGTCTATTCAGAATTGGACTGAACTAGAGATTGCATTCTTGTAGAATTTTAGGATTCCCATTAGTTTCAATGAGCTTTATCTTCAGTTCACTAATGTTAAGAGAGAAGTCCATGAGCCTATAAGGTCCTTTAACAATAGGTTTCATCATGCCTATACCCGACTACAGGCCCCCTATGTTGTTGATGAGGCCACTGCTTTAGAAGTCTATTATGAGGGACTTGACAGTCTAACAGCCACCTTCATGAAATGGAGAAACAACCCTCCTAATACCCCACTTGACACATATGCAGAGGCTGTGAAGGTTATCACTGCTTTAAGACAACACCTATCTTGTCCTTTACTATCACTAGGATCCGCTGCTCACCCTAGGAAAGTCCCAACTCTCAATCAAGCTCTCGCTAATCACACTCCTATCATGAATCCAATACCTCAGTTGCCTCTGGTCCCTCACCCAAGACCTCCTGTGAGTCAAGTTCCACCTACCATTAGCTACCCTCAGCAAAATGTAAATCAACCTCTTCATCCATAGCCTCAAGCTAGTTTCCCCACATATCTGTAGAATTCTGAAGTATTAAACCAATCACTGAATTTCGATACTGTAGTAGGATATCCCCAAAATAATGTGAACCAACCTCCATATATAAATTATGACAAGGAGAGACTGGATGAATTGACTGAACAAGTGAATAAGCTGAATATGGAGGTAACTTATTTGAGGAACCAGAATAGTCAGTTACAAGCTGCTCAAAGAAGTATGCAGTCCAATCATAGCAGAGAAAGTTGGGAAAATAAACAAGGACAACATTTTGATAAGGGGAAACATCCTAAAAGAGGATATAACAATGAAAGAGGATATAATAATGATAGAGGATATAATAATGATAGAGGGTAGAATTATGATAAAGGACAATCTTTAGGCTAGAACTTTGATAGAGGGCAAGCTGGTGGACAAGGGTTCGACAAGAGACAACCACCTAGATAGAACAAGAATTGGAATACAAGGCCTAATAATGGAGGTATTCCCACCCCATTGGATCAGCCAGTCAATCAGCTAGTCAATCAAGAGAAGCCTCCAAGTGGTGTATATTTAGCTGAGGCTACTTTATCAGGGTGGTGTAGGCTCCATAAAATAAGTCAACATTCTGAATTAGATTGTCAAGAGTTCCAGACAACAGCTTCAATTTTTCAGTATGAAGTGGAGAATAATGCAAGTAGTCAAGAAATGGTGCCATCTACTCCCTATGATTCATCAATGTTGGTACTAAATCATGCTCCTTTTCCACAGAACAAGGAAAATGTTCCTGAAGAAGAATCAGACCAGCTAAAGAAAGAGGTGGATCAGGTGTGCAATGGAGATGAGATTACACAGTTGTTTGATGAAAATCCAGTGAATGATAATGGCCCCATGGATGAAGAAGAAGCCTATGTTGAAGAGGTTTAGACCTTCCAGAGGCCTGTTAAGAAATATGATTTGAGGGACCTGCCACACAAATGTCCATAGGTTGGAGGCCCCTTCACCACTTCCATTCCTCCAAACAACTTTACCACACCTCAAGATCCCAATGCCAGTAATAATCCACTGTATCCTCATGTGCCTAAACAATACTTGTCAAAGGAAGGACAAGAACAAATTGATCCATCAAAAGGAAAGAGTGTTGAAGCAAGCAAAGACATGATGGTGGAATGTCGTAAGGAGGCCCGTACTGATCTAAGTACAGAACAACTGGCCATATATGTTGCAGAAGAACTCAAGAAGTTAAAGGTAAGCCTCTTTGCATATGAATTATTGAGAGTTCCAACTATTAGAAATGCAGTTTTAGGCGCTTACAATGCTAGCTCAGTATCACAAGAGAATTCAGTTAGTTAAAGTGTTAATAAAGCATTCAGTTCCCAACTAGGAAAAGGGCATAATCAAATTCATAATCAAACTCATGTACCACCTAGAGATAAAGGGAAAGAGAAAGACAAAACTTAAGTTGCCTAGGTGGATACTCCCTTGACTCTATTCCAGGGGAAAACGGATACTCCTCCATTTATGATCTTTGTCCGCATATTTGGTAAAAACCTGCATAATTGCTTGTTAGATTCGGGAGCTTCTACCAATGTAATGCCCTTTCGTGTTTGTAGAGCCTTAGGTATCATTCCTGCTGACTCCCAAAAGAAAGTTACACAGCTGGATTGAACTGAGGTTAATGTTATAGGGGAGTTGAACATGATTCATATGTAGGTTGCCTCTGACCCTAGAATTCAGTAGGTTATTAATATACAGGTGGCTAATATACCTGATGCTTACAGTCTAATCTTGGGAAGAGACTTTACCAAGGACTTGAATGGATATGTATCAACTGATCACTCTCATATGTGGCTTCCTTGGAAGGGAGTGCCAAATTAGATTAGGATTGAAAGGGAGCCTAGGATGAAGTATATTATTACAAAATATCAGAACACTTCAAATGAGATTCTGATATCAGAGGTGACCATGGGAAATTACATACTTGCGACCCCTTTTGAGGAATCTAATGTAGAAGAAATTCTTATGTTACATGCTACACCTATTGATCTCACAGCTAAATCTAGTGGTACTAAAGCCTTGGTGGAACCAATAAGTGATGAGGTCCTTGAAGATAATCAACTCGGCTTGTTGGACAATTTCCAGGAATTCATTCAAAAGTGTATTGAAGATCAGGTTCAGTTGGGTAGAGGAATGAATTTTGGTGAATTACTCTTGCCAAATTCATGTAGGGTTCATAATGCCTCCCATTCAAAATTGGACTGTTGCTTGTGCCAAGCTGCAGTAGAACAAATATAGAAGTGTATCACCCCACTCCAACAGTCAAAATTAATATCCAGAATGTCCAAGAGGATCCTAAAGGAAAGAAAGTGATACTTTTTGAAGAACCCTCTAGCAACAACAGTGCAAGAGATACAACAAGGAAGCCTATAACTATTGGTTGTTGGACTTTAAGATATGACGGATCCAAATCAAAGCAAGGAGCTGGGGCAAGATTTGAGCTAATCAGTCCAAGAGGTAAAACTTTCTTTGCTGCTCATAGACTTCAATTTCATTGTACGAATAATGAAGTAGAATATGAGGCTTTGATTCATGGGTTGCTCATGGCACTAAAGAAAATGGTTAAGATTTTGCAAGTCTTTGGGGACTCTGAGTTAGTGGTCAAACAAGTCAGGAGGTAGTACTCATTTCATGATCAAAGAATGACCAATTATAGGCATAGAGTATGGGACCTTATTGAAGGATTTTATGCCTTCAACATTCAGTTGATACCATGAAGTAAAAACCAAACAACTGAATCCCTTGCTCAGGTAGCTAGTACATTGCAACCTCTGTCTCTTTCTGGATTGAAGAAGTTTACGGTGGAACTGACCCCAGTACCTTTAGTACCTAACAACGTTACCAATTTCCAATTATTTGAAGATGATAAGCATATTTTGGATTTTATCACAAGCTCAGATGTCTTTTCTTCTCAAATTATTGATGAAACTGAACTCCAAGAAGAAGAGATGGATTTGGAAGGGGTAATTAATCTAAAGACCAATACTATTCCTAGAGGAATGGTGCAGTTAGAAAGGATTTTTGATCTGGATAAGGTCAGAGATCAAGAACAAGATGCTAAGAAAGATTCCATCAGTGGACAATGTGAAAAGTATAATTTGGGGACTCAGGATGATGTCAAAAATGTCTTCATTGGCAATGTGTGTACTCCAGAAGAGAGGAAAGGAATAATTAATGCATTACATACATATCAGGATTTAATAGCATGGAGTTATGAATACTTGAAGACTTATGACACATCAATTATAACTCACACTATCCCTCTCAATCTAGGAGTAAGACCCTTCAGGCAGAGGCAGAGACCAATTAATGCTCTACTAGAACCAGTAATTCAAAAGGAAGTGCAAAAGATGCTATCTGTTAGAATCATATTCCCAGTTAGACATTCAACCTAGGTTGCAAACTTGGTTCCTGTAAGAAAGAAGAATGGTGAAATCAGACTCTGTGTGGATTTTAGAAACCTTAACAGAGCATCATAAAAAGATAATTATCTAGTACCCTCGCTGGATGAAGTACTTCAGATTGTCAATGGATCCCAAATGATGTCTTTCTTGGATGGCTATTCTGGATACAATCAAGTTATGGTACAGTATGAGGAAAGACATAAAACTACTTTCACCACCAAGTGGGTTACTTTTTCTTACAAGAGGATGCCCTTCGGTTTGATCAATGCTGGAGCCACCTTCCAGAGAGCCATGGACATTACTTTTAAGGAAATAATTGGTAAATGCATAATTATTTATATGGATGATTTGACAGTCTTTTCTAAAACGAGAGGTGATCATATAGCAGATTTATGCAAGGTGTTTTAGAAGTGTAGAGAGTTTGGAATAGCTCTCAACCCAAAGAAATGCATCTTTGGAGTCACAGAGGGAAAATTGTTGGGGAATGTTATCTCTGAGAAAGGAATTTCCATTGATCCTGAACGAGTGGAAGCTATACTTAAGATCCAACCACCTGCTAGCAAGAAAGAAATGAAATCATTCTTTGGCAAAATCAACTTTGTAAGGAAGTTCATTAATGGATTTACAGAAATAGTCAAGCCAATGAATGTAGTGTTGAAGTAGGAAGCTAAAGTTGAATGGAATGAAGAAGCTAAGGAAGCATTTGTAGAGATTAAAAGGGCTATTGCTAAAGCTCTAGTTTTGGTGAGTCTGGATTATGCTAATCCATTCTATATATATTCATTTGCTTCTTATCACTCTTGTGTTGCTATGTTGACAATTTCATTACTGGATTTGTAGAAATAGTCAAGCCACTGAATGTAGTGTTGAAGCAGGAAGCTAAAGTTGAATGGAATGCAAAAGCTAAGGAAGCATTTATAGAGATTAAAGGGCTATTGTTGAAGCTCTAGTTTTGGTGAGTTCAAATTATGCTAAGCCATTCTATATATATTCATTTTCTTTTGATCACTCCTGTGTTGCTATGTTGACCCAAAAGTTTGATCAAGGAAATGAAAATCCCATAGCATTTATGAGTGCACCATTGAAAGATGCAGAACTAAGGTACCCAAGTGTGGAGAAGCAGGCTTATGCCTTAGTTAGAGCTGTGAAGAAATTTAGACACTATATTATCAGGAACAAGGTCTTTGCAATAGTTATTGATCTTGCAGTTAAAATGTTGTTGATGGAGAATGAATTGGGAGAGCACAGAGCTAAGTGGATGACTATGTTATAGGAATACGATATTGAGATTCAACCCATGAAGCTGGTAAGAGGGCAAGGGCTTACAAGGACAATGGCATAAATAGGCCCTGATCTTGTAGTCCAACATTACAATCTTGAAGATGTTTCTCTAGGGGAATGGTATGATGATATCATTCACTATTTCCTGACTCAAAGGTGTCTTGACCATCTTAATGCAGTACAGAGAAGGGAATTACGCTTGAAGAGTGACAGTTTCATGCTGAAGGGAGATTTTCTATATAAGAAAAATCATGAGCGTGTTTACTTAAGGTGCCTAGGAAAAGCAGAATTTGAAAGAGTAATGGCGGAGTTTCACGACAAATATGGTATAGGTCATGGATCTGCATCTTCTACAGTGAATTAGATTCTGATAGCTGGTTATTATTGGCCCACATTGTTCAAGGACACACACAACCATGTTAGAACTTGTCATGTGTGTCAGACTGCAACAACTAGAGAGAAGTATGCAACACTCCCACTTCAACCAGTCTTTGAGGTAAAACCTTTCGTGCAGTGGAGAATGGACTTCATAGGTCCAATCATTCCACCTTCCTCTATAGGACACATGTATATTCTCACTGTTACTAATTATTTCACGAGATGGACTGAGGCCCTTTCCTGCAAACAATGTACTTCTGAGGTGGTAATCAATTTCATCGAATTAGGTATTATTAACCATTTTGGATGTCCTGTGTCTTTGGTTTGTAATAATGATCCTGCATTTACATCATTGAAATTCTCTAACTGGGCCTTTGATCATGGAATTATAATTAAGTTTTCATCCAATTATTACCCTTAGGGTAATGGTTTGGCTGAGTCTTCCAATAAAAATCTCTTGACTGTTATTCGCAAGTTGTTAGAAAGAAATCCTAAGGATTGGCACACCCAGCTTAGATTTTCTCTTTGGGTAGATCGTACAAGGCACAAGACTTCCATAGGAATATCCCCTTACCATCTGGTTTATGGGTTAGAACCTGTATTTCCTATTCAGTTAAAAATCCCCACCTTATAATTCATTAATGGATATTATGATGCAGGGGATAAACATGAGGCTAGACTTGCTGAGTTGTTAAACCTTGAGGAGAAAAGAGATGAGGCCCTTGAAAACTTTTCCAAACATCAGGGGATAGTCAAAAGGTGGTTTGATATAAGAGCCAAGGTAAAATCCTTTAGGATTTCTGACTTGGTTCTCTACTGGGATAAAGCCCATGACCGAAAAGGGGAGCATGGTAAATTTGACAAACTTTGGCTTGGCCCTTATCAAATTTTAGAGATCCTGGGAGATAATGCTTTTTATTTGAAAACTCTCAATGGAGAAGATATCCCACTTCCTATCAATGGGCAGTACTTGAAGCATTATTTCCAATCCTGAGCTTTTTACAACTCTTTCCTTGTATATAGTTAGATTAGGTTTCTTTTCTATTTGGTGTGCTCTGCTTTTGTTTTGTTTTGTTTTGGTTAGTTTAGGTTTGCTTTCGGTTTGGTTTGTTTTTGCTCTGCCCTTGCTTTGGAGGTTTTCTTGTTTTCTTCTGGATGTGTGTTGCACCTGCATGGAAATCATATTATTATCTGGAACTATTCTAAATATTTCTTTAACAAACTTCAATCCTTTTTCCAGAGTCAGTTGGTGAAAGCCCTTTATTTGGTGTCATATGTATTAAGTTTTTTGAATGGATAAACTAGGGGATTGAGTTAAATCTAGAATGTATTTGGGTCTTATATTGTTACACAGATCTTTTAAAATTCCAAGGTTGCAAGGGGCTCTTATGAAGTTTTTTTAGGTGAAAAATCTTATATATTCCGCTTCAATGCCACTGTGGTTCTTAACCCTGAGTGTGAGCTTTATTGTTCATAGGTTGAAATGAAAAAGTGAAAAGAACTATCAAAAAGAAGACAAAGAAACAATATTCAAAATCAAAAGAATGAATTCAACTTATTAGGAGTATCCAAGTATCTCTACCGAGGCTATGGACGCCTAGTTGGCAGTAGAGCTATGTTTGGAGGGAATCATAGTGATAACCTCGTCGGGGCTATAAACGCCTGATTGGCAGCGAGGCTCTATCCAGGTTGCTTTTGGAGTTAGAATCCTTATGTAGCCTAGTCAGCCTAAATTGGATCCTTGTTGCAACTAAGGAAAGTGGAATGAACACATATGCACACACTTTGACCCTAGTATAAGACTGATTTGCTTATTTCTGAGTTTTGAAATTTTTCCGAATTGATGACCTAATGCAAGCACTGAAACCAGAGATTCTGGGTTCTTGATTCCAATTTGTCACTGACATGCTCTAGAGCATTTCCCTAATAGAGTCACCATTTGTTGTGCAGTTTTTGCACAGACACCCCGCTGAAAGCAAGGACCCTCTTTTGGTTTCACTTTTGGTATTTTGGCCCTTGTTATTTTGAGGTTTTGTTACCTTTGCACGTGCTTGAATGTTTATCTTATGATACAAATGCCCCCCTTCTAGAAAGAACTTTGAAAATCTAATGCTTTGGGCTTATCTCAGGTTTTTTTACTGCTTTCAGGAAAATCTACTCCTAGCGGAATTCCTGGGACATTCTCTAAACCCGGTTCTATTTTCGTTTACATTGTTGTTCAGGAATTCCTAACCTTCACAAAATTCCGTGCTGGTCGAATTTCTCTGAATATCTGTCATCTTGTCGGATTTCCGGGTTTTGTCTGGATGTCTTGTCGATTGCATTAATGTCATTTGTACATTTTTTGAGGGAGGTATTAATTTTTGGGGAATTTTATGCCATTCTGCTTTATCATTTGCATTCTATTGAGTTGAGGTGCTCGATCCTAAGGTGTTGGGTTGGCTTTGGCATGTTAAATTTTCTAATTGTTGGATTTGGTGGTGATTCCCTAGGCGTCATAGTTGTTGTTGTTTGTTGGGCATTTAGAACCATTATTTTTCATTGTTGTAATCAATTTTCGCTTCATCAAATGGTATGTATGTATTTCCCTGCTCTTTGATTGATGAATGTGAATGATTCTTTCATTCTGGATATGATTGGAGTTCAAATTTTTATATGTTTGGGAATTTCAAAAATAGGGTTGCTTGATTCTATTAGATTGATGTTTCCCCAAGTGAGTTTCGAGCATGTTTTTCATTCTCATCTTGAAGTAGCTTGCTTGTGGGCCATAGCGATCCTTTGAAACTTAGCAGTTGAGTAACTGGAACCCCAAGCTTGTCTGTGCATCAATGGCAGATCTTTAGGGTTTCATGCCTAGGGCATCGCCATTTCCTTTTGATTTGCTTTAAGAGGAGCCTTAAGTTCAAAGAAAATCAGTAGGAGGTTCAAATCAAACTTGTTGCAGTCCCAAATTCCTCAAATTTGTGATCATTTGATCAATTTGAGCGAGATCATGAGAGAACGTCGATATTCGGGTTTTCCTTCAGTTTCGTGATTTTCCTTTGCTGGTGGATTTCCCTGATTTTCCTAGTCCCCTCCGTTTTCCCGAAATATGTTGAAATCCAGAGTCTTTCCTTCTTCATGGATTTCCGTCGCTTCTAGATTTTCCTAAATTCTCCTTCATCCCTTCATTCTCCTTGAATTCATATGGCATTTTTGTTTTCGTGGAATTCTATCCTGGGTGGATTTCTCTGGAACTTTGTTGAAAACGAAGGATGGAGAGATAGCATGGTGTGTTAACTAATAATTATGAATTGTATGATCATTTGAATTGTTTAAGGATGTATCATGCTGTTTCTTGGCTTATGACGATTTACTAAATGACTAATGGATGTGTTTCATGTATATTTCGCTGAAATCTGCCTGGCTTCAAATTTTTCAAAATTCCTCTCTGGTCTAGATTCTGTGGATGGTTTGAAGACCCGAACTTCGAGATGATTATTTTTCATGAGATTTAGAGAATCTTGATTATTATGGGGACTCGTTTTGAGGATGAATTGATCATTTGTGATTAACTTACTTGGGATTGTATGATCTTTACTATGGTTTCTTTATTGATGCAAGATGAATCAAGTAAAGAAGTGATTGGTGGAACCAAAGGTAAGGTGATCGATCCAGGTGCAGAGGAGTCTTCTATTTCTGAAGCAGAAAGAATCAAGATGGACATCAAGAGCAGAATTCCCAAGAGAAAGCTTAATTCTGTCTTGTTAGAGGTGACTGATACAAATGTTGGACTATGCGAATATGAGGAGTTCAAGACAAGAATGGCTGCATAGAACCTTCCTTTGTTGGGTAGAAGAACATTGGAATTAGGATTGGCGCATCTAGCTTGATTTCCTCCCACAGTGCAATGTTATGAATTAGTTCTTGATTGTGCCAGGAACTATGATAAGGATACAAAGAGGATAGTTGGCCCTCAAGGGAGAATTGTAGCAAATTTGAATCCTATGTCTATAGCCCAGACTTTGATATGCCAGATAGATCTCATGTGGTGGCTTTTGATATGGATATGGCAAGGAAATTCTATGAGGAGGATACTATCAAGTCTCAATAGGTCATCAACTCATGGTTGGAGAAGCCTAAGTCTCACTACTCCAAGCTGCCCAAACAGCTATTCAGAGAAAAATTCAAGGAGTACTATGATGGTATCACTCTTCTCAGTAGGGTGGTAGGGTCAAAGAGTGCTGGAATGTTTGAAAATTGGATGCTCCATGTCATTATAAGGATGGAACAGAATATTAACTATCATTGGGCAGGTGTCATAAGTGCTATGATTCATGAGCAGATGTGCAATGTATTGCAAACAAAGACCTTCACAATGACTTCCTACTTAGTCTATGCACTTGCAAGATTCCATCCATACAAGGGGTTAAGTACAAGGGGTGTGTTTGGGTAGGATGTGATCTATGAGGTTTATCCATAGCTGCATCTGGGTAACTCAAGCTATAGGAGGGTGAATGATGCATTCACCATGTACACCACCAGATTATTGCAAGGTGCAGAGCATGTGAGGATATCTGACCAGGCCAAGGAACTAATCAAAAGGTATGGGGATTGGTTCATATAGTTTCCCACCTTCTCATACATAAGGATAGATGGCTACCAAAGGGCTCCATATCGACTTCCAAGGTACCCAACGGACCATATCATACTCTTGGAAGTCACGAGGAAAATTTGTGACTTTGATGCCATTGTGAAGAAGGATAAGCATAAGACAGGATTTGGTGGTGACTTCCCTTTGAGGATAGGAACTAGTGAGGCATGTCGTTCTATTAATTTGGCCTATGCTTCTGAAGAAGAAATGAACACTCTTGGGTTATCCTTCCATTCCAAGAGGTCTAGGTTTGATAGAACTGGCGAAGCACAGAAGAAGGCTAGCAAAGAATATAGTCACAAAGATGATATAGAGGACTACTGGGCCAACTGCAGTGATGAATTTGAGATCAGAAAGAAGAATTTTTTTAGGCTGCTTGTTAACTTGGTCCGATTATATAATGTGAGGGTCATCTTGGATCAAGTTGAGGATGATAGAGATTTAATTCAAGGTCATGACAATGAGGTAGTGAAGGACAAGCCAGTTGGTGAAATAGACTGGTTAGAAGAGGAGAAAACAGAGTTGGAACAACTTATGACTCTGGTCATAAGAATTTGTGGCTTAAGCATAAGATGTGGGAGCTAGAAAGTGAGGTTGTGTAATGCACCTATGATTTAATGGGAGACTTGGAGTCTCATTCTACTTCTGAGGAGTCAACTGAGAAAGATCCTAGGGGTAAGGGCAAGGTGATTTATCCTTTCAAGATCAAAATTATAGATGCTCAGGTAGATGAAGAACAAGAAGCAGAAAAATAAAGGAAACATGTTTCAAGAATGAGGAAGTCAGCAAAAGATGAAGCTGAGAAGGAGGACAGAGAGGTTAATGCTTCTATGCCCAAGATGAGAAGGATATTAGGAATATCACAGAAGGAAAAGGAAATCTCCAAGGCATGGGAGGAAGTTGTCCCACATGTCATAAATGTGGAGAGCTTAGGAGAAAGGACATAGGTGTACACAAGGAAATCAATAACTCCTTCTGCTAAGGACAATTTTCCAAGAAAGGATCTCCCTCCACTCACTCTTGAGGAAAGACAACAGGATGATATCCCTCCTTCCCATGAAGCTCACGATGAACCAGGTGAATCCAAGGAAGAGGAAGGTCACCAAGATACAAAAGGAGAAGAAGTTCAAGAAGGTGAGCTCTTTAGTATTGAGGTAGAAATAGAGAAGGTTTTGCAGTCTCTCCTGGTAACATATGAGGATTCACCTACTGGAAGTGAAGAGGATAGACCTCCTCAGAGAGAAAAAACACTAGTTAAGACTCCATCACTGGTACATGAATAAGAAGAGCATGATAAAGAAAAGGAGGATAAAACTGAGGAGATTCCTGAGAAGCAGGATTTGAATTAAGATGTGCCTAAGGACCAACAAGATGAAGTTGGGCAGACTAAAATACAGTTAGAATCTATTGTTCCAAGTTGGTTGGATAGGAAATTGAAGAGCAAATAGATTGTTGTGGATGATACCCCTCCCAATTGGGATGAACTATTGGCAAACATAGGAAAAGGTAAAAGAAAGAAGAAAGCCAAGGTTATTTCTAGGATTGAAAGAGATGAAACAAATAACAGGGTAGTCCACATTGCTACTCCTTCCCCTGATAAGAAAAAAGATGATGTAACTGGAAGTGATTACAATGTACAGGCCATCAACCTTGGGCCTACTTCTATGGAGCATGATATTGAAGATTATGAAGGCTCTAGTGCGGTGATCCTGGGTAGGTTGAGGAAAGAAGTACAGACTAAGCAAGTACTGAAGAAGGAGAATGATAAATTAAAGAAATACTTGCAAGACTTGATGAAGCCCTTGCAATCTATTAGCTCCTCATCTTTTGCTGTGAGCTTTTTGCCACAAGAAACCATAACAGAGCTGGAGAAGATGAAGACCACTACTCTTGCCACAACAAACCGGTTACAAGGGGTGCAAACTAAGGGAGATAATGCTATCAAAGATATCCTTTCAACTAGAGGAGATGCAATGAGGTCAATAAATTGGTTGAAAGATGTATTGGCTCAAGATAAGGAAGATTTAGATCTCCTGTTGCAGAAAACCAAGACCATCATGGAGTATACTGAAGATAAGTTGGTGAGTGATGGAATTCTTCCTTCCTCCAGAGTAGTAGAACCTTGGGAATGGTTTGAAGCTTTGCAAATAAGGCAAAAGGTTTTGAAGACGATATATAAGTAGAGGAGGAAAATTGAAGACACCTTGAACGATGTCTATAATAAATGCATTTCCAGTTACTGAACATCAATTGGATGATGTGGCCACGTATATTGCAGTTATTGACAAATATCAAACCAATAAGGTTGAGTGGAATAAGTTGGAGCAGTCAAGAAAAGATATTAAATCCATTGAGAAGAGAATTAAGGTTTTACCTTTTCCACCTATAGCCAACTTGGACAGGGTACTTTTGATGGTGCATGATAAGGTGGAGCGAAATAATGACAAAGGGGGAAGCATTTAATGCAAGGATACATCAGAATTTGTGCTTCCCATTATTGCTCCTCTTCCTTCACATGCATTGGACCGAGTTTTGTTGGAGACCCAAGGTCAGCCTGGATGGAGTGCTTGCATTTAATTCCCACTTTGTTTATTTTGAATTCTCCTTGGGCCGACTTGTTTGTGGCTATTTTATTATTGTAAACCCTAATTAGGCTGACGTATCTTAGGGGGTTTCTATTAATATGGCATTCTGCCTCATTTGTAAGGGCTAGATAGTTTTTTCTTGGAGCAAATTAAGCAGTGTAGCGAGAGCTAGAGTTAGGAGTTAGTTTTGTTTTGAAGCAAGTGAGTGTTGTAACAAAATACTGGAATTGTTGCTACTTTGGGAAATTTAATGCAAGTGAAGAAATTTTCGATTTAGTGCCTTTCTTGTGTTGAATTTTATGTGGCATGGTTCTTGTGATTCTATCTTTGGAATTGCTTAATTTTATTTGATAAATGTATTAGGTTTAATGTTAGATAAATTGATAGTGTTCACGATTTAGTACTTGAAGTGTTGCAACAATGAAGGTTTATTCATTTCGATTGCAATAGGGTTGTTTTGAATGAATGTTCATGATCTGAAAATATTTAATGCCTTAGAAGATTGTACTATTTCTATAAGATTGTAGATCCATCTGGGTCAAGTAGAAATTAGTTTATAAGAGATTGGTCCATTTCAATTGTTTGTCATTTGCTTTGTTAATCTTAGGTTTATTGTTAAGTTTAGGAATCTCTTTGAAACCTTATCTCTTTTGCTATTTCTTTTATCATCTGAGTTAATTTTAGGATTGGAAATATCATCATATTGCTAGATCTGATAAATTTAAGATTCAGTATTTGCTTGTAGTAAGGTCCCTTTGTGATTACCAACATTTTCACATTTATCACTGAGTTGTTTATGCATTGTCAAGACCTGACATTAGAGACCTTGGGGTTATCTCTTGAGGCTTTCCGATAGAGATTTACCTTTCAAGAGAGATAGAATATCATATTCTGTCTAAGTTGTTGTTGTGCAGAAAACACCATCAGCAGGTACCCATGTACAAATGCAATGAATGGAAAAGAGGAGAAAACCTAGTGGGAAATCCCCGCCCCCCTTCAATGAGATGACCTGATGCAAAGAAGCACTGGAAGAACACTGGTGGAGTAACATTGGAATCCTAAATCTGGCAAGCAAGGAAATATACCTCTGTTTATAAGAAACCATATGAGAGTCACTGAAGGACTTAGGTAGAATCATGATAATGCAATAGCAGACCCGATGCTAAGAAACACTGGAAAACTAAACACTGGAAAACTAACAAACTGGAACAACACTCGAATCTATGAAGCAACAATAGAGGAGTAAATGATTCCCCCCATAAGAGGGAATGCTTTGATGAAAGAATATGGAAGCTATGTGTATCTCGATGCTGATGCCAAACTGTAATTAAAATTGATCCATATGAGCAAGTACCATGAAGATTCTAGAACATTAACCATAAAATGAATGGCCCTCAAATTGAGATGTGACCCGATGTGAATCTGATATGATTCAGGATCATTAACCATAGGCTTTTAATCTGAGATGTGAACTGATGTGAACCAAAATGTGTCAAGCTATGAGCAAGATGAGGCCAAAAGAAACTACATAATCCAGATACAACTCATGCGAGTTGTCATCAATATAAAGATGAGATCAAAGTGCATGCCATGCAACTACACTCTAATCAAATTATTATGCAAGAAACCCCCTTTATGGAACTTTATATAAGTTTATTTATTACAATACCCCATGATTGCAAAAGGAGAACATGCATGAAAAATAGCATAAATAAAAGAGAAAATGCAAACCTACTGCATGAAAACAAGAAAGAGTGCATGCAAAAATCAATGTTCACATCTACCTCCATGATAAAAATTGACCTCAAATCTATGTAGAGGATTGAATCAGCTTTCTAATGCCACTTGAATCGTGAAAAATGGATAACCAAGGAAAAAGATATGCCCTCCAAAGCGAAAATTACTTCATCTGTCTTTAGAGGCCTGCAAAATAAAAGTGGAGAAAAATATTAAAAAATACCTTCACCACTAGATCAGGCTCGAAACCAACTTTCCAACAATATCTTCTTTGTGAAAAACTAACACCATATGTAAAAGTTACGCCTGATTTAGTTAACAATACCCCAAAAGGGCCAATACGGCCTGTAGACAGCCTTGGGGGCTAAAACAAATCGGCCCCTAGTCTTGTGTACGACTAGGGGGCTAGAGGGTAGGGGTTGAGACCAAAGCCCCTGGTCACCCACGTGATCGCGGCGGGGGCTAGGAGGCCAGTGAGGGTTGGGCATGGGGCACTCGGTCCCCACTATGACATGCGGCTGGCGCGAAGGAGCCCATGGGGGCAGATTGAGGCTGGCGGCGGATGGGTGGGGTGTCGCCTAGTGGTCACCACTCCTTGTGGCTTCCAAGTGGCACAAGCCTTTTTAAACTGGAGGCATCGACATTGGGGGTAAAAAAACCTTTTTAATTTATTTTTTTGAAATCTGTGCCTCGTAATGCGTTTTGGGGAGGCTGTACGGCCTCCCTAGAATTTTTTTTTGCCTCCCAGATCAAATACTCCAAAATTGAACAAACAAAAAGTGTTCCTAGGGTTTTTGGCCATTGCGAATACGATGGTGACCTCCATTTGTGCCCAAAATCCCCTAAAAATTTGGCTACCCCGAGATCTTACAAAAAAATCACTAGACTTGAAACCCTTGTTGATTTGGCAAATGATGATGAAAATCGATGAAACAAAAGCCAATCCTAAATTTTTCCAGCACTCTAAATCCAATGGAGATGCTTGATCTAATCCAAAATGCTTCATAAATAAGCTCAAGGCATGAAACCCTCAAGGAACCCCGAACGTGCTCTGCAATGAATTTCTCCAAAAAACTAAGAAGGGGTTGCAAATCAAGGCTCTAATACCATGTTAGAAACCAAGATCAAACATGCAAACCAAAAAATACCTTCCACAAGAGAAAAACAAAAAAAAACAAATCAATTTGCATTAAGATATGAAAATGAATTGTATTCAGGAGTTGAGAAAATGCAAGAGATGAATTGCTTTATAAAAGCAATGTATGCATAACCCTAGATGTAAAACCTAATGTTGACCTAAAATTAGCTCAACTAAATAAAGCTTACTTATTAATTAAGTAAATTAATTATTACCTAAGTAAAATTAATAAAACCGTGTAATTAAATAATTAATTACAACAAGTGGCTTTAACCCCTTGTCTTCCAAAGGAAAATTTTCCTTAGAATCCTTTTGGCCCAAGCCCATGGAGCCTATAACATCTTGACAAGACTTCTTTTTCATAGCTTACCAAAAATTCAAAGCAAAGAAAATAGTAGAATTGTCTCTTCGCGACATGTACCCGCCCACTTCTGAAACTCCTATCCTAGACGAAACCATGCTTCAACCTAAACAAGATCCAAACAACCAAGACCAACCAACACCAAAAACCTTCCCGACATCATCCAAGAGACCATGAGACAATGAAAGCAACTTTGTCATGCCTCCTTGAATTAAACAATTTTATAAAGCAAAAGAGAAAGTGGATGACCAACCTTCCATGGTTCCTTCCATTTCTCCCCTTAGGGAAGAAAAGCAACCTATGTTTGATTAACCTGTCCTTCACAAACACAAATTGATAGAAAAACCAAAAGAAACAGAGGCACTAGAGAGCGTAGGCATAGACGTCATGCCCTTGCTCACAAGTTACATGACAAATTAAGTATAGAAAACAAAAATCCACACTTGACAAAAGCAATGCATGATGACCCTACTTTCCAACCACAACAAAACAATCCAATGCAACAATCATAACATGAGTTACACTCTTCATTGGAAATAATCATTCATCCTCCTATTATGATTAATTTGGATGATGATGACGAGATTGCTAAAATTGATGAAGAAGTACATAATGACTTGAACACGTTGTTTTCCTCTTCCATGAGCTTAAATGAGAAATCTCTTATATAGAGTAATGAACCGGGTACCTCTCCTATTTTGGAACTTTCTCTTGTCCCTTTAGCTAGTTACCCACCCTCACCATATAATGAACATGACTCGGAGGTGGATGACTTGCTCGACGATTGACTCACATTTTCCTTACTAGTCTTTTGCATTTTATTTTTCCTTTCCTTTTATGTGTTTGCATGTGCATACTGTGATCCCCCGTGATGTTCTGTTTGATGTTCTCTCTCTTTGTGACATTCCTCTATTTGTACCTTCATTCTTCTCTATGTCTTACATTGCTTTCGCCTTTCCTTTTGTATTTTTCTTGTGTTTTCCTTTTGGGGGATGATGCAAGGCATTGAGACATTCATGTCTCTTTCATGTTGACCCAAAAGGATTTTTCTTTTTCTTTGCCTTTTCTTTTATCTTTTTTTTGTGTTTTCCTTTTGGGGATGATGCAAGGAATTGAGACATTCATGTCTCTTTCATGTTGACCCAAAAAGCTTTTTATTTTATTTTCCTTTTCTTTTTTATTTTTCTTGTGTTTTCCTTTTGGGGATGACAAGGCATTAAGACATTCATGTCTCTTTCATGTTGACCCAAAGGATTTTTCTTTTTCTTTGCATTTCTTTTTCTTTTCTTGTGTTTTCCTTTTGGGGATGGCCTTAAGACATTGAGACATTCATGTCTCCTTCATGTTGACCCAAAGATTTTCCTTTTTCTTTTGCCTTTTCTTTTTCATTTTTCTTGTGTTTTCCTTTTGGGGATGACGCAAAGCGTTGAGATACCCTTTGTCTCTTCCATGTTGACCCAAAAGGTTCTTTATTTTTCTTTGTTTTCACTCTCTTTGTGTCATTCTTCCAGTTCTATGTATTTGGGGGATGATGACAGTTACGAGCTCTCTAACAAACATTGCAGCAAAGAATATACTGACCCCAAATTCATAGATCCCTTATGTGTTTGGTTTTTTTATTTTGGGGGCAACCCCTTCCTTTTTTTTTTCCTTTCATTCACATGACGTAGTCTTACTTAGAAACATATGACTTGGCATAGGGCTTTCAAAATTGGCTCTGATGTCTTCTTTCTTGATTGCATTGTTCATTTGCTACTTTAAAGTAATTGCTCATAGTATGGTGTTTAGAAATTCCTTAAAGTGGGGGCACACATTGGCATTATTCCTTTGCATTTTTTCCTTTTCTTGGTTCTTAGTGCAGCCTTCCTACTTCATACAATGCATTTGTTGCTTTTTGGATGACATTGGGTGTAGTGTCCTTCATGAGCGTGATCTATCTTAGCATATTATATTCCTCTTAGTGGCTTGATGTGACACACTGCATCCCATAAGTTGTGAATTTTCTATTATTTGATTAGTCCTCTCTTGGATACATTAGGCATAATGTTCCCTAAGGTAAAGTACTCACATGAACTAAGTAAGACTCTTTTGAACATTCTTTGCATGTTGCATTTTCCATTTGTTATATGGCCACCTTGCATAACACAACTTGCATGCATGTGGAGCCATCGTGTTTCTTCATGAGTTCCAAGCATACAAATTTTTGCTCAAGTCTCATGAAGCTCAAAAATTCATTTTCTTTTATGGCACCTTATTAAAGTTATCAGGAGGCATAACTTTGGTATGGTTGAGCAGGAAGCCCATTTTGAGGCATGAATTTCCCCATAGCCACCTATGTGTGTGTGAGTGCATACCAACCATGAGTGTATGTTTCTCACCTTTTAGGCCTTCTCATCTAGTGGACAACCATGAGTTACGTCGCCTCAGAGTGAGTATGCATTTTTTGGACAAACAACCTAGATCTAATCCATAACAAGATGAACAAATGATTGAAGCTTGATGCGATTCTCTCTTTCCTTTTTCTCCCTTTCATTCTTTACATCATTTTCATGTGTGCTAATGTTTGGTCCGCCATGGGATCTTGATCCTAGGGGCTTAATCACCCTCCTGATTTTTGTTATCTCATCTTTCCAGCATGGGTGCATTTGGATCCCTCTTGATGTGCATGTTTGGCTACTTTAGTGTGAGTTTGAAGCAAGTTCATCCTCTCACTAAAGTGGGGGCTAAATGTAGCATAGAAAAATGTATCTTTGGACATTTTCACGCTCATTTGAGTCCTTTTGGATGTTGTCCTAGGCTTTCCTTGATTTAATGTTGTAATGTGGTCAACACATTCACATTAAGTCTTGGAACCTTGTGAATCAATAAGAACTTTATGATGCCTTGCAAAAGTGTTGTGAAGTGTTGTAACACACTTTTACACTTTTCTAGGACCTTATTAACATATTTCACCTAAATAACCTCTTTTTATCACTTACCAAGCCTTATTTCAAAGTGTTGTAAAGTGTTGTAACAAACTTTCACGCTTTTCTAGGCTTATCCTCAATAATTTTACTCTTTCTTATTGTTAACTGGCCCCATTATACATTTACAGGCCTTACTTAAGTGTATTTTGAGAATAATTTCGTTAAAAAACATTTAATACATCTTAATTTCTGACACCTACTTAAAATTCCTAAGTGGGACCCATTCGCCACTAGGGGAAAATGAGTCCATTTTGGCTCAAAAATCAAAATTATTTGAAAATTATGGCGGGATATTATTCTCTAAGACCTAAGGTCGGCTTGTGATGTGGTATTTTTGGGAAATTTTGCATAATCAAGTATAAATATAGGGTTTTCCCTCTCATTTCACCCCCATTAATTCACTCATTCATTCACTCAAGCATTCCATCAATCAATCACTTAAGCATTTTAGGCATTTTCAAGCATCTTCAAGTTGACATCCATTGGAGCTTCTACTTGCATGTCTTCAAATTTCTACTTCAAGGGTTTGGTGAGTTGTAGCATTTCATGTTGTTCATTCATCATTCTTTTTTCATTTCATTTCATTTTCAAGGGTTTAATTAGCAAACCCCTATTCACTAACCCTTAGCACTTTTTCCCCTCTTTGCATGTGTTTTGTAGGTCTAGTGTGCAAATTTGTCAAAGGGAAAGGTGTGAAAAGTTTTCAAAAATTTATCAAAGTCATTCAAAATAGTCAAAGTCCTAAAAGAAGCTTGGAGAACACCTAGAGGTCAAATTTTGCAGTTTTGGATCCAAAAACCTGTCAGGAGCTGAAATTTAGTTTGAGAGCTACATATTTCACTTTTGAATTTTCAAAGATCTATAAGTGGACTAAGTCACAATTAGTGGCGTATGAGTCCCACTACCAAGCCTGAAAAGAAGTTTCTGCAGTTCTGAGCACCCTTTTGTCTGAAACCTGTTCTAGTAGAATTTCCCCGAAATAGGACTAAGTGACCCAGTTTGGCGTATGAGTCCCATTGGGATTCAATAGTGATTTATGTAGGATTCTAGAGCTCCTCTCCATTACTTTCCATCTTCTAGGTGCACCTCTTCAGTCTCATTAATTTATGTTATAGTTTACTTGCATTTTTAGGTCATTTTGCATATCACAGTGTGTTTTCAAACACTTTGCATTTACTTAGTTTTGCATTAGTAATCAATCTATTTTATTAGTTCTTTGCATCTATGACATTCTCCTTAGACATATTTCAATCATCTTTGCATTGAAATCTCAAGGGCATATTCTTGAGTGAGCCATCAAGGTTTTTGGATACCTCTCTCCTTTTAGGTGAAAAACCATAGAAGTGTAAGAGAGTCCTCCCATTCCAAAAATATTTGGTTTACGTACTATTATCCCAAGATCTATGGGAATTAGTACAATTGGGATACACAAAACCTACAGATCATAATGCTTTGAATGTTCTAATAGCAAATCAAGTACATAAGAAGATGAGTATGGGTAATTCTAGCCCACAAAGAAACATGAAAAAATAGTAGAGGATACCAAGAAATAAATTATATGGTAGAAAACTGAGGAAACTAGTTGCATTTTAGAAGTAGTTCTTACATTGAAAATTTGGTTTTCTTAGCATAAAAAAAGAATTTATTGGTCAAATTGGAGCAATTAGGAAAATATTGGAACAAGAAGACACCCAATTAGCCTCAAATTCACATAATAACAAGAGACCAAGATTGGAAGAAAATTTTTTTAGTGATAATTGCACACCTAAATCAACACAAAGTAAAACAAATTATGATAGATTTAGGTGCAAACAATAACATCATATTAGCAACAACTTGGGAAAATTTGGGATGGCCTAAACTAGTTAAAAATTCATTCAATTTCATTTTAGCAGATGGATATGGAATGAAAACAATGGGAACATAGAAGAAAATTGAGGTTAATGTGCAAGGCTTAAAATTGACAATATATTTTGTAGTGGAAATGAAAGAACCTTTCAATACATTTCAGTATTACTAGGTCTCAAATGGTTTGTTAATGGAAATGGAATAGTAGATTATAGAAAAAATAAAATCATTTGTAGATATAGTGAAGGGGAAATCGAGTTAGAAAGTAATAATGAAAGTACATATAGTGAAGAAGTAATAAGTGTATGGATACAAGATGAACTAGAGTGGACCTCCCACAAGGTATACATGTTTAGAATGATTTTTATAGTACAAATCCACCCAAAAAAGATACTACAAAATACTTCAACTAAAGATAACCCACAAAAAAAATTAGAAAAAAAAAAGTGTTAACTTGGGTCCATCTCTTAAGGAAAAAAATGCAAACCATATCCAGAGGGGCATATCACACATTAAACTTCCTATATTTTTAGGAATTGGCAACCTAAATGAATACATAAAGGATATGAAAAGAACATTTAAAAAGGAAGAAGTGTAGATTACTACACCACATAATACATTTTTTTGTAATTTTGCATGTTAGTGGTACACACACAAAAATAACATGAATCCCAACTAGAATGCTTTAAATTATGATAAAATAATAGATACATGTACTCCAAGTTCAGGGAAATATGCCATCATTTTAAAATATAAGGGTTCAATCACCCTTGAGGGACACTTACAAGTATGTACAACTTCATGGAAAAAATATGGAGAGTATGATCACATATTATACATATAACTCTTTTGTTGGATGTTAACACCAATAGTCCAAACATGGTACATAAATCAAGAGAGAACGACTCAAAAAAAGGATCTACAAGAGCTTAAAAAAATCTTCATCCACACCTTCTCAGTTTGAGATGAAGATGAAAATATTTGTACTACATTGAGGTGAATGAAGGAAATTATCTTTAGCCTAGTAGAATCCAATACACAACCATTACCAAAAACTTCTCCACCCCGCAATAAAGGAATATGGAAACACATAGAGTGGATGGATAAATAGACACATTATATAGTGAACCAATGCTATAACACATATCAAACAGAAGGAGATTTAGACCCTAAATTGGAGAAACTAGTGGTAGAAGGGGAAAGAGAACTACAACTCCACAAGGAATCAAAAGATCAATACTACAACCAACCTCTTAAATTGAGAGAAGAAAATATAGCATCCACTATTTCTTCCAAACTAGTACAAATTGGGGATTATTGGAATTCAAGCAAGTAGTTGCAAATATGGTTGATATTTTGTTTGAGTATGAAGAATTATTTCCCTATACATTTACAAATATTGAAGGGATTAAAGGATAAGTTGGTGTAATGAATACAATTTTTAGTGAAGAAAAATGTATCCCTTTACATTTTCACACTTGTTTAGGCCCTCCTTGCTAAAACTAGGCTTCTTTATGCCTTATTTGGTCCTATTTTGCATCCACAAGCCTTAATTAATGCATCTTTCTGAGGATAATCCTAACACATATCTAATAACCAATCATAATTTAATGATTTTGGATTGTATGGTCTGGATTTAGTGATCTAGGACTCATACGCCACTTGGGCATATAGGTCCCACCTAAGTTTCAGGGCCTGATCCTTAATTTGGCATTAAACTTAGCATTTCTTGAAATTTGTGTCCCAAGCTTAGCCTACTGGGACTCATATGCCCCAACTGGTGTATGAGTCCCTCTTAGCTTGGACCTATTTTAAATTCAAATTCTTGGTCAGATTTTATTCTCTTAGATTTGATGTCAGCTTGTAGTGTTGTAATTTCAAGAAATTTGGCATAAACAAGTATAAATACAAGGTTATTTCATAGATTGTCTCCTAGAAAGTTTACAAGTGATCCAACAATTCAAGTATTCAAGAATTATAGCAATTCAAGAGCATTCAATAGCTAATTATCAAGCATTTGGAGATACATTCAAGATTCAAGCATCATGTCAAAGTCATCATGCATCATGTTTGTTTTTGAGCTAACATTTGTGATGTAGGTTTTCATGATTCAAGCAAGTATTCAAGTCAAGATTCATAACATACAATCAAGAGTCAAGATCTACATTCATGCTAGCCATTTCATACAAGATTGCAACCTTTATTCCAAGGGTGTAGTGAATTTCAACATAACATATTTGTTTATTCATCATTCCTTCATTCTATTGGATTTCATTTCAAGGTTTGGTTACCAAAATGGGATTTGACCAAGGAAAACCCCTATCTACTAATAAACAACATTTTCCCCTCTCTTTGATGTGTGATTTTCCGATTTAGGTTGAAGATCCATTGAGGAGAAAAATAGGATTCCCCTTGTGTGTGTGTACATCTCCTAAAAGGTGGACCTTCCTTCCACACCCCTATTTTATTCATTTCATTTTGGTTAACCTAGCCTTTGGACACCTTATTTCTAATTTGGAGTGCATCATAGTCCTAGATCTATCTTACATTAACTTTTCATTAGGTCTTGCATTAGTTAATTTGCATTAGGGCTTCTAAATCTTGCCTTAGTGAAAGTGCATATAGGTTGCATTTTTGTATCTTGCATCATTGAATTTCATTTAAAATATATAATTGCACATAGTCTAGACATCATAAAGACCAGAAACCCTAACATTCACTCAAAATTTGTTGAATTTAGTGTCAAAACCCTAATCTGGGACTCATTCACCCCTTTGGGTGATTTAGTCCTAGTACATTTTGTTTTACCTACTTTCTAGGATTTCTATGGTGATTGTTATTGACTATTTGAACCCTTCAAAAACCCTAACTGGGACTCATATGCCCCTCTAGGTGATTTAGTCCCTTGTTAGATTTGAATCTGCATTTTACAACATTAAAAACCTTGTTTTTGTGCTTTTTGTTGTTGTTAGATCTTTATTTCAGTTTACTGACTTTCTATTTCATTCATTTCATTGCATCTAGCTTAATTTCATTTAAATCATAATTAAAGAATATCATTTATCTTTTGTTCATTGCATTCATTGATTGCCCCTTGCTTGAGCTTTACAACTTGGTGTCCTATTGCTAATACTATAGTGAGACATAGTTAGAGACTCATGTCATTCTACTATAGCATAGTCATTGTGGATCTTGGGTTATCTAGCTCTTTCACTCATAGTGTTGACACTAGTTCACTAGGTATGGACCATACCCTTAACAACTCTTTACCTTCAAGTAGTGTGAGGAGTGTTGATACAATGGTTACTAGAATTCCTCAAGAAAACATAATCCAAAACCATGAAGACTTAGTAAACCTACAACATCAATTGAGTACTAAAAAATTTTCCACAACTGCTATTCCCACCATAGATAACATACACCGCATGATTGAAAGTGAAGAAGGAATAGAACTTGTGTGTAACCTAGCTCAAATTTTTGGCAAACTTACTAGTTGTGCTCAACCTTCAAACAATGTCCAAAGTCAAGGAGGAACTCAAATTCCTCCTCCCACAACCATTTCCTCTATTCCCACCTATACCAACCCTCAAGTTACAACAATGATGCAACCTACTAGTAATTTCTTTCCTACCTTGGGTATTTCCACTAGCAATCCTAGTACCCAAATGTGACATCGCACGTCATATCTCCTACCACTTTACCTCCCATAAGCATTCCATTCACTTCCCCTTCAAACACATATACACTCCACCATATTCACCTCCATCTTAGAATACAACTAATGATGCCATCCTTAACCAACTTTTGCAAAATGTTTCATCCCTTCAAAAGAAAATTTCCACCATAAACCAAAATCAAAATTTCCAACCTACATACTATGTCAAAAGAAATCCCTTATCCTTGGAGATATTAAGAATGCCAATACCATAGGGTATAGAGATTCCTAGGTTTGAGAAATACGAAGGGAAAAGAGATCCTTCTAACCATGTTTCTGCTTACACCACCTTACGTAGTGATTTTTTCCTTGAGGATAAGCTCTTGGCTAAGATTTTCCCCAGGTCCTTGAAAGATACCGCTTTAGAATGGTTTTCCTCATAACGGAATAACTCAATTTGTTCATTAAATGAACTTGGTGAGGCCTTTATAAGCCATTTCCAAGTGCACATGACTCCTAAGATAACCTTAGCCAATTTGATGAGATGTAAGCAAAAAGATGATGAAATGGTTACTAAATTTATTTCATGCTACCAATCACTTTATTCCCAAATCGACGTAAAGATTCTTGATCCTCATCTTCAACAAATGTTCATTGAGAACTTGCAAACTAAGATACAAGTTAATCTTGGCATGATGAAGTTTCCTTCCTTTGTAAACTTGTGTACTACCCTTCATGATTATCAAAACTTGATTAGTAGTCATGAAACAAAACCCACCTCTAGCTGTCTTGAGAAGTCCAAATCTAGAAATCAAAACAATTATCAACCTTTTAGGAAACAAAATAAAGGCTTCCTTCAACTAAATCCACCTCAACCAACTCAACATGTTGATACCCACACCTTATTTTCTTTATTTCACAATTAAAGGAAGGTGCCAAAACACAAATGAAAAGACCATATTGGTTCAATCCTCATATGAAAAATAAAGTTAAAATAGAATTGGATAAGATATTAGTAGCTAGGATAATAAAACTGATAGGCAATTTAGAACATGGATTAGCCCCATGGTGATCCAAAACAAAAATATAGATGAAATAAGGATATGTGTTGATTTTCAAGAACTAAATAGAAATTGTATTTATGATCCCTTTCCAACTCTATTTATAATTAAGAAATACTAGAATTTGTTGTAGTAAGGGAATTTACTCATTTACTGATGGATTCTCCAGATACCATTAGGTCAAGAATAGAGAATAAGACCAGTGAAAGACTACCTTTATGAAAAAATGAGGCTCATTTATGTACACATTCATGTCATTTGGCTTAAAAAATGCTCCAACAATATTCAATCGGATAATGGTCAATACATTCAAATATTTTATTTGAATGACTCCTTGGAAGTTTAGTTGGATGATTGGATATTATATGAGATGATTAAATATCACACTCAAACACTTTGCACAATATTGAAAAGATGTAAAAGCATGAAAATATCCTTGAATATGAAAAAAAGCATATTTGTAGTACCCTTTGGGACACAATTAGGATATATTATTTGTGAGGGACTAATAGTGGATCCTATGAAGGTAAAATTAATTGTGACCTTACCACCATCTAAGGTAACAATGAAAGTAAAAAGATTATCAAGTTACACTGGTTATCAGTAGAAATTTATTATAGGATATGCCACATTAGCTACACCATTAGAAGAACTCTTAAAGGAAAATACAAACAAAACTATAAGTTGGACAGGAGGTTGTCAACACTATTGTAATACACTAAAATAAAATATTATAGAGGGTAAGCCCATAATGCTATTTCTTTAATTGGATTGTCCTTTTCCATGTACATCTAGATGCCTCAGAGATATCCTTAGGAGCAATACTAGCACAACCATGTGGTAAAAAATACCATCCAATTGCATTTTCAAGTTGGAAAATCTCCCAAGTGGAGAAAAACTATACACCTATAGAGAGAGAAGCTCTAGCTATTATGTATGCCCTATACAAGTTTTGCCACTACTTACTATCTACACCATTTACTTTTTACACAAATCTTGAACCATTGAAATTCTTATTGAACAAACTAATCATTCAAGGGAGAATATGCAAATGGATACTATTATTCCAAGAATATAATTTCACAATTATGTCCAAACCTAAAAATAATAATCAAGGTCTACACTACCTATTAATAATTTATGTCATTGAGGAACCAAATGAGTATGAGGAATATTTACTTGGTGCAAATTTATTTAGGATAATTGTGGTAATAGAAGAACTACATGATGTGGCAACACTACTATCTACTAGATCATATCCAACTAATATGTCATCACATGACAAACAATATTTATTTTGGAAGTCACTACCATTCACATTAATAGAAGGATCATTATACCAAAGAGGAAGTGATGATATCCTTTGAAGAGTAGTATATGAACATGAAAGGCATGATATATTAAGGTAAGCACATGAGGGGATATTTGGTGGACACAACTCTAAAGAAGATACTACAAAGGAAGTTGTGCTGGTAGGACTATGGTGGCCTACATCACATATAGATGCAAAAAAAATACCAAAAATTGTGATATTTGTCAAAGAATTGGAAGACCCATCATAAGGGATGAAATTTTCTTACAAATAGTAATAGCCAAAATACCATTTGAAAAATGGTCAATTGATTTCATTAGACCCATATATCCTCTGATGAGGTTATCTAAGGCTATATTTATCATTATCGATATAGAATACTTGACAAAATGGGATGAGGAAGAACCAACTAAGGATTGCACCACACAAATTACCACAAAGTTTGTATATCATAATATCATCACAAGATTTGGGTGCCAATTATCATCGTTGATCAAGGGAAACATTTTGTGAACAAGTATATCACATGATTACTTACAAACTTTATGATTAACCATAACAAGATCACACCTTACCACCCAAGGTTAATGGAGCAAGTGAAGCATTGAACAAAATTATAGGTGCCACCCTAAAAAGTATGTTTAACAAAAATAAAAAATGTTGTGATATCAAGATATCAACAATTGTTTGGGCCCATAGAACTAGTTCTACAAAATATCCACTAGATTCACCCCTTTCAAATTAGTCTATAGAATGGAGGCAAGCCTACCCATTAATTTCATTATCCATAATCTACATATCACAATCATCTTGAGGCTTACAAATGAAGAATCAATAAAATAGAGGTTAGAAGATTTGAATAAATTGGATCAAGAAAAACAACTTGTGGTACACCACCAACTCATAGAAATAAGAATACATAAATCATGGCATGATCACAATATCAAATTTACAAAAAATTTAAGAAAGATGACATGGTTTTACTATATGATAGAAAAATTAAGAAACAAGTGAAACTAAAGGTTTGATGGCTTGGCCCCTACCAAATTGATAACATCCTAGAGTTTGAGGTAATCATGTTAAGAATATTTGATGGTACAATATTACAATGCTATGTCAATGGAGCAAGGGTTAAACACTATCATACAAACCCAAAATAACAATGTTTTCATATTATATTATAACACTAATGTAGCATAGAATATACTTACCACTAAAATTTTGACAACACATGGAGGGAAAAAAAAATATGGATATGAAGAGCCCCACAAGTGTTGAAATAATGTGATTACATCTAAAATAAGACGATGATGACAATTAGGTTCAAGTTTGAAAGATTATTTCCTCAACCTAATCTAAAACCCTAAAGACACCAAAAAGAGTGTTGGAATTTTTTTTACTATGAACCTATAGCATGACATCACTAAAATTACATTATAGTTGTACATTATAACCCCACCTGTCAAATAGAGTCGTGGAAAAGTTAACATGAAAAAATACACGTGAAGATGAAAAAATGGCTACAAAAATTAATGCACCTAACCAACTAAGTTATATAAATACATCTTACCACTATCACTAAAATTACTTTGCTCTCCTATACATGCTATATTGTTCTCGCATGACCATGATACTAACCAGCTACAAAACCCTAACAAGTGAAAATGTGTGACCCTAACTCTCTTTTCTCTAGAAAAATCATGGTTTCCCTTATTCTTGTGGATATCTCTCATAAACCCCATCTAAAATACAGTAAATTCTCATATAAGGTGATGGAGATCGATATGGATGGTGAATTTTCTAAAGTGATACTAGTGGAGATGATCTCCACATAAGACATCCAAAGTACATTCACTCTTAATTACTAGAAATTGAATAGATAAATTATGAAACCTTGCAGCTAACCATGCTGCAACTAGGGACACAAAGTGATCTTACCCAATAAAACCACATATAGGAGAATAATATAGATGTATAGAAGGGCATCCCACATTTCACAAAGGAGGAAGGTTGGTATTGGATAATCCTTAGTCAGATCCATGATGAATATCTATACCTGGACTGACCCTATAGAATCACAAAGGAATCCATCCAAGAAATAATCAACCTATACGTGCAAGGAGAGGTTCTACCTAAGAAGGTGATTAAAAATTCAAAGGTCAAAAAGATAGCATGGGAAACATAATATGGTTAAAGCCTGGATGTAATAAAAATCACAAACCTTGTGGTCAAATATGCCACCATGGGAATAGCCTACAAGGTCTATTACAACAATAGGGAAGATTTTGTTACTGCAACATCCATTCATGTAGCATATCAAATGGTGGTGGTGGGAAAAGGAGTGGACCTCTATGACGTTATATGACAATTTATACTAGAGAACATAGAGTGTAAGAACTAGTCCCACTATCTATTCAAGTATGAGACCTTGATTATCTGCCTAACATTCTATTTCATGAATGTATTATCAGTATTTACGAGGAAAATTTGGGATACGACCATGCCGATAGCTACACAAATACAAGATCATGTCAAATATTTCTAGTATTCCACATAGGTGGCCATGAAAGATGTATTCTATCATATTGAAATACTTGTCTTCTAGAAATATGTCTTTGATATACTTGTGGGCCACCTGAAAAGAGACGTGTTCTCTATCCTACAACAAGAGGCATTAATGAATGGAGATAAGTTATATAGTGGGTTACTCCAGTAGAAGGTATTGGAACATATATTTCAAGTATATGAGGATATGGAAACACCAAACAAAGCAATCATTGAGGAAACAATGATTAGATACATGGTAGCCTCCAACATCACATTGGAAGATTTAATTGATTGATTCTTGACCTAAATAGTTTCCATGTTAAAAAAAAAAGAGATAAAAAGATGTGTAAGAAGAAGAAAAACTAAAGGAATCTACCATCATAGAAGTATTCCCTTTTACTAGTCTAGAATAGAAAGATAAATTGGATCAAATGAAGACTAGAGAGCTCCAATCAAAGAAAAGGTGAGACAAACATATGCTCAAAAATCCAAGAATAGCAAAAGAAATTCAAGAGGAGATCAAGAGGGCTATGGAGAAAGCATACAAGGAAATATGCAAGGAAGAATCAAAATATTAAGAGGTACCATCTTCCCTATCAATTGAGACAAACCAATCCATTAGTCAAAAAATCCCTTCTCCTCCACACTCCTTCGAAAAACCTTCCTCCTCCACTACTTCCCATATGCATTCCATCAAGGAATTTCTAGCAAAACAAAAACAAATCCAACCAGTAGCCACTTTGTGGCTACTCTAGTTACCACTAGTTGGCTCCCAATTTGGCCTCTCCAATATCTATCGCCTCCAAAAGTTTCAACTAGGAGACCTTTAGCAACAAACGATGAGGGAAGACATAATAAAGCAACATATAGATAATACAATGTAGTTGGAGGATATTATCAAAGAAATATGAAATACATATCCTTAGATATAAGGGGATCCTTCCCAAACCCTTGCAGCACAAATAAGACTCATGGTAGATGGATTCCTTTAGGATACAAAATTGCAAAAGGCCACTATGAGATAGAACATACTTGTAGAGCTACAACAAGATAAAATAGATGAGGAGAGAAATTAATGTGTGACTACCCTGTGACATTAGAAAATAACATCAGTAAATTAAAGAATACAGATAGTGACATCAATACATTGTACCAATTTTTCCTCCAATTTCCAACTATTACAACAAAAATCAAGGGCAAATGTATCAGATTGAGTTGCATATCCTTCAAGTAAAAGCATCATATGATGCACAAACAAACACAAATAGAAAAAATAGATCACAAATGGAAGTTCATCATATGCATAGTTCTAGTAACTACATGATCAAAAAGAGAAAACAAGGAAAAAATTTCAATAGCTCAGGGAGGTTGTCAATCTCTAGTTGGAACATGTATATCACTGGGCTCCTCAAAGATGCATAAAAATTGGCCCAATAGGTTCATATTCCCACCAAAATTCCAAAAGAAAAATGTCTATTAATAAAAATTAATGTCTAGAATCACCTCCTCGAACAAGCTAAGGTACAATGGGATAGCACTTTTACTAATTTAAATTTTTGAAAGAGGGAATAATTTTGGTAAGGGATCAACTAGAGCTAGAACATCGACAATAATCTTATTGCAAACCACCACAAAGAGGTCATAGAGCTCCTAGATGAAAAAATACCCTATGGAATAGTAATAAGATGTAAGGGACATGTCCCATCAAATAGATATTTATATAGGTAAAGATACAATGTAACAAAAGTAGTGATAGATGTAGATAAATAGTAAGGGATAGTTAGAACAATAGAAGGAGTAATTGCAAGAGGGAAAAATCGGGCACCATATATGCACATGAGAAAAAATCCTTAATATATATACATTTGGAGTTATATCTGGTATGTGCCATGGTTTACGATGATCAATTCTCTATTTATATTTCATTCTATTAACTAGTTTATGTATAGTCTGCATTAACTCCTTATCCCTCTTGTACTACTGAGCTTGGGGTATAAATACAACACATAGATATTACTTAGGGCTTAGTAATTTGGTATAAGTTTCCCCATTTTCTTGCTATGAAGAACCTATCTAAATAATTAAGATCATTAAAAAAATGCTATTTTATATAGAATATGCATACAACTTGGAAAAAAAGATGCAAAAATCCATAGCATATTCAAGTATAGATCTTAGCAGAACCACTACGTATATACATATATGAGAATAGGGAGAAACATGTTAGTAGAATCAAATAGAAACGGCTAATAATGAGAATTCTTGCAATTAGAAAAGGGATGAAACATCCCTTTTGATTTAAATATATTATATAGAGAAAAATATAATGCTTGCAACATTCTAAAATGAGAAAATTGAGGTGTTGGCCTAGATTATTAGGTTTGGTAGATAGGGATGAAAAATTGCTAAGTTGAATGTATTGAAGTGTCTACTCTAATAGGTTTCTCACTATACAAGGTGTAAAATGATAGTATTTATAATTGAGGCTAATAAATAATAGCAACATCTATTTTGACAAGTGTCACACACCTACATAGCCATATGGTATGTGAGGATATAATGGGCCACCAAGTTTCAAACCAATATAGTGTGGATTACATTTGGAATGGAATGCTAGGATGTGTTGTATGTGCATGATGCCAAATGTTAGACTTGTATAGAGCCAATCCTTATGGAGTAGGGAATATTAAGTTTCACAAGTGTATGGAAGAATAACATGCAAATGTTTATATTGTATGTGTTATAAATGTATGATGCAATACAAAGTTGTGAAGACAACACATTCACTTATAGCACACTAAGTGGATCATGCAAATGTCTTGGTAGTATGAAATGTGAAATATGATGCATATGCAAAGGATGATTCTTGAAGGAGCTAAAGATTCTTGTAGGAAGTTTTAAAGGATTACACTCAAAGAACTTCTAAGTATAGAATGCATAACCTAAAATTTTTATGCTTGTGTGGCTAGGTGTGAAGTAGTAGTGTAAGATATGCATCTATGTGCAAAGAATCTACATGCTATACTAGAACACATGTGATTATGCAAGGGTTGTAGAGAGAAATGTTGTTAATTATATGATGTGCAAGGGTGTGATCAAATAAAATAGTGTACAATTAATTTATACCTAGATATTATGAAACTAGGTTCCTAGAGCATGTATTTAGATATGATGATCTAAACCCTAATTAAAATAAGTTATAGTGAAATATAATAAGTTCAACAATAAAAAATATTGAAATTTTAGCCTCAAAATATGAGAATTTGAAAATTAAAAATGGGGGATAATGTTTGCACTAAAATTTTCTAGGGACACAATTGCACTAGCAATCATGTCTAGGGGATATGATCTCAAAATTACAATTGTATTTAGGATGTGTAATCAAGTGAGAAAAAATATTGTGTTGATCAATATATGTTACAATGATTAAATGGGAGGATAGGTTTAGTTTCCACCATTTATTTTTAATAAACTAACACAAATTAAATAATAAATTGACACATCTATTAACATGACTAAAATAAGTATAAAGATAAAAAATATGAAATATACACTTTTTAACTCTAGAAATATTGTTAAAAATGATAGAGAAATAAAATAGAAATGGAAAACTACACCTTGATTTCATAGACAATATAAAATGATATATTTGATTTCATTGAGATTCTCTAGGTTGATATTAAATTGCTGCATATTAGGCCTTTTAAAGCCTTACATTCTTGTACTAAACTAACTATGAAAATAACTCCCAAAACTAACTATTAATTAATCTAACATTAAACCTTCTAATTTATTTATTTATTGATATCCTATGAACTAATTAATTAATGTAATATCCAACATTCCCCCCTTATTACATTAATATGAACAAATGATGAAACTTTGCAAGAGTTGATCATAGCAACCCTTTTGAAGACTTTGATGAAACATCTCTCCATAAATTCTCCTTGCTCACCTAATAAACACCAAATTGACCACATTAGTGGATCTTTTGACTATCAAACTTGCAAGATACTTATGAATTGAGACACACTCCATTATCCACAAGTACACCACTCCTATGAATTGAGAAAAACTCCATTCTCCACAAGAAAAGACACCGATCAACTATGAATTGAGACTTAACTATCCACAATAATAAAACCACCAACCAACTATGAATCAAGACTAACTCGATTATCCACAGTAATACTCCTCCATTTTTGGATTGATACTTACTCAATTATCCATAAATATAAACCTTCAAAACTATGGATCGAGACAAACTCAATTATCCATAGGTATCACTCTCCAAATCTATAGATTGAGACATACATAATTATCTGCAAGCCAAAAAAAATTATCATGCCACCTTGCTCCATGAAGGGACTCAAGGTGAAAGATGAAATTGGTTTTTTCATGCAATATATCATCTCTGAGTGAGAAGCCAACTTGAGATGATAAAATACCTCCCGCATCTAGTCTCCAATCATACCTTAGCTTTTCTATCTAGATGTAGCATTAGAATCTCCAAACAATTTGTTAGGTGTAGTGTGCATAGCTTTGAGTGAAAAATCATTTTAAAATTTAATGAACATTATCAAAATTTGAAGGTTTCAGACTCAACCAAAAATACACCTTTTATACAATATTGTCTAGATTATCCTTATAATGTCTTATTTCTCCCATATAGATGCATAAAATAATGTCTACAACTATCAAATCATAAATATCTTAAAATTTCCTACCAAAACCCTTATGATTCCATAAACCCACACTAACCAAAAATGACATTCAATAAAAACTTTTCAAACTTCAATACCATTTCAAAATAGAAAGCAAGATAATAATTTCTCACCTCCATTTAGGCATGTAGAAACAAGATTTACTACTAGCCTCTTCCATTACAGAGCCATTTCCTTCATGATCCAATGATCCCATTGCACACCTCTCCCACTTCTTCACACCAAGTTCTTTATGCAATAGTAATGATCTCCTTTGGTGGCAAGAAACTCACCTACTAGTATAAATCATAATTTATTTTGTTTGGTAGCTTCCTTTTGAACATCAACAAATTTTCGATTTCTTAGGAAATAATTTGTTTTTACTTACACTCTAGATCACCTCTTCACACTAAATTTTTGTATTCCAAATTTGATTTAAGCTCTCTAATAAAAAAATTCACACAATTTCCAGCTATAAACATTATTTCCCATAAAATTCCAAAAACACGCTGCTTGAAACTACTTATATGATCACAAAAACAAACTGAAATTCCTTCTTAAACACCTTATACTTGTTTCCATTCTATGAATGTTTTCTTTTGTTGAAATAATTCATAGGGATTGCCATTTTCTCTTTTGCATTATAAAAAAGGAGCTTGATTTGCACAACAAATATATTTAATACAAAATTAAATTATAGCAAATTTCTCCACGCCATGTTTTTTATTTGAACTATTCACAAATCATCAAGAATTTCTTCAAAAAAAAAATAGGTTTTATATTTCCATTATTTTTCTTTTAGAAACATTGTGAATTTTGAAATTTTGTTGAGAAGGGAAAAAGATATCACAGTTTTATTGCAACTGCATTTTAACCTAAGAAAATCATCTAAAAATAAAACAATATGATCCCGCAAACCATATTTATATGCTAGCAACATCTTCATTGCTTCCTCATAGGCCTAGTATCATGAATGCTTTGATATCATGTTAAAAATCGAAGAGCAATACAACTGAAATTGTAAACTACACCATGATTGCACAGAAGAAAAAAAATGATATGTTTGATTTCATCAAGATTCTCCAAAATGATATTACATTGGTGCACATTAAGATTTTTATGCTAAAATAAGAAAAAAAATCTATTATGTAACTATTGTCAGTTGGGATTGTTTCCCATCGTATCTCTGCTTTAGTGTTTTTAGGTAGGGAAAGTTTCCCAACGTTAATATTGGTACATCTTTTTAGTAGTTACTATTTTTTGTATATATATATCTTTCTCATTTCTCTCAATAAAATGTGTGATGATATTTTGCTACATTTTTTTGCAAGTATAACAATAGTTTTTTGGCATTTGTATCTTTTGTTTTTTCCCCTAACATATGGTATCAAAGTAGGTTTGAAATGACAACGAATGTTAATAGTACATAGCTGCAAATTCCTAAACTTAATGGGAAAAATTATGATTTTTGGATTTTTCAAATGAAGATTTTGTTCAGATCACAAGAGCTATGGGATCTTGTGCAAAATGGGTATTTAGAACTAGCAAATGCAATAGAATTATCAGCGCTCACACTAAATGAAAGGGATTTACTGCAGAATAATAATAAAAAAGACCAAAAAGTATTATTGTTTACTGTGCAAGGTTTTGATGAAACTCTCCTTCCAAGAGTTACAACTACTTCGAAGGCCAAAGCATGGGATCTTCTTGTACAATTATTTCAAGGAACAAAAAAAGTAAGAATGGTTAGTTTACAAATGATTAGAAAAGATTTTGAAATTTTACAAATGTCATATTCAAAAAGTTTAGGAGATTTATTTACTCATACAATGGGGATAGTTAATTAGATGAAAACAAATGGTGAAGTTATGATTGATCAAAAAATTGTTGAAATTTTTTTAAGAAGTTTTCCTGCAAAATATGATCTTGCAGTTATAGCTATTGAAGAATCAAAAGATCTAACACCTTTGTCTATAGATGAGCTTATGGGTTCATTGTACACACATGAGCATAGAATAAATAAATCAACAAAGGAGCCACTTGAGAAAGATTTAAAGAGAAAGGTATCATTGAGAGAAAAAGAATCTGCACCAAAATCATCTTTAGCACAAAGAGGAAGAGGAGGACATTTTCAACAAAGAGGTAGAGGTCAAAGAAGTAATAGAAGTGATGAAGAAAATTGTAGTTACACTCAAGCAAGAGGTATAGGTAGAGAAAATTTTCAGCAAAGAGGTAGAGGTTTTCAGAGGTATAATAAATCATCTATTCAATGTTATTGTTGTCAAAAGTATGGACATATTGCAACTGAATCTAGTAAAAAGATAAATATGCAAATGAAGGTGAAGGGAAGAAAGGATATGTCTTGCTAACATGTAGCACAAAGGAGGAAGCAAATGATGACAAATGGTATGTTGAAAGTGGGCGCAGTAATCATATGATAGGACACAAAGAGATATTTCAAAATTTGGATGAGTCCATCAAATCTGAATTCAAGATGGGAAATGATACAATTACATCGGTCATGGTGAAAGGGAGGATATTAATCATAGCAAGATAAGGTGCGAAAAAATATATTGGTCATGTATTTTATGTACTAGGCTTAAAGCATAATTTGTTAAGTGTAAGTCAACATGTGCAAAAAGGCCACACTATCAAATTTGAAATTGGTTCATGCATTATTGTTGATGGTAAAAACAAGTTGATAACCAAAATACCCATGACTGCTAATAAGATATTTTCTCTTAGTATCATAAATAATATGCATTTAAGTTTTAGTGCTCTTGTAAAGGACACATAGTGGTTATGGCATCTTAGATTTGGTCATTTGAATTTTGGTGGACTAAATCTTTTGCATAAAAAGAACATGGTAACGGGTTTACTATTTATCCAAAGACCGGATGAAGAATGTGAAGGTTGTATTGTTGGAAAGCACCATAGAGAACCCTTTCCAATAAGGGATTCTTGGAGAGCTTCAGAGCCATTGGAGCTAGTACACTAGATTTATGTGGACCAATTGAGGTTGCTTCATTATCTGGTATGAGATATTTTTTGACATTTATTGATGACTGCGTTAGGAAACTTTGGGTGTATTCTTTGAAAAATAAATTGAATACTTTCAAGAAATTCAAAGAATTTAAAGAATTAGTTGAAAATAAAAGTGGCTATTTTCTCAGAATTTTAAGGACTGATAGGGGTGGAGAGTATATTTCACATGATTTTCATAATTTTTGGATTGAAAATGGCATAAAAAGGCAGCTAACAACAAAGTATACACCTCAGAAAAATGGTGTAGCTGAGAGAAAAAATAGAACAATTTTAGATATGGTAAGGAGTATGCTTAATGTTAAGAATTTACCCAAAGCTTTTTAGGGAGAAGTAGTTTGATGTGCAGGTTATATTTTGAATAGATGTCCTACAAACTTAGTTTGGGGAATAACACCAGAAGGAGCATGTAGATGATACAAACCACGTGTAGATCATCTAAGAATTTTTGGTTGTATTGCTTATTCTCATGTTCTAGATGCACTCAAAAATCAATTGGATGATAAGGCAGAAAAATGTATCTTTGTTGGGTATAGTGAAGAATCTAAGGCATATAGATTGTACAATCCCGAGACAAAAAAGTTGGTGATAAGTAGAGATGCAAAGTTTCTTTAAGATCAAGAGTGGTGTTGGAAACTGAAATAGAAATATCGGCAAGTTAATATTCAAGATGAAGCTGCAAATCAACAACAAATTTCAGTTGTTAACATAGGAGCCAGTAGTAGTAGTATTCAACAATCAACACTAAGAAGAAGCTCTTCTTTATCTCCACCAAGTCATAGACATGTTTCATCAAGTAGTTCTTCATCATCCACCTCAGAATCTCCAAAAAGGTGGCAAAAAAAAGAGGAGCTTGTTTGACATATATCAAGAAATAACAGGGGTAAATGAAGATATTTGTCATTTTACATTTTTTGCTAGTAGTGTTCCTATTACATTTGAAGATGCTATAAATGATGATAAATGGGTTAAAGCTATGAATGAAAAAATCACAGCCATAGAAAAGAATCAAACTTGGGAAATTATAGATCTCCCTGAGCATAAGAAGCCAATTGGGGTAAAGTGGGTGTATAAAACAAAGTACAATGAGCAAGGTAAAGTGAATAAATACAAGGCCAAGTTTTGTAGTGGGGCTACAAATAAAAATCAGGTATTGATTATAACGAAGTTTTGCACCTGTTGCTAGAATGGATACTATTTGCATGTTTTTTTCTCTTTCAGAAAAAATGGTTGGAAACTCTTTCATATGGATGTAAAATTAGCATTCTTGAATGGTGTATTGGAGGAAGAAATCTACATCGAGCAACCACCTAGTTTTGAGATTAAAGGTCATAAAGGTAAAGTGCTCAAACTAAAGAAAGCTTTGTATGGTTTAAAACAAGCACCTAGAGTTTGGTATGAAAGAATTGAATCATATTTTTTGCAAAATGGTTTTGAAAAATGCCCTTATGAGCCCACCTTATTCATAAAAAAAAATCAACAATGAGATCTTATGATAGTTTGCATTTATGTTGATTATTTTCTTTAGACTGGGAATAATGAACACATGCTTAGAGAATTTTCAATGGAAATGAAGAGTGAATTTGAGATGACTAATCTTGGTTTGTTACATTATTATCTTGGTCTTGACGTAACTCAAAATAGTGAGGGGATTTTCATTTCACAAGAAAAGTATGCAAATGATATTTTGAAAAGGTTCAAAATGGAAAATAGTAAACCGAAAATTACGCCTATTGCCATGGGTGTGAAGTTGAGCAAAAAATATGAAAGCAAAAAGGTAGATTCTACTTAGTATAAAAGTTTGGTTGGAAGTTTAATGTACTTAACTGCAACAAGACCAGATATAATGTATGCAGTAAGTTTGATAAGCAGGTTTATGGAGGATCCACATGATACTCATCTACAAGCAGGTAAAAGGATACTCAGGAATGTGAAAGGGACTGCAAATCATGGAATTTTTTATGAAAAGAAGGGTGTTTTGAAGTTAATTGGTTATACAAATAGTGATTGGGTTGGAAATCAAGATGATAGGAAAAGTACTTATGGGTATGTTTTTACTCTTGGTCCAGGTGTAATTTCATGGTCTTGAAAGAAATAACCCATTGTTGCATTGTCTTCAGCAGAAACAGAATATGTGGCAGCCACTTTAGCAGGTTGTCAAGTAGTTTGGCTATGAAGGATGCTTGAAGCATTGTTGCAACCCCAAATGGAAGAAACAATTGTCTTTTGTGATAATCAATCAGCCACTACACTTTCTAAAAATTCAATCTTTTATGGAAGAAGCAAGCACATAGACATCAAATTTCATTTCATCAGAGAGCTGGTGAAAAATAATGAAATCAAACTTTCTTATTGCAGGTCCAAATATCAGGTTGCTAATATTTTGACAAAACCTCTGAAGGAAGAAGATTTCAATGGACTGAAGAATCTTTTAGGGATGAGAAGCTGTCCCACAAATCAGATTTTAGGGAGGATGTTAAAATAAGAAAAAATCTGTTTTGTAACTCTTGTCAGTTGGGATTGTTTCCCATCATATCTCTGCTTTAGTGTTTTTAGGTTGGGAAAGTTTCCCATCATTAATATTGGTATATTTTCAGTAGTTACTGTTTTTTGTATATATCTTTCTCATTTCTCTCAATAAAATGTGTGGAGACATTTTGTTGCATTTCTATGCAAGTATAATAGTTTTATTTTTCTCTGCCTTTTTGTTTTTTCTAGTTATTTGGCTGTTAATTGTGTAATGTAGTTTTTTTTGGCATTTGTCTCTTTTGCTTTTTTTTCTAATATTTTAAAGTCTTAAATTCCTATACTAAACAAACCATAGAAATAACTCCAAAAATGAATTATTACTTAATGTAACATTAAACATTCTAATTCATTTATTTATTGCTATCCTATGAATTAATTAAATTTAATATCCAACAAATATTTATCATTATTCACATATTATTCATTGGCAAAAAGGGGGAAAATTTGGAAAAGGACATCAGAATCAAATCTTTTCAATTTATTTATTTATTGATATCCTATGAATTAATTAATGTAATATCCAACAAATATTTATCATCATTCACATACTATTTGTTGGAAAAAATTTAGGGAAAAACTGGAAAAGGACATTAGAATCAGAATTTTCCAAAACTTCCTTGACTGAAATTAGAAAAAATTGGGAAAAACTGGAAAAGGACATCATAATCAAATTTTTCCAAACTACCTTGACTGAAATTACTTTATCATTGGTTCCTGTTATTTCATGGGCCAAAGCTGTTTTCTCCCACATTACCATCGTGACCAAAGCACTTTCCTCCCACTCATTCTCACTCCTTCCACAAATGTCCCTTCTGTAAGTAACTACTGTCATTCATGGTTTTCAACACAACTCTCCTCAATAACTGATCTGATAATGGGGTGCTGTATGTGTTGTTGTCAAGGGTGTTCTAAATCGACAATATGTTGCTGTAAAGGGTGTTGTAAATCGATAAAGTGTTGCTATGATAATAGTCAATGTCTCTTCTTTCTCCTCCAAATTCTAATAGCCGTTTTCTTGCCGCCTCTATCATTTGCTGTGGATATGAATTTCAATATTAAAGTAAGATTTTTTATGCTTTGCTCTGCTCTGATTCTATGCTAATATTATCTGGATTAAGTAACTGAATTCCACAAAATTCATACAGAAAAATGTGTTGTGGGACTCTTTTGCAGAGCCCGAAGTTCTGGATATGCTTGCTGCTGACAGCACTGGGATATTTTCCAGGATCTATATATTCCATATATAATATCATAAGTTATCCCATCATGGCAGAGAAAAGTGTTTGTAGGTGTTGGTGGTCTTAATTCTATGCGTGGGGAGGCCAAGCCAGAGAAAATAACTGACATTTCATTGATTTGGATGATCCATTTTCTTTCGATAAATAGTACTACTTAGAAATTTAGAATTGATTTGAAGTTTACATATTTTTAGTTTGTTTTAAAATGGATACAACTAAATTACAGAGGTACTGGTATCTCTGCGCTTAATTTGAAGGGAATGTTTTAGCTGTTAATGTGTATTTAACATATTAGTAAAATGGTTTGTTTGGCTCTGCATTGGACTGGATTCTGGTCTGCAGGTGTTTTGGCAGACTCCCGACACAAAAGAATGTTTGTATATGTAGACAGATACAGTTTTTGTGGTAGACAGTGTTAATCATAAGACTTTAGCTTTGGTGTGTTTCTTTCAATGGCATTTGGTGTTTGGCATTTCCTTTTTCCTTCACAAGACTTTACTTCAAACATGGCAAATACCTTCATTTCTGCAAAACTATAAAAACAAATAATGTCAAACATACACCCACTAGCAATAGTTTTTTATAATTTTTAGTTGGTGTATGTTTGAATGAATTGAAAAGGATAGAATGCTTATGTGGATGCTCTGCTTTGTGCGTCCTCAATATCTTATCATCACATAAAAGTGTGGGGAAGAGTCTTTCTCTGTATAGCACAATTTGTATGTAATCAAACTGGAAAATACCTTCATTTCTGCAAAACTATCAATGGGGTTTCAGAGGTGAATCCTTTAATGCGGGGTAGAGAAAAGTGCTTGAGGCAGATTGAGCAGACATAATTTGCAGATTCAACAATTTCCCACTTAGCGGGTGAAGAAAAAACAGATCTGCACGGAAGACACATTGTACTGTGACACTAACAGGTGAGTATCTATGAACTACTTATTTTTCCAATTTATAGGCATATAATGGGGAGGAATTAGACGCTTAATCAATTTTATATTTGTTTAGTGCCTGGATGCATTCACTGCTAACATGAGACGACAAATCTGCCTGTTAAATAGGAGGAAATGAAGAGCTTGTTGAATTATTTGTGAAAACTTAAAGCAGTATTTAGTCTCTTTTGATGTTATACTGAGAAGTACTTAATTCCGTAAAGTACAGTTTAGCCACATGTTTCTTCAGCTGGATCTACTGCAAAGCTCGTTATAAGTGATTTCCTACCTTTTTTTTCCAGTACTCTCTAAGTTTAATGATAGAAGTTTAGACCTGTAATGTTTTGTAGTAATTGTAAAAGTAAATCTTGTTGTATTAAGAATGTTATGCAAATATGTTATGTAATAATTTAACTACCTAAATTTCAAAATCAGCATGTTTGATATACTGTATGCTGATATATGCGGCAGATCAAGCTAGCTTATGTGATTACTACGGGATTCAGTCTGAAAGTCCTATGTCAATCCAGGGCATAAGCTTGTGAAAAATGTAACGGCTATATACTCAATGGCTATAGGCAATAAGCTCAGTGGGATGAAATGTAGGTAATCCCAACAAAGGGACTGCAACATTAAAATCTTATGTAATGACTTGTTTCAAATATGCTATAAGAAATAACATAGTTTGCTATAGAAACAACAAATTATGCTATATGAACAAGGTAGTTTACAACATGAAAAAATTTATTCTATTTTTGAAAACTGACTTATAATTATTCTATTATAATCACATGAAAGTATATAATGAAAGAGGTGTTTTCAAAATCTATTTAAATAACAATTAATGGAATCCACATTTCATGAATCAACTTTTTTTTGTAAGAGTTTGTATAGAATACTCTACACCATGAAATATTTGGATGAAGATTATAGCCATCCAAGATCTAGGAACTTCATGAAAGCACAAGAGAGGTCATCCATGAGAGAATAATGATATTGTATCAAAGGATGCAAATGATAGATTATGATTGTATATGATTGTTGATTTACACATAAGAACCCCTTGGTTATATAGTCAAGGTAAGACATAGAATTAGGCAAGAGCATGACAAGTGTTTTAATCCTATGACATGAAACAATTAATATTAAATGACTTAAGACACAAGCATTAAATGAAAAAAAGAGATCTAACATCAACTTACAATCTTTTAAAAAGATTCTCTAAGATATAAGTAAACTTAACATGTGAATAGGATCTACTAGATGAACTAGTTAGGTAAAACACCTAATTTACAACAATACCTCCACTTAAGTGCAACTTAGGGAGGAATAAACCAATGCAAGTGATGCAATCATGAGTCCTGACTACAAAACCATGTTAGATACACATGTACAAATGCAATCTCTCACAAATGGAGAAAATGAGAAAATCCAATGGGACAAAACTCCTCCTCAAAAGAAAGATGAAAAAACTCTCATTGAAGAATGAGAAGGACAAAACCCCATGTGAGGAAAAATCCTCAATGTGGTGTCTTCTAAGTAAAAGCATAAACCTGTGTCACACTTTCGACCAACTAAATAGTTTTGAGCAAAATAGTTTCACTTGAAAAGTGTGGCCTATATGTGGTGCATACAATTTCAGGCGAAACGCTTTTACCAAAACTGTGCAATAAAATTTCCCTTTATAAGATTCAAATGTTGATGCTAAAATTTGTCACACTCCAAATAGGCATTTTAAGCCATATTGTAGAAGATGACAATCAAGAATCTCTTAGAAATGATTGTAGAAAATAATCTAAAGACAAAGAAGCCTCCTCCAAATGATTCTCAAAAGTATCTACACTCATGTCAAACTACAAAGAATGATTATAAGGAGAAAGAACAACAGGCTTAGAGTGTTCCCACACAGCCAAAAAATGATCATTTTCATTAAAAAAAAGATGTATGCAATCAATGGTGTCTCCTAAATTTGAAATGTGGAACTTACAAACTAACTAATAATGTTTGTCAAATACTCATCCCAAGTAGCCATCTTTGGAAGATAATGTATTTCCTATTGCACTAAATCCTAAGAAGACAAATTGTGGTAACACAAACATCCTCAAATACAATAATAGATGAAATAAATGAGATTTCAATACATTCCATTTGATTACACTTATCATCTCCAAATAATATTGTGTCCTCAAGATATGATGAAGTAAAAACACTAGATGATTTTGTTGATGTTGGTTCAAAGGAATTAGGAAAACTAATGTCATTGGCAATTCAAAGTAGTTACAATTGGCAAAGTTCATAAAGGGTTTTAAATCTTCTTGTTCTTTTAGAAAGCATTCATCTATTGTATATTTTTTCTTCTCACAATAATCACATTTTAATTTCCATGCATAAGGAGACATGATTACAATCAACAATAACATATTCAAATAGATGCTATTAAATTTCCACAATCCATAAGAATATCGGTATTTATTTTTGGATTCGATTGTGTGTAAGCTTTTTGAATCATTTTTTCATATCCTCGAGCTCTCTATCTTGATGGTGGATCATAGAGTGTGATCCAAAACGTTGATTCAAAAAGCTTACACACAATCGAATCCATAAATAACTATTGATATATTCAAATAGAGATATTAATAGAATCACTACAGGTCTATCCATATACAAAAAATAGGGATAAATACATCAATATACTCATAGAGAAAATGCTAAGAATGGGAATTATTGTGATTAAAAAAGGGATGAGACATCTCTTTTGATTTACTTAAACTATGTGAATAAAAAATTCATATTCATGAAGCATTCTAATGTCAGAAATTGAGGTGTTGGGCTAGAGTGTTAAACTTTTTGGAATGGAATACAAAATTGCTTAAGTTTAATGCATTGAAGACTCAACTCTAATAGTTTTCTTACTATACAAGGTGTACAATACCAATATTTATACCTGAGGTTGACAATTGATAGCCACATCTATATTGACAAGTGTCACACACCTACAAGATCATCACATGCTATGTGAGGATAGGATACCACCAAGTGAAACCCACATGGTGTGGATTACATGTGGCATGGAATGGTACCCATGTTGTATGTGTATGGTGCCAAATATTAAAATTTTATGGATCTAATTCTTATGGAGTAGGGCCTACTAGATAACACAAGTGTATATAATCTTAACATGTGGATGTTTCAATGTTCCATATGTCACACATGTATGGTCCAATGCAAAGTTGAAAAGACAAAGAATGAACTTATAACACACAATGTGGAGGGACATGTCCTAGTAGTGTAAAATATAAAGAAATGAAGCATATGAAAATAATGTTGCTTGAAGGAGGTAACTTTAATGAGTTTGTGGAGGCATACACTCAAATAAATTCAAGTGTAGAATGCATAACTTAGAAATTTTTTGATTATGGAACAAACAGGTTTTAGAGGGATCCTGAAACCCTTAACAGTAAGATATCGTAAGATAAAACATTAAAAGAGCATAGAAAAAAAATAGGAAACTTCCCACAAAGAAGAACACACAAGATAACCAGGGTAGAAAAATAAAAAAAAGCTGACAAAAAGCCACATAACAACCAGCCTCTAGGCCAGGTTCTGAAGGATCTCTATCACTTCCTGCTCCAGAGTTCTTGATCTCTTGGATGTTGACTAAAGCTTGGTCTACCTTCCTTTTCAAGTTTTCTCTAGTCCTATTACTCGGCCCCCCACTATCCGGCTACCCTTCCTCATTGTCCAAATCAAGAAACACAACAGTCTTTACCTGATGGGCTTTTTCCAGGTTTTCCACCATGGTATTCATGGTATGTATAGTGGATTTTAAAATTTTATGGTTCATAATCAACACTTTGTGGAGCGAGATTTTAATGTTCCTCAACTGCTCCTCCATATCTGCTTACTTGCCATCATGATTGCCTTTGAAATCCTGTAATTCCTCCACCATTTTCTTGAGGCACTCAACCTTATACTTCTCCTCTTTCGTCCATAAATCAATAGCCGGACCACTTCCACTACCTTTGTTATTGTCATCAGTAGCTTTCTCCAGTTTGCTATTCATGGCTCTTTGATTTAACTTAATTTCCTTAATTTCAAAGAACACCCATATCATAAGCCTAAAGTTATCCACCGCCCCATTACGGGAAATTGCAAGCACATCAGTGGTAAATTCCCATTCCTCCTTAAAATAATGATCCCCTACCTTGAGGTCCATAGGGAAGTGAGGTCTCTCTTCTCTATCAGTCGCAGGATGGCTGGAATACTCAAACAACGACTCTGACTACGACTCCTCTTCATTCACATCATAGGAGGGGTCCTTCGACACTTTTCTCTTGCCCTTTTTCATAGTAGAATCCCTAGGTTTACCCTTGTCCTTGTCGTCAACCCTGACCTTAGGCAATGGTGGCTGGTGAGGTAGAGCTAGCATGACTTTGAAATGATCATAAATTAGGATAAGTAGTCCTTCATGAAGAATAGAATACCTAATGGGGTTCTATCTATGGTTTTTTAGATTAGTATTCAAAGAAGATGCCAGATAAAAAGGAAAAGAAATCCTGACCTGGTGCCTGAAATGATTTAGCAAGACAAAATGATACCCAAAGACTCTGGTATAACGACCATCCAAAGTAACATACTTCATCAGCACATTCAAAACCCTCCTCCAATGCGAACAATTTTTTCTGTGTCGTAGTAGCTTTTGGAGGTCCTTCATAACTCCTCCCTCTCAACATCCGACTTGGGGAACTTGCTGACCACTTCATATCAGATTGTTTCATATCCCTATAGAATTTTATACCCTCCATCGAGAGGCCAGTAACCTCAGCAAGCAGCTGTTCATTGATAACTACATGTCTGCCAAACAAGTTTATCTCACCATTTTTCCAATCTTTCTCAAAAACCCTAGTAACCTCCAAGTCCCATCCATGGAGCTTTTCAATAAAAATAGTAATTCCACCATTCTCTACCTTCTTCCATTGCTTTGGATTGCTCTTCAGCTGTGCACTACTTATCGGCTCCACTCTGCAACTTTCACCACCCATCGTATTGCCAACAGGAATAGAATAGTCCAGAACCTTGTAGAAACAAACTCCTAAAATGCCCAAAAAGTGTGCGATAATAATCACATGCAATTGGGGGATGAAGTAATTACCCCTCAGCCAACTCAAAATAATCATTAAAACACAGTCCCGAGACTACAGGGGAGGACACTCAGCCATCATTCAATGGAATGGGAAATTGCACCTTCCTGTGAGCACAGTCATATGTCAGCTTCCAACTCATCCTACCCCAACCACATCACCTTTTTCGGAGCTTTGACAACTTTATTGGTGAAGAAATCCGCTACCGTGTTTATTCCCCGATAGGCATGCATAATATAACTTTTCTCAAAGGTATTAATAATTTCCTTAGAGAGATCTATCCAATTTTGTATTGACCATGAGGGTCTCCAATGACCCTTTAGACATTGGATAATATTATTCGAATCCCCTTCAATCCACACATATTTATACTTTAATTGGCTAGCCAACTTCAACGTTTGGAAAACACGCATAACTTAGAAAGTTGATGCTTGTGTGGCTAGGTGTGAAATAGTAATGCTGGATAGGAATCTATGCACAAAGCAACTACATGCTAAGCTAGGGCACATACAATTGAGCAAGAGTTGTAGAGAGAAGTATTGCTAATGATATGATATGCAAGGATGTTATCAAATCAAATCATGTGCAACTAATTCATATCTAGATGCTATGAAACAAGGTTCCTAGGGCATGTCCTTAGATATGATAATCTAGACCCCAATTTGAATGAATTTGTAGCATAATCTAACAAACAACAATCACGGTTCTTGAACTGTTATCCTCAAAATACAAGAATTTGAAAATTGAAAATGGGGGTATGATTGCACTAATGAACTTGTCTAGGGACACAATTAAACTAACAATCATGTCTAGGGGATATGATCTCAATTATGATTGCATTCAGGTTGCTTAAATAAATGAGATAAAATAGTGTATTTATGAGTAAAAGTTAGAGTGAGTAAATGGGAGGATGCCTTTAATTTCTATCAATTGTATGTATTAAATTGACACAAATTAAATAACAAATTAATACATCTATTAAAATAATTAAAATGAGTATAAAAAAGAAACAAAAATATGAATTATACACTTTTTAATTCTACTAATATTTATCATCATTCACATATTAAAAATATATATATAAATATTTTATCCTTATTAATACATATAAAATTATTTACAAATATATTCCAAACAAAACTTCAAGCAACCTACTTCTTAAAAATGATCTATTTAAAGAGGTTTAATAATTACTCCACACTTTCCTGAATAGAATTTAGAATTACTTTATTGTCCCATACAACTTACTTCCTTTACCATTATTTATTGGAAAGGACTGCAAAAGAACATCAGACTCAAATTATTCCAAACTTCCTTCATTAAAATTACTTTGCACTTTATATTCCAATTATTCCATAGACGGCAGGCAGGCTTCTCTCCTACAATTGTCTACTTTAAGAAGACATTTCATTATAAATTTTTGCAAGGGTAAATGCAAATGACTGCGCTTTTTTAGCCTTCGGGAAGACCATAAGCATTATTTTGAAGATTAAAAATTATGATCCACATGTATTAATACTGACCACATAACAGTGTTAAAGACTTAAAACCAATGTAATAAAATGTATTACTAGTTTATAGAATCCAATAGCAGAGGATCCAACAATCCAACCACTAAAAGGAAAAACTTTCAATGTAAAATGTATTTATTTGAAAAGGTCTATCTATGTTTTTTAAAGGAATAAATTATCCCAAAAGGTCAAATGCTACTATGATGTCTTCACCTGTTCTAAAATAGTTTTTAGTGTTCAACAATTGTTGTAGGGTTTAGTGTTAATCTATCAAGCGAGTTGATTAAACTTAGATGTTGATTGTCTGAAGTTATCTCCTAATTTAATTGTCTATTAATGAGATGAATCACACTAATCTTAGTTTGTTAACGTGATTAAACCACATTTGTTGAGGAGACTTATTGTTTGGACATTGATCTAGAGATCAAATTTAGGTTTTCCCGTGTGGCATGATTTTCTGACATTCTATAGACCTTCTTGACATTGTTATATTTATCTTGGTTGCCATATTTTGAAGGAAGTCCGATAATATATATATTTTTTAATAGAGAAGAGCAGTTAGAGAACCAACATAAGAGAGATATTCATATGAATCCTTAATGTTTCGACTTCTAGTTTTAGGTATAGTTATTTTTGCATTGTAATGATTTGAGTTTGTCTTAAAATTTGTAATAATACTTGTAATCTTTGTAGATTAGCGGATTAATGCTAAAATCAACCTTCATCGAGTTTCTCCATGTGTATGATGTACATTTCTAGATGTGTGTTGTTTAGTTGGCTAGCCAAATGACTTTAAAATCCTTGCAAAGCCTTTTATAATGTATCTTTCTAGCATAATAAAAGAAATGTATGAGAATGATTTTGGATTACTAAGTTGTAACAACCATAACCTTATAACAAGGAATTTGCAATGAAATTTTAACCATAAAGTAAAAAGTAACTATTCCATAAAATTAGAACATAAAAATTTCTTCAATAAATGAAAGATACATTTGCATTTAACTGATAACATAAGCAAAGTATAATAGTTCCATTTCAATGTTTCAAACTAGAAAGTACAAATTTTTTTTTTTTATCATTTTCCACATAAAAAATTTCAAATATATACATCATAAACAAATAAGGAACAAGGTCAACGATTCATATCTAGATACTTTCTCTCTTTCTTTTCATCTCCGAAGACTCAACAAGTCATCTGCAAGAGGGAGAGAATCACCCAAGTTCTTTATCTCCAACCATGGACTTAAGCGATCCCCCACACACCTTCCTAATTGGAAGTGGCCCTGCACTTCAATGAAGGGAATGGTTAAGAACCCCCTAATAATATCCATCTAAGCCCTTGGTGTTGTTTCTTACTTAACCAATACCATCTATCAACTATGGAGACCTTCCAACTATGAAAGACAATTTTTTGATTGTGTTACATATTTGTGCATAATGAACTAACAAGTGTGTGTAGTGACTAATGCACCCACTTTGGCCAAAATTATCTATATTAAATACAATTGCTACTTGGAGTGAAGTTGTTTATCCACCCACCCTACTTGACTTGGAGACTTATCTAACCTAAAGATTGATCAACTATAGACCAACTAGCTCTATGGTCATAAGGTTTATAATGAGTAAACATACCCACTAAAGTGGTCACATAACAAGATAGTTTTAACTTCAAAGACAATGTAATTTTTCCCTATTATGATTCTAACAACATTTGGGGTCTAGGAAACTTCCTTTCAAACAAGTCCTTTCAAACCCATATGGTTTACCATTTACCTATTATAGTGTAGAAAAATGCATACTTTTGCATTTTCACACTTAATTTGGACCTATTTTAGCACCCCTTGTATTAATTTCTCTTTTAGGTCACTTATTATGGGCCCCTAAGAACCCTTTTTGTGCATCTTGAGGAATATTTCAACTTTAAATCTGACCAAAACCCCAACCATCAATCTTGGTAACCCACCTTTTGAATTGGCAAATAAAGCCTTGTGGGACCAAGATGCCACCTAGGGCATCTTAGTCCTGGGGGCTTTATTTTCAAGAATTAAGAGTGGGAAATGAAAATATTTGAATTTATTTGACCTTTTGTCAGCCTTTGAGATCCAATAATCGGGTTATTAGGTAGAAATGAGGTGATCCCACAATAGTGGTTACATTTTTTGGCCAAACTAAACACTGAAATAATTTTTTAAAACTAAATATTCACTTTCGGGCACCTATAGTGGCTAAACCATGAGGAATTTGAAGATGGTACAAACTAGAGTTTCATGAAATTTTGTCTATAGACTCTAAAAATATTTTTTTCAAAATTTTTGGAATCAAATTGCACTTTTTTTCCATCTCCCTCGAAAACTAGTTTTTTTTTTTCAGAAAACAACAATTTTAAAAAGTGATGCTCACCATATAACACAACTTTTTTTCCATGAAGGATAAAATTTTATTTCTTTTGAATTTAGATTTGTAACTCCGATATTTGAGGTTAAAATGCTTAAGGTCTAATAGAGGTGGTGAATTCACTTCACACGAGTTTAATATGTTTTGTGAAGTGAATGGAATAAAAATATAGTTATCTACTCTGAAAACTCCTCATCAAAATGGAGTTGTTGAAAGGAAAAGCAGAATAGTTCGAGAGGCTGCTAGATCAATGATTACTAAGGCAGGTTTATTGGAAGTTTACTAGAGAGAAGATATTCACATTGTTGTTTATGTAGTCAATTGAGTTCAAGCAAGAGAAAATAGTACACAAACCCCCTATGAGCTATGGTGTGGAAGAATTCCTACTATCAAGTATTTAAAGGTATTTGGAAGCAAATGTTATATTAGAAGGGATGAAGAAAATTTAGGAAAGTTTGATGCATGAAGTGATGAAGGTATTTTTCTTGGATATTCTACTAGAAGCAAGGCTTACAGATGTTTCAACAAGAGACTAAGGAAGATTGTAGAAAGCACAAATGTCAAGGTTGATGAAACAATAAAGAATTCAATTGATGTTGATGGATATGCATTTGATGAACTTGATTGCATAAGAATTGAAGAAATTATGGAAGAACGGGAAAATAATGAGCAAGAGAAGCAGAATGAATAAGAAGAAAAAGAAGAAGCTTTGGTGGTGCCCCCTAAGACACCTAGATACATGTAGAAGAATCATTCAGAAAATCAAATCATTAGAGACAAGAAAAAAGGTGTATTGAAAAGAAGCAGAGTTGCTACTGGTGAAGTAAATCTGCATTTACTTTCTAAGATTGAACCAAATACTATAAGTGAAGCATGCAAAGGTGAACATTGGATGGAAGCTATGAAGGAAGAACTTATGCAGATTGAGAAGAATCAAACTTGGGAATGGGTCCCAAGATTGGTGGAGAAGAGAACTATTGGATCAAAGTGGGTATTTAGAAATAAGTTGAATGTGAATGGAGAAGTAGTCAGAAACAAAGCAAGGCCTGTGTGTAAGGGTTACTCACAAGTAGAAGGCATATATTTTTAGGAGACTTTTTTTCTAGTGGAAAGAATGGAAGCTATCAGAATGTTCTTAGCATTTGCTTCTCATAGAGATTTCAAAGTCTATCAGATGGATGCCAAGTCTACATTTTCAAATGGTGAGCTAGAAGAAGAGGTCTACATGGAACAATTAGAAGGATTTCAGTTGTCAGATCAATCGCATATGGTCTACAGATTGAATAAAGCTTTATATGGATTGAAGAAAGCTCCTAGAGCTTGGCATGCAAGGTTAGATTGGTACTTGATTCAACAAGGTTTGAACAAAGGTACGACAATTAGTAACCTTTATTTTAAAGTTAAAAATGACAAAATCTTGATTGTGGTTGTATATGTTGATGACATTATTTTTGGAGAAAATGAAACTATGTGTAAGATATTCAGGAAAGAGATGCAAAAAGAATTTGAGATATCTATGTTTGGAGAGATCAATTTCTTTCTTGGGCTATAAATTAATCAAACAAAGAAAGGAATCTTTATTTCACAGTCTAAGTATGCGATAGATATGTTGAAGAAGTTTGGGATGGAAGGTTCCAAACTAGTATGCACTCCTATGGTGACTAGTTGCAAATTAGGTAAAGATAATGATTCACTTAAGGCTGATCATAGCAAGTATTTAGATCTATGATTGGTGGACTATTGTATTTGACTGCTACTAGACTGGATATTATGCATGATGTTTGTCTTGTGGCTAGATTTCAAGAAAATCCTAAGGAAACACATGTTGTTTTTGTTATAAGAATATTCATATATTTTGTTAGAATTCAACATGCTCTGATATCATGTTGAAATGATGGATGTTGAATCATCGAATGAAGTTTCCCACACTTCAAAGGATCTTTCCAAGAGAAATTACACCACACAGAAAGTGTTGCAACTAAGGGCTCCAAAGAGAGATTGCTATTGATCTACAACATTAGATCATAGATTGATATTTGATTGATATGATATGTTACAAATAAAAAAGTTTCCTGATTATATAGGAAATAGAGAAAACCTAAAATGCATGAGATGTTTCCATGTATCATGATCTAACAACATGTGACAACATGTGAACCCTATCTAGGAAATTATTAAATGTTGAGATAAGTTCTAGAAGGACAACTCATCTTCTAGAAGGAATCTTATCCCTACAAACATGGAAGGGGACATTACCCCATTATTAAATGATTTATTAAAAATGCAACCTAGGAATAAATGATATATGACCTAAGTTAACTTATGCTAGTGTAATAATTAATTAATTAATTACACTAACACCCCCCATAAGTTCAACTTAGGGAGAAAAATGCAATGATTATGCATAGATGATGATCGATGATGGGTCCTGGCTACAAGGCCATGTTAGGTACCCATGTACATGATAAAGATGTAGAAAATCTCCCACAACTAGAGAAAAGGGGAAAACCAAGTGGGAACAAAACCCCTCTCCAAAAAGGAGATGAAAATGCAAAAGGATGTGAGATAGGATGGGAAGGATGGAGGAATCCCAAATACCCCCCAAGTACACCATCCATCACAGGGATACAATACAATAGCCCCCCATTAGAGGGAAAGAGAGAGACTATATAGCCACCCTAGAAGATGTGATCACCTAAAAAAATGGTAAATGTCTGAAGAAAGAACAAGATCCAATGTCAACAAACAACTTGTCTCCCTTTCAGAAGAAACAAAACCAAGTGCAAGTGTAGTGATGCTTCCCACTCTAGATAGGAATTGAAGGAAGGAAGGATGAAGGTGGATGATGATGATGTCTCTGAACTCCGCTCATGTGTCTCCTTTCCTGATGATGAAGATGCCATAGTCCCAAACAATGAAGAGGGTGACAAACTAGGACGATGCGAAAATTGATGTTGAAAAATATCCAAAGACAACAATGCAATGAATGTGATGGAGACTTGATTGCCCCCCTTGAATGAAGTGTCTCCAAAACCACTAAAAGAATTCTAAAGGAAGAAATGTGTCCAAACCACAAGTCTCCCACTAGGAAGAAGCAAATCCAATGGTGGATGCTAAAGAAACCTCAAATCCTGAATGGAATGATAGGGAAGAAGTCTCAGATATGAAATCTCTAAAGAGAAACCAAGTGTCTCCAAGATAGTCTTTGGATTCCCAATCAAGGTTGAGACAAAGGGATGAGGAGACTCAAGAGAACTCTCCAAAGTGTGATATGAATATAGGAGTGATACCCCCTCAAGAATTTCCTCCAAACCTGTAGAAGTAGCCAAGTCAGTGATACCTGAAACAATCCATCCTATGATGCCAAGTCTGGAAAACTGAAGGTGTCCTGATGAATGATGATAGTGGAAGCCTCAATCAATGAATTTGGACAAGGAATCACTAAATGTGAAGGGATACCAATAGTCTCTAATGGACAAGAAGCACCTGAAGGAACCTTGTCAACCTCTTCGGAAGATTCAAGGAAATCAACTTCCTGCACAACAATATCATCGTGGGGTACCTGATTTGAAGAATGATATTTTGAATCATGATCATCGAGGAAGGGTGGATTATCTGAATCTCCATATATCTCCCAAAGCTTAGCCCAAAGGATGTGAGGACAGTCACAATGATCAATAGCATTCAAAACATCACAATCAACTTGCATCTCAATGATCTCCAAAACAGTGTATCTGCTACAACTCCAAGCAAGTTCATGAATACCTTCACTTGGGTGAGGAACTATACAAAATAGATGTGGCAATAAATCAAGTGATTGGAGATGGTGGTTGATCCCATCTTGCCATTTCTTATAGTTACCCTTATGCAACATAGTCAAAGAAGGAGTATATGCAAGCCCTATAATGAACTTTCTCCAAAAATACAAAGACAAATGACCTTCAACAACAAATAGAAGCTTCCAGAGATTATGTGGAACTAAAGTGATGCCACCCAAATCAAATATTCTTTTCCCAAGCTTCAGGATGTCCAAGTTATTGAAAAAATGCACCAAACTGAAAAAATCAAGGCAAGAGTACCTGGAGCTGAAACTGATCAAGGGTCTAGACTGATGAAAAAAACTCTAAAAATACTTCTCGATGCTGCTGGAATCACTGAAATTCGATGAACGGTTGTGAAGTTACGAGCTTTTGAGTCCAGATTAGGGTTTTGACTTCAGTTGAGGGGTATGTGCAGGATCATGATGGGCTAAAAAGTGGCAATATGATGGGTATGTGGCTAATGACTTTTTCTTACCCAAAATTGATGAAACGAAAAGGGTTTTAAAGGAGATTATCAACTTTCCACCAATATAAATTATGCTTTACTTTGAATTTAATAAGTAATTATTATTCATTTTCTATTCAAATTATGACTAAAGTCCTGATTGATAGGTTGATTGAAAAACATCTATAGCTTTCAAGCGGTATCACATTTTTTGAATCCAAAACATCGTCACATTCTATGCTTTGCATACTATAGATTAAAAAAGAAAAAATGAATTTCATGAAGTTTTTACCGGTTAAGGTGGTCGGACATACGAGTTTTTATATTTCTTAAAATTTGTAATAAAAATTCATAATTAATTATCTAAAAAAAATTACAAAAAATATGCATCACATTGGGACATGAGTCTTCTACTATTATCTAAAATATTATAAAAAATATTATCATTTTATTGTGGTTAGGGTGGTCAGACGGACACCTACTTCTTATTTTTTCCCTGAAATTTAAGTACTACTGCATTGAAATTTCAAATTTTCACCAAATAGATTTTTTTTAGTTTTTAAACAAACCTAGTAGTTTAGTATACATGGCAAAGATGAAACTATTTTAGTACTCTAGTATACATGGCAATAACTCAAATGGTTCTTTAGGAGGTATAGCCACTTTCTGGAATAGTCACATAATCAAAGGGGATCCTATTTTGGAGGGCTCGAACCATATTGCTACTAGATTCACCCACATTAGGGATAATTTCAGCTGGATTCAATCTAATATCTATGCTCCCAATGAAAAAGGCATAAGAAAATATTTTTGGTTGGAGCTGGCTGCTTTTTGGAGGATTTTTAATAGTGGGTCTTGGGTTGTTATGGGAGACTTTAACACTCCCTTACTGAATGAAGAAAAATTTGGAGGATCCCAGATCAATGCGGAAAGTAAGGAGGATCTTTAGAATTTTATCAATAATCAGGTGTTGATTGATCTGGATTTGCAAGGCATCTCCTATACCTGGTCGAATTGCAGAAAGGGTATGGATCTAATCCAGGTTAGATTAGATAGAACTTTAATTTCTAATCAATGGTTCTTAAACTATTATTGTTCTCTTAAAGCCCTTTCTAGGATTGGTTCTCACCATTTCCCCATAAGTTTTGTTGTGGATCCTTTAAAGATAAAGAAAAATATCCCCTTCAGAGTTGAAAAAAGGTGGCTATCCCATCCTCTTTTTAAAGAAGAAATTAGGAAATGGTGGAATATTAATATCTCTGAAACAACTATGTTTAGAGTGGCCAAAAAACTAAGGGAAGTTAAATTCAATTTAAAAAAATGGAAAAAAGAGTCTTTTGGTAGTATTTTTAGGATAAAATTTGATCTTCAGTTGGAGCTGGGGGAGATCCAAAAAAAAATCCAAAAGGATGGATATTTGAATGATATTAGGGAAAAAGAGAATGAGCTCCTTATTAAGATGCATGCCATCATTTCTAAAGAAGAGGAATTCTGGAGACAAAGATCTAGAGCTTTATGGTTATCTGCTGGTGATAAAAATACTAGATATTTTCACTTGTCGGCCTCAAAACACAGGGTGGTCGACATAATCTCTCTTATTGAAGCTGATGGTAATAGGTATGAGGAGGAGGAGGATATTAGAAGGCATGTTGTAAAGTTCTTTAAAAATATTCTTTCGGAGAATAAGGAAAATAATCAAAATGATCAGGATCATTTAATAGAGGCTATACCTAATGTGATCAATCAGAAAGATAATTCTAAGAGTACTGCTATTCCCTCTAGTGAGGAAGTTAGGAAGGTTGTTTATTCCTTTGAAGGGAGTAAAGCTCTAGGTGTTGATGGGTTCCCTATGTTTTTCTTTCAATGGTTTTGGGAGATAGTTGGAGAGGATGTGGTGAATGCTGTAAAAGAATTTTTTGGGTCTAGAAGTCTCCTAAAAGAGTTGAATGCTACTTTTCTGGTTCTTATTCCTCAAAATCTTGGAGTGGTGGACTTTGATGCTTTCAAACTTATCAGCCTTTGTAATTCTGTCTACAAAATCATCTCTAAGGTTTTGACTTCTAGACTTTTAGTTCTTTTTCCTTCTTTGATTTCACCTCAACATAATGGATTTGTCCTTGGAAGACAGATCCTTGATTCTATAGTCACAGTGCATGAGAATATTCATTCCCTGGTTGAATCTAAGACTGAAGGTTTCCTCTTTAAGCTTGATATATCGAAAGCCTATGATAGAGTCGATTGGAAATTCTTGTTTAAAATTTTAAAGGCGTTTGGGTTTAGCAACAAGGTTTTTCAGTTGGTGGAGCAGTTGGTGTCTACTACATCGATCTTTGTTATGGTTAATGGTTCTCCCTCGATTTGTTTTCAAAGATCCAGAGGTCTAAGACAGGGAGACCCAATTTCTCCTATTCTATTCACTATCATGGCTGAAAGTCTTGGAAGAAATTTGAAAATGATGATAGATCAAAGATCCCTTGTTGGTCTTAAACCATCCTCAAGCAATTTGTTATGTTCTCATCAATAGTTTGTTGATGATACCATGCTCTTGGGAAAATCTACTATTTTGGAGGGAAAGACTTTGAAATATTTGTTGGATGTTTATGGTAGGGTGTCTGGTCAGTTGATTAATAAACATAAAAGCTCACTCTTCTTCTTTAATACTCCTGAACCTAGACAGAATAAAATTGCCAGAATCCTAGGTTGCAGGGTGGAATCTCTTCCTTCCACCTATCTTGGTTTACCTTTAAGCCTTAAACCCTCAGAGTCCTTTTGGATTTCGCTGGTTGAGAGGTTCAGTAAGAAGCTTGCTGGATGGAAAGGAGCTTTGCTAAGCCAAGCTGGTAAATTACAACTCCTCAAAGCTACTCTTCAGAATTTGTTGATTTATGCTTTAAGCCTTTTTAAAATCCATGACAAGTTTGTGGATGCCATTGAAAAGATTCAAAAAAGATTTCTTTGGTTGGGTGTTGAATACAAAAAAGGTTGCCTTTAATAGGGTGGGACCTGGTGTGTAGGCCTAAAAAGGCTGGTGGTTTAGGTCTTAGAAAAATTAGGATGCTTAACAAGATTCTTCTTGCTAAACAAATTTGGAGGCTATTTTCGTCATCAGGGGAATGGACTGATATCTTGATAAGCAAATATTTGGAGAATAACAGATCTCTTATAAACATGAAGGAATCCCATCATCTACCCAGAGGCTCAACCTATTGGAATAACTTGATTACTGGTAAAAAAATTGTTGACACAGGAGTGGGTCGGCAAGTCAGGAGTGGAAACCAAACTAGATTTTGGGAGGACAGATGGTTGTTTAATGAGCCCCTTACTAAAATCAAACCTTTTTGTGGGTGGGCTGAGATTTGTAAAGCTCGATTTGGTTTACATGTTAAATATTATTGGATAAATGGAAAATGGGTGGATCTATGCCTTTAAGTCAAGCTCTTGCTCCTGTTCACTCATCCCTATTGGCTGTCAGACTTTGCCATGATCAGACGGAAGACCGTATTGTTTGGAAAGATGAACCTTCAGGTAACTATTCTATTTCATTTTCTTTTGCTAGGCTGTCTATTGTCCAGGCCCCTCCTCCCTTCTGGTCGAAAGCTTGGATCAAACACCTGGTTCCTAAAGTCAACATCTTCTTCTGGATCCTACTTCAAAACAAAGTGCTCATGGTTGATAATCTTTGCAAGCGGGGCTTTCAAATACCCAACAGATGTTATCTCTGCAAGATGGAAGTAGAGTCTACTTGTCATTTGTTTCTTCATTGTCCTTTTGTTGCCACGATTTGAGAAAAACTCCTCTGTAATTGGCATTTATCTTGGGTGTTCCCCTCATCAATTGAAGACTTCTTCATCCAATGGAAAGCCCCTACTCACAACCCAACTCTTCAGAAACTGTGGGATTTTTCCTTCCCTCATGTGGCTTGGGGTCTATGGAAAGAACAAAATAATAGAATTTACAGAGATAAAGAAACTTCAGAGGTCATTGTGTTTGATAAAATAATTAGATTAATGAAGGAAAATTTCAATGCAATCCCCCAGAAGGCTTGTAACACAGAGAAAGTGGCTTGTTCTTCCTATGATTTTATGATTGCTAAGGAATGGAATATCAGTTCTAATATTTCCCATGCACATAAATAGGCTAAGAAGGATAGGGAGGGTGTTAGCTAGAATTTTCTACCTAACGGTTGGATCCAAGCCAGCTTTGATGGGGTGGAAAAAGGTAATCCTGGGGCGGCGGGATGTGGCGGAGTCATAACGGATTCTTTTGGAAATTTTCTCAGTGCGATTACCATACCCCTTGGCTCACAAACCAATCACTTAGCTGAGGTTGCTAGAGCTTTTCATGTTATAAATTTAGCTCATAGTCTGAACTTTAAAAACCTTTGGCTTGAAGGGTACTCAAAAAATATTATAGAATGTCTTGTAGGTAGGTCCCCCCCTTCGTGGACCATAAAGTCTTGGATTGATTATGCTATTTTGACCTTAGCTAAATATGATAATATAAAGATATTCCATGCCTATAGAGAAGCCAATGTTGTGGTAGAATTTTTTGCGAATGAAGGGGTTAAAAGCAAAGGACAATGCACTTGGCTGAACATTAGTGATTTAAGTGTTAATGTTCGCACCTTATTGAACTATGATGCATCACATGGGCAAGATGCATGTCACCTCATTAATGATGAAAGAATGGGGTAAGTACATCACTATCATTAGATTGCATGGGGCCGAGCTAATTAGCTTATCTTGTAAGATTGCTCGACATGCTTTGTGGGCTCACAGGTTTGGCGGGACCAATTCGAGTCAAAATTTCATCTCTGTCTGCATTATTGTGTTTGCTAAAATGGGAGGAGACAAAAAAAGGGTTGAACCGGATAGCTTCGAGAGGCACACAAAAAATACTAAAGCATGGAGCAAAATTAAAAGTGGGCGTTACTCCCTTTTCTGGAAAAACTCCATGGGTCTAATCAGGAAGCTATAGAGCTCTTCGAGAAGAATTGGGACAATGGGGAAATAACCCTTTTTGGTAGGAAAGTCACGCTCGATGAAAATATTATTGTTGAAGTGACTGGTATGTCTATTGAAGGACACAAATTTTACCGGGATAGGATTTTCTCTGAAGAAGTAGTGGTTAGATTTCTGAAGAAAGAAAAGGAAAAATTAAAATAGGTGAAAGTTTCCAACAGTTACTTTGAGGTTGACACCATTAAATCTCTCTGGAGAAAAGTTCTTCATATCATTATGGAGTATATCACCCTAGATGGTCGTTTCACTAGGGCCTACGACTATCACTTTTCCTTGCTCAATCATTTCCGCTATAAGGTCAGGATTTCTCTCCCCTATTATATTCTTTGTTCCTTAAGAAAGAGTCTAGAAGACCATAAGAAAAAACCTAAAAGATACCCTATTCTACATACTGGTCTAATTAAGTTAATTTTTGAACATTTCCAAAATATGTCAGCCCCTGCTAACCAAGATGCCTCTTCGGCGTCCGAGGAGGATGACACTGAACCTAGTTGTTCGGAGTATAAACCTAATTTGAGTCCGGTTAGGATGGTCATAAGTCTACCCTCTGTCTAGACTGGTAAGAAAACCCAAATCCAAGATCCCTAGTCTGATAAAGTCAGCCCTACTTCTAAGCCTGGAAGCTCTACTCCTAAAGCTAAAGGTGCTAGAAAGAATCTACCTATCAAAAACCTTGTTTCGTACTCTAAAGACTCTCCTGATTCTTAGGATTTTGGCACTAATAATAATTCTTCCTCTATTGCTCCATCGACAGACAGAGAGGTTAGAACTGGGTCCCCTAGAGCCTCTGATTTGGCTAAAAATTGCCTCAATCTTGATAGGGAGTCTTCTGTTGATTTTTTTGACATAGCTAAGAATAATGCTGTGGACCAATTCAAATTGTCAAAATGGGTTTTTCATGAAATTAATGAGCTTAAAATAAATAATTGGGCCCTCTAGAGTAAATTAGAAGAAATGGGAGCAAATATTTTTGAGTTATGCAAGAAGGAGGTCGAGAGTAATGATAACATTGTAGGTAAAGAGATCCATGACAATGCGGGTAAGGACAGAGGGATAGAAATTGAATTGGAAAAAATGAAAAATACTGTGAAAATTGTTACTGAACAGAATAATAGGATGGCAAGACATAATGCCATCATTATCAATGCTATGACTGGAAAATTAGATAAAGCTCAATAGGTGTCTCTAATTGTCGACTTGGAAGATGTGAAAGATAAAAAATAGGAGGAGGATATTGGGATTTTGAAGAGAACCAGGGCCAATCTAAAAATGAAGGCACCCCCACACCGAAAATGATTCAAATTTTCAAGAAGGGTGTCCAGGACATGCAAGACCTGGAGGCCGAGACTGAGTTTGTTTTGAAGATTTTGGGTTAGTGGCTGCTAGTTTTTCGGCCTGTGTTTCAGCTGGTTCTTGGTTTGACCTTCCTGGCCTTTTTTGGCTTGTTGTTTCTTTTGGTTTTTTCTTTATTTGCAGCCTATTTTATCCGTTGGACTTTCTTGTCCTTGTCTTTCTTTTGTTGTAAACTTGGTGGTTTCGGGTCCCTGTAAAACCCATTTTTTCCTTTATCAAAAACAAACCTAGTAGTTTAGAAACTACATTCAATTTTCTATAGATTCTATTCTTACATATTTTTGAAATAATATAGATAACTTATTCAAATTTTTACGTCAAGTTGGCTAACTCTGATTTTTTTGAAATTTCTGCCACTTAAGAGCCTATTTTTTCCATGATGATCCTGCACATACCCTGAGCGTAGAGTTTTCTGCAAGAAAAATTTCACATAATGGATGTCACCATTGGAAAGTAGACAAAATTCTCTTTCTGGTGGTATCTCGTTTGCCGAATTTTGATACCGTGGGTGAAAGTTGTGATAAAACAAAAAAAATCCCTAGATTAGGCACTCTATAGGCTAATTAGGGGCAAAAATCAAGCCCCCCGGGCACTGGCACCTCGTCACTGATGTGACCATAGGAAAAATTTGGCAAAAAAAAAGGCTCCCTCCTGGAGTGGCGGTGGGGCTGATATTTTGGGCGGAGCAAATAGCTCAGGTGGCACCACCTCCAATAACGAACTCCTCAGTCACCAATTTAACCGGGGTTGGGGGCTTTGATCTTTGTGGGAGAATGGCACACATCGGTCGGTGAACAGTTGACAAGAGTGGTTGGCGGTGAAGATAAGTGAACAGGATGGCAAGGAAAGTGAATGTCGGTGGGTGGAGAGACAAGCAGCGGCAGGAATAGCCGGTGAATGACGGGTCAGAGATATGACCAACCACCAGGGGTACAACGTCCTTTCCTACAAAGAGATGAATACAGCAGACCATTGTACCCTTTCGCAGACAAATAAATGTAAAGCCGACAATACAAACTTTTATTTGATTTTTAATGTTGCTTTAAAAGTAATTAAAAATCAAGATGAATATATATATGAGCTGACGAAAAATAATTAAATCTGCAAAAAATGATATTTGCCAATGGAATAGAAAAATTCAACCCCTTATGAATGCCAACTAGAAATTAATAATTGCAGTCGATCTAATATATTTTTTCTGCAACTATAGAAAAAATTGCCAAAAATATTTTTTGCCAAAAACAAGAGATAAAGCCCATTTTTTTTTGAAAAAAAAGTGCTTGCAACTAAAAAAATTGTCTTAGAGGACAACTGACCGGGGAGATTTTTTTTTTTTGCAAATTATACGGATAGTGCGATTGATTTTGCAAACCCAAATACCTCTAATGGCTTCTAGGTTGATGTGTCTGATTTTGATGATTAGAGAAGCGATCCTTGGGTTTCAAGGCCTTCTGAACACAATGGAGAGCTCGGATCTGACTCTATCTACTTCAAAAATTAGCTCGGTCCCTGGGTGGAAACAAGTAGCCCTCAATGGAAACCTTCAAGCCTGCGATGAATCTCTCCAGCCCAACTTTCTTGATCCTGTGATGAACTCTCAATGGAATGGCTCTGATACCATGTTAGAATTCAACATGCTCTGATATCATGTTGAAATGATGGATGTTGAATCATCGAATGAAGTTGCGCACACTTCAAAGGATCTTGCCAAGAGAAATTACACCACACAGAAAGTGTTGCAACTAAGGGTTACAAAGAGAGATTGCTATTGATCTACAACATTAGATCATAGATTGATATTTGATTGATATGATATGCTACAAATGAACAAGTTTCCTGATTATATAGGCAAGAAAGAAAACCTAAAATGCATGAGATGTTGCCATGTGTCATTCTCTAACAACATGTGACAACATGTGAACCCTATCTAGGAAATTATTAAATGTTGAGATAAGTTCTAGAAGGACAACTCATCTTCTAGAAGGAATCTTATCCCTACAAACATGGAAGGGGACATTACCCCATTATTAAATGATTTATTAAAAATGCAACCTAGGACTAAATGATATATGACCTAAGTTAACTTATGCTAGTGTAATAATTAATTAATTAATTACACTAACATATTTGAATGGCACTTTGGATTATGGCTTATGCTATCCTAGAGATACTAACTTTACACTAAGTGCTTATACAGATGCAGATTGGGCTAGATGTGTAGATGATAGAAAAAGTACAAGTGGTGGTGCATTCTTTCTAGGTTGTAGATTGGTGGCATGGTTAAGTAAAAAGCAAGATTCAATTTCCTTATCTACTACTGAAGCTGAGTATATTTTTGTTACATCTTGATGTGTGCAAGTTTTGTGGATGAAACAAACATTGAAAGATATCACAGTTGTGTATGATGATCATATTTCTATCTATTGTGATAATACAAGTGCAATTAACATTTCAAAGAATCCAATGATGCACTTGAAGACAAAGCATATATCTATCAGGTAGATTCATTTCTTGGGAGAGAAGGTTGTGGAGAATGAAGTAAAGCTTGAGTATGTCCCTACAAAGGATCAGATAGTTGATGTATTTACGAAGGCTCTTCCTAAAGATACTTTGAGTATCTCTAGGAGAAGTTAGGGGTCATTGCCCCTCCTTTCTTGAACTAGATGCATATGAAGATGCATCATTCCTTTGGGTCTATGGATCTATCTTTCTTCTGGACTGATGTTTTGGTGGCTACCTCTCAGGGGGAGTAGGTAGTGTCATGTGTTGTCATTGAAAGAGTATTATGTTTTTAATATCAAAGGGGAAATTGATGTAAAGCATCATTTTCCTTTACCATTGATGTCAAAGGGGGAGATGAGAGAGATGTGAAGAAAAAGAGAATGAAACGAAGATGAAGAGTATCATGTGGAAAATATTATCTACTAAGGGGGAGAAACCAAAAGAAAAATCATGAGAAGAGTGTTCAGAGCTAAGATGTTGTCTTTGATGGTTTTTCACATCATATGTTGCCATCAATGAAAAAGGGGGAGATTGTTGCAAGAATGAAGATGTTGTCAGTGATGTCAATTGGTCAATTGGTTATCAACTAGTTTTTGTTGTCATTGATGTCATGAATGTAGGTTATTGGTTGTATATGTCAAGGATATTGAGAGAATTGTATTGAAGGAAGATTGTAGGTGTTTGGTGGTTGCTCTAGGTTTTTCTCTGGGATTTTATTCTATGTGTGTGTGGTTTAAATATATCAATTGATCATGGTTGTTGGAAGCTACTATATCCATATTTTTTGTTTTTAAAATTTTCATTGTATACTCCGAGTTATGTTCACTAGTTATGAACTGTGATTTTCTATGTATTTGGCTAAGGTTCGGGAAAAATGTTGTTGGTATGAATTTCTCTTTGGTTAATTCTTATGACTTGTGGTTCTAGAGTTAAGTTGTTATGATCATGTTGAAGATAATTTTAATATCTAGAAGGATTGATCTTAATTGTTCTATGTGTTTTACACTAGTTTGGCCAACCTTGTGTTGAACACTACCTTCAGAATTGATGAAGTGTGTTGGGACCTATTTGGGCCCTCATCAAGCATTTTTTTGGGTTTCCCTCATTCTAATTCCACCCTAGGATGTTTTGGCGATGACCTAATTTGAATTTAATGTTGGATGGCTGACTTTGGATATGTTTCAAAGTTGAAGATGGTATAAATACAAGATGAACAAGTGGTGAAAGCAAAAAAAAGAGATAAGTGCAAAGAAATAGAGCAGATAGATGCGAAGCAGATGCGAATCAGTGGATGTATGTAATATGAGTGTGGTGGATTAGTGCGAATCCTAAATGTTTGGTTTCTAGATGTAGTGAGTTGAAGGTGGACTCTATCATTCATGCATGTTTTCAAGTGGTTGAGTACATATTGTGGTGGATTTCTTCGTTGCATTGAGATTGTCTTCCCTCTGTAACATATATCTTCTATCTTCTTTATATCTTTGTGGCAATCAGCCCTCTAAGTGGTTAATCATGTTGGACAATGAGTCCTTGTTTTGGCAGCGAGCCTTTTTCTCAGGCAATGAGCCTTTTGTAATAGGTTTTGATATTCTTTATAGTGTGAGTTAATCCTCATCATGGTTTTTTCCTCATTGGGTTTTCCATGTAAATCTAGTGTTATTGTGTTTGTGTGATGTTTTTTAGTTTCTACACTTGCACTTAATGCTTAATCATTTTAGCAGAGTTAAGAATTGTGATTGATCTAAGTTCCAATGAATGTTTGAAGTTTAAATTTGCTACAACTGATTCACCCCCCCTCTCAATTGTATTTTTCAACACACTCCACAACCATTCCAGTTACTAGTAGTTGGCTCCCAAGTTGATCTCTCAAATATCTCCCGCATAAAAAAAAATCAATTGGGATACATTCTACAACAAGCAACAAGGGAAGACATATTGAAGCAACATATAGATAATACAAAGTAGTTGGAGGATATCATCAAATCCATACAAAACAAATATCCTCAGATACAAGGGGATCCTTCCCAACCCCTTGCAACATAAATAAAACTCATGGTAGATGGGGTCCTTTAGGATACACAATTACAAAAGACCACCATGAGACATAACACACTTGTGGAGCTATAAAAATATAAAATGGATGAGAGAAATAAATGTGTGACTACCCAGTCCACATTAGAAAATCATATGTTAGTACATAAAAGAATATAGGTAGTAACCTCAATGCATTATACTAATTTTTCCTTCAATTTCTAATTATTACAAATATCAAAGGGTAGATGGATCAAATTGAATTGTAAATCCTTCAAATAGAAACATCATATGATGCATTAACAAACACATGGAAAAATTAAATCACAAATGGAAGAGTTAAATACATGTTTCTAAAAGCTACAAGATCAAAGAGAGTAGACAAGGCACACATTTCAATAGCTTAGGGATGTTGTCAATCTCCAGTTGGAACATACTGTTGGCTCCTCAAAGATGCACAAAAATTACCCCAATAGATTCATATTCCCACCACATTGCCAAAAGCAAAATTCTTGCTAATATAAATTAATGTCTGGAATCACCTCTTCCAACAAGCTAAGGAACAGTGGTATAGAATTTTTTCTAGTTTAAAGGAGATATACAAATCCATTCTATCATCACAACACCTAGTTAGATTTTTCTTGATGAAAATACAAAGTTTCGAAAGGGGGATAATGTTGACAAGGGATCAACTAGAGTTAGAACAACAACAAGAATCCTACTGCAAACCAAGTGTGCCACAAAGAGGTTGTGGAGCTCCTAGCTGAAAAATTACTCTATGCAATAGTAATAAGATGTAAGGGACACATCCCATCAAATAGATTTTTGGACAGGGAAAGATACAATGTAACAAAAGTAGCAATAGGTGTAGAGAAATAATAAGGGATAGTTAGAAAAATAGAATTAATTGTAAGAGGTAAAAATCCCACCATTTATATACATGATATAAGTCTTAAAATATTTGATATGTGTTATGGTTTATGATGATCAATTCTCTATTTATATTTAACTTTGTTAATTAGTTTATATATAATCCGCACTAACTCCTTATCCCTCTCAACTATTGAGTTTGGGGAATAAATGCAACACATGGAGATTACTTGGGGCTTGTTAATTTGTTCTAAGTTCCCCCATTTTCTCACTAACAAGAACCTATATAAATAATTAAGACCATCAAACAATGTTATGAAATATAGAATGTACATACAACTTGGAAAACAAGATGTAAAAACCCATATAACATATTCAAGTAAAGATATTATTAGACCACTACCTTATTCATATATGTAATCAGTAGAATTAGATATAAAAAGGCTAAGAATGAGAATTCTTGTGAGTAGAAAAGGGATGAAAATCTCTTTTGATATAAATATATTATGAAGAGAAAAAAATAATATGCGTGGAGCATTCTAAAATGAGAAAATTGAGGTGTTGGCTAGGTAGAGTATTAGACTTGGTGGATTGGGATGCAAAATTACTATGTTGAATGCATTGAAGTTGGGATGCAAAATTACTATGTTGAATGCATTGAAGTATCTACTCTAATAGGTTCCTCACTATACAAGGTGTACAATGCTAGTATTTATAATTGATGCCAATAACTAATAGCCACATCTATGTTGACAAGTGTCATAAACCTAAATAACCATTTGGTATGTGAGGATATAATTCCACCAAGTGTAAAACCCATATGATGTGGATTACATGTGGAATGGAATGCTATGATGTGTTGTATGTGTATGATTCCAAATGTTAGACTTGTATGGAGACAATTCCTATGGAGTAGGGAATGTTAGGTGTCACAAGTGTATGAAAGAATAACACATGCAAATGTTGATATTCCATGTGTTAAAAATGTATGGTGCAATACAAAGTTGCAAAGACAATGGATGCACTTATAGCACACTATATGGAGGCATATGTCTTGGTAGTATGAAATATGAAGCATATGCAAATGATGATGCTTAAAGGAACTAAAGATGCTTGTAGAAAGTTGTAAATCCTTACACTCAAATAGCTTCAAAGTGTAGAATGCATAACCTAAAACGTTGATACTTGTGTAGCTAAGTGTGAAGTAGTAATGTTAGATGTGCATCTATGTGGAAAGAACCTACATGCTAACCCTGTACCAAACTAACTACCGAAATAACTCCCAAAACTAACTATTTCTTAATCTAACATTAAAAATTCTAATTTATTTATTTATTGGTATCCTATAAACTAATTAATTAATTTAATATCCAACAAATATTTATCATCATTCACATATTTAAAAAATATATAAATATTTCATCCTTATTAACAGATATAAATTTCTTCACAAACATATTCAAAATTCTCTTAAAAACTCAAATATACAAGTTTAAAGTTACCTCACTTCCATGAACAGAATTTGGAAACTTCTGGAATTCGAAATAGAATTTGGAATTACTTCACATAACTCACTTCCTTTCCAGCTATTTATTGGAGAAAACTGCAAAAGAACTTGGAATTACTTCACAGTATTCACTTCCTTTCCAGCTATTTATTGGAAAAAGCTGCAAAAGAACATGAGAATAAAATAATTCGAAACTTCCATCGTGACCAAAGGACTTTCCCCCCACTCTCTCTCATTCACTCTTCCATAAGTAACTGCTGTCAGTCTTGGTTTTCAACACAACTCTCCTCAATACCAATTCTTAATTGATTTGATCTGATAATGGGGTGTTGTACGTGTTGTTGTAAGCCGATAGAATGGTGCTGTAAAAAGTGTGTCTGTAACATGACATGTTTCAACTTGTTCCTCACCATTCTAATGGGCATTTTCTTGCCGCCTCTACCATTTGTTATGATGACGGATTTCAATATTAAAGTAAGAATTTTTATACTTCGCTCTACACTAACATCATCTGGATTAAGTTGCTGAATTCATATAGAAAATTGTGTTGTGGGACTCTTTTGCAGAGGCCGGAATTCTGGATATGCTTGCTTCTCACAGCACTCGGATATTTGCCAGGAACTATATATGCCGTATATTATATCATATCTAATCGATCCAAGAAGACAGCATGTTCTCAGCTTGTTTGCGGGTGTTGTTGCGGGGTTGATTAAGTCAGCTGATATCTCATTGATTTGGATGATCCATTTTCTTTTGATAATTAGTACTACTTAGAATTCATTTAAAGTTTACTCTTTTTAAGTTTGTTTTAAAATGGATACAACTGAATTACAGAGGCACTGGTATCTCTGCACTTAAACAGTTAATATCAGCATGCCAACATTTTCTTAACTGATTTCATTAGATTTGCAATGTAAAATGGTTCAATTAATGCCAACATTTCTCAAATTTCAGAATGTCAGACATTTTTATTTAGATGAACAAATGTTAATACATGTCGATGATAGAATGTTTTATCAATTAAGGTGAATTTTGAGAGGAATTTATATATCTCTTGTGACCAAGAAAATTGTCATTGGTACTGAACTTTACATATGTTCATTGAACTACTTATTTTTACAATTTATTGTCATATAATGGGGATGTATTGGATGTTTAATCAGTTTTATATTTGTTTGGTGCCTAGATGCCTTCATTGCTAATATGAAATGGCAAATCTTGTTGATATTAAAATGAGCAAAGAAATAGAAGAAAAACAGGAAAAATCAAGAACAAGATAAAAGACACGAAATTTATAGTGGTTCGGCAAATTTGCCTACATCCACTTTCAACAGTAGGAGAATCTCTCTATTAATTCTTAAGATACATTTACATATTCAACCAGCAGCATATATATAAAACGGTCTCCACTCCAATAATTAGAAAAATCCATCTGTAAGAGAAACTTGCCAATTAAGGCAAAAGGCATCCTTATCCGATCTGTTTGAGAATCTTGCCAATTTGGGCTTCACCAAACCCAACAATCTCCCACTTGAAGACCAAATTGCTGCTCAAAGATCTCCCCCACTGCAGGAATTTACATCCGCCACAATGACGATTTGAGCTTCGCGAGATTTTGTTCATGGACACACCGGATTAATCTCCGCCAAAGCACATCCGAGTTAATAAGCTGTAGAGATTTTAAGCTCTCCATTTTTTCCCACTGCCTCGCAGCAATATAACCCTTGATCAAATAACATCGGATCACTAAAAATAGAATCTCTCTTCCTCATCTTAGATTTTTCTGAGGTCTCTAAAAATTTCCAATCCAATCCTCCAATATTTAGGGGGATTTCCAAAAAGGTAGCAGACATGACGTCAGCTTCAGGCATGGCTGCCACACTCAGCATTTCCACATAACAATTCTTCTCAAAGTGCTGAAGATGAAGATCAATGCTGTTGAAATCAGTGGTGGACCGACCACCTGACTGAAAACCATCGATGCTTCCTCCGCTCTCAAAGCCATCGCTCTTTATGTTGCAATAGGAGTAAGGGTGCATGCTCTCCTGCCACCACCACCAATCCTCCTTGCTAAGATCGAGCAAAGGCTGCCTATCTTTTATCTTCCCACAAGCCTTGTCAACATGGACCCCTTTTATGTTAACTCTTTCACCGTCATGCAATACAATTGTTTCCTTTGTAACCGCCTCCCTCATTTCAATTTCTAAATATTCAAAACTCTGTCGTTGCATAGCAAGATTCCCCTGGTTTTGGACACTGCTTTGTTCCAGCACACTGCCCTGTTCCTACACACATCTCAGTGTTTTCCCTTTCTCAGCATCGTCTGCGACAACAATAGAAGAGGCCTCGTTGAAAGTATCCAACTTTTCTTTCTTATCATCTGAACCAGATTTCCTCTTTTTTGAAGGCGAAGAAACACTCTCAACAGGAGCTTTATCGGTCTCCGGTTGCTCTTTTTTCTGTGCTCTTCATGACTTTGTCGACCAGCTCTACTTGGAAAGGCAGACAATCCTCCTCCAGGAGTGTCATTATCTTGTCCCCTTTTTCCATAATGTGGGCGGTGCCATTATCTGCCTTCCTTGCCGAATTTGCCTCCGGCTCTGGACAATGTGCATTGGTGCCTTGAGGAATATGTCCGATGGGCAAAGAATCTCTATTGGCATACTCTGTCATTCTATTCTCCATGCTTTGAGAATTTGCATTTTCCCTTTGTAAATGGTTTTCCAGCTTCTCCGTCGCCTTTTCCAAAAGATTCTCAGTGATTTGCTTGTTGCTTGGTGCATCTTGTATCTGTAACCCTTCTTTTGGTACACCATCAAAAAAAGTTTGGGAATTCAGTTATCTCCTGAGATAGAAATAAAGTTGCATAATCCTTAATCTCCTCCAAATTCCCGACGCTCATGGGGGGGCCTCTCAGATCGTCCACTTTCAACCTGTCCTCGTTCTTATCCTCCTTCGACGTCAGCCTCTGTTGATTCGCCACGAATACTTCTTCCATTAGAAGTCTTGGAAGGAACTTGCCCATCGACCGATCCGCTTCCGGTGCGTGTCTCTGACATGCAAGATACTTTTTAGGGATGTAAACTTCTTCGACTCTTTTCACAAAATAGTCTCCTACTGTATTGTCACCTACAAGTAGGTTCGTTGCCTCTGTAATTACGACAACAACAGATTCTTCAGCCTTGCATTCCTCTTTCTCCTCATAAATATTGAGACCCAGCTTCAACATCTTATGAATTCTTGAAGCAAAGGTATTTGGATCATCCAGAAAAAAGTCAGAAGTGAGAAAAACCATTTCATAGAGGAGCAATACCAGGTCTTTTACAGACTTACCACTCTTATCAGCCTTTTCCCTCTTCTGCAATTCCTCCATGATGGATTTCCTATGTTGTGCATTACCAGTGCGTTCAAGAAGTGCTCTAAGCTCAATCCTGAGATCTTCTAAAAAAATTTCTAGTTCAGATTCAACTCCAAATCCAAAATCCTTCTCCTCTACAGCGGAATCCTTTTCATTTGTCCAGCCATCCCACCAATGTACACGTTTTGTTGTAGCTTTCACATCAACATCTGTTATTGATGTATCCTCTGTTTCTTTCAGCCTCTGAAGGCTCTCCAAATCAAAATCCTCAGCTCCCAAATCCTGTGGAGGCCTTTCCCACACATACCTCACCTGGGCAGTGCTCAAGGAATTAGGATCAACAATAGGAGATTCATCTACTTCCATCGACATAGTTTCATCTATCTCAATGTCAGATAAAATCAGCTTCATCATTTATTTCATCTAGAAACATATGATGAATAGCTCCCACTTCATCATCACTCAATCTAGAGCCACACAACCAAGATATGAGAGGTTGAACCCAATCATCCCAGTTGGGACTCTCTTTAGCTTCATCACCTTCATAATTTGAAACTCCCACTTCATCAGGATCTAACGCCCAATCGTCTTCCATCTCTGCTCAATAATTTTCCATAGCTCAGGAAATTCTTCACCGATTTCCAACACCGAGCTTCAGGCTCTGATACCAATTGTTGATATTAAAATGAGCAGAGAAATAGAAGAAAAATAGGAAAAATCAAGAACAAGATAAGAGACACGAAATTTATAGTGGTTCGACAAATTTGCCTACATCCACTTTCAACAGCAGGAGAATCTCTTTATTAATTCTTAAGATACATTTACATATTCAACCAACAGCATATATATAAAACGGTCTCCACTCCAATAATTAGAAAAATCCATCTATGAGAGAAACTTTCCAATTAAGGCAAAAGGCATCCTTATCCGATCTGTTTGAGAATCTTGCCAATTTGGGCTTCACCAAACCGAACAAATCTGCCTGTCAAATAGGAGGAAATGAAGAGCTTGTTGAATTATTTGTGAAAACTTAAAGCAATATTCAGTCTCTTTTGATGTTATATTGAGAAGTACTTAATTCTGCGTAGTACATGTTGCAGAACTCGTTATAAGTGATTTATGTAGGAAACAGGGGAGCAAGCAAAAAAAAAAAAAACCACAAACTGATTTTTATATTAATCAAAATATTGTTTTACAGAGCTGGACTCCTTAACCAAACACCCTTACATTGACAGACTCAGGTGGTTTCAGATTACCACAAACTACCATGATAGATGATTTCAGATTACCACAAACTCATAGACAGCTCTATAGAGCTGGACTCCAAAAGAGTGAGTAACAAAACAGTGTTCAACCATTATATAGAATGCTCAATGCATACGGTGAGAGAGAACACAACATAAAATAATATTTTCTAAATCACCCACAAAATGTGTGAAGAAAGCTGACGAAACAACAGACAGGCTGGAGGAATTAATATGTAGTCTAATCAAATCTAACCTCACTACTTGTCTTGCTAATACATAAGCTAAGATGATACATTCCAGCTGGGAAATAAATGCTCTCACGTATGAACAAATATGTGCAGGCAGAGATTGAAGAAACAATGGAAGAGTAGTTGGGATTAGATTTCCACCACTCCCCCTTTAATCACAACTACGACTCTTGCATCATTTTCTTATCTTGTGCCTCCTCTTCATGCGACTTTTTTCAACTTTCTTTCAACAGTTGTGGCTATACTTTGGTGATTTCTTCAATTTACTTTTCTTTCTTCTACTAAAACTTTTCTTGCACTTTAATGAGTCCAATCTTCCTGGAACTTCAAAACTTGGCAGCTAACAACTCCATCTTGAAAAATAATGATCTTTAGATCTCATCGACCTTTCTTAGTTGCCTGATCTCTTCTTTGTTTGGGAACTTTAAAAGCTGCAAGTCAAACGGTTACAATTTACCAATCTTTATGCCTTCAAACTCATGACTTCCTTCTCTTGCTTTTGGTGAATTCCTTAAACTACGATCTCCTTCAGGAGTAACCTTTCTTTTAGCAATGATCATTTGACTTACTCCCAACAAACACCATTGAGGTCTCTGATTTTGTCTGAGGGTTGCGGCCTCTTCTTTTTGCTTCACATGGCTACACTTGTGGCTTGCTTTGAACTCTGTGATATCTTTTCTTCTGCAATGACCTTACAAATCTACGGCTTCACATTCTTTGGTAGGGCTTTACAAATACTGTGGACAATGGCTTCAACTAAGATTCCTCCTTGAATGGCGGTTCTCTCTTACTCGGCCTTTTCAGCGGCCTTTGACAAGGCAAACATTTTAACTCTTTCCTCCAACAAAAATTTTGTCTTCAGCTACTGCTGGCTATCTTCTTTCTTCGATCTCTTCTAGATCTTCTCAGCTCTTTTCTTAGATGAATGTTGGCTCTAACTCGCTCTTCAACCTCCCACGAACTATTGCTTCTGGATCTTGCTCTTACCTTGGCTTTCTACGTTGTTATTAATTCTTACCACCACTCCACTATCTCTCGGAACAAAAGTTCTTTTCTTCAGGGACTAACACCTGCAACATTTATTTTCTCCTTTACATTGATACTTGTTGATTACAACCCTTTCAGCTATGGATTGGCCTCTTTTCAACAACCACCCGTGAGCTCTTACTCTTGCAAGTTTTGAAACCCACACAAACTTCTCGGACCTGCAGACATAACTACTATTTTTTACTGCAAGACTTGAAGGATGCTTCGACACCTTATGAATCTGATACCATTTGTAGGAAACAGGGGAGCCAAAAAAAATAGAAAACCACAAATTGTTTTTTATATTAATCAAAATATTGTTTTATAGAGCTGGACTCCTCAACCAAACACCATTACATTGACAGACTTAGGTGGTTTCAGATTACCACAAACTCACATCAGCTCTACAGAGCTGGACTCCAAAAGAGTGGGTAACAAAATAGTCTTCAACCATTATATAGAATGCTCAATGCATACGGTAAGAGAGAACACAACATAAAACAATATTTTCTAAATCACCCACAAAATGTGTGAAGAAAGCTGACGGAACAACAGACAGGCTGGAGGAATTAATATGTAGTCTAATAAAATCTAACCCAAAAACTAACCTCACTACTTCTCTTGCTAATACAAAGGCTAAGATGATACATTCCAACTGGGAAATAAATGCTCTCACATATGAACAAATATGTACAGGCAAAGATTGAAGAAACTACAAAAGAGTAGTTAGGATTAGATTTCCAACAATTTCCCATCTACTATTTAGACTAAAAGAATTCATAGTCAATTTGGTTTAGCTACAAATTGGGTCTGTGTTTGGCAAAACTTGGAGCTATACATTTGTTATGGACAACAAAAAGTAATTGTATAAGTAAATTGTTAGGAATAATTAAGATTGTCTAGAAAATAAAAGAATATTTCTAGAGTCTTCCTCGAGTTGCTTTTTGAAATAAAAACATTTTAAAAAAGAAGTTGTAAAAAGAAGTTTCCAGATTTTAGAGTTCTCTAGAAAGCAAGAAGCTTCTAGGCTTCAAAAATGTAATAGCTATATATATGTGTGATTGAGGACAACTGCTACACAGTATTTTTTGAATTGAATATATATATCTTTTTCAACTCTATTTTGCCATGTTTTTCCTTGTTTTTTATCTATTTATTATTACTATTATGTTTTTTATTTATTGGGACTATTTTTACATGGTATCAGAGCCAACTAGAGATTCATCTAGAGGTGTAGCTAGAGATTCAGCTAGAATTATTCTAGAGGGATTTTGTGCAGGAAAATATATTGCTGGAAGTGGTTTGTTTGCAGGGCTGATATATTATTGGAGTGATATTTGGTTGTAGGGATGTTATATTGCTGGAGTAATATTTGTTTGAAGGCTGATTTTTTGCTAACATGGGCTCTTCAAATGAAGTTTTTCCTATTTTTGATGGAAGTGGTTTTGCAGATTGGGAGATTGCAGTCAAGAATGCTCTAAGAGAGAAGGCTTTATGGTGGATAGTGGATAGTGAATAAAGAAATTGGAGAACCTCAACAAAATGACAAAGAAAAGGAGTTGTGGAAATGCAAGTTGGAGCAAGCTAGAGGTATTATTGGTAAAGCTTTGAGCCCTAATCTGAATAGAAGATTTGTTGATGTTGATAATCCAATAGAGCTGTGGGAGAATTTAGAAAATGATTATAAAGATGCAAACATTGCTAGCATGTTTAGTATAGAAGAAAAATTGATGAATTTAGATCCATCTAATTTTGAAAAAATGCCTGATTACTTCAATGAAGTTACTTTTTTAAATGCTCAGCTCAAAAAAATAAGTGTTGAATATGCAATAAAAGATTTTCAGTTGATTGCAATTGTTGAAAGTAAGCTTCCCCAACCATATAAGGTATTTAAGGAATCAAGGAAAAGGGTTCTTCAACTAAATCCCAATACCCCCCAGCAAATTTTTGATCAATTTTGCAAGTCTGTTTTAGATGAAGAAGCTCAGCTTATTAAAGGAAATATTAAGAAGAATCATGCATATACAACCAAAAGTAATTTTTTTAGAAATGATGGAAAAAAGAATTGGAAAGGAAATAATAAATTTTGAAATAATGAAGGTTCTAACCATTTTTCTAGAAATGATGGTGCAGAAAAGCAAGCTGAAAAAAATCCCATTATTTGCAGGTATTGTGGAGGTGAGAATCACATGGAGAAATTTTGTTTGAAGAAGAGGGACAATGAAAGGCATCAATATAAGCCCAAGCAAGAAAGGTTTAAGGATGGAAAGAAGGATAAACATAGCTTTGTAGCCATCTCCCTAAAAAGGCAAGAGAAATCAAATGAGGAGGTAATTGTTACACCTAAGAGTAAATCTAGTGTTAAGGGGGGATACTTTGCTTCATATTCTAATAAATAATGGATTTTAGATTCAGGGGCATCATCTCACATGACTGGGGATAGATCTTTGTTTATTGGTTTTTATGAAGGGAAGAATTTAGATCAAGAAATTTCTATTGGCAATAAAATGAAACTTCCAGTTTTAGGAACAGGGATTGTTAATGTAACAAATGGGTCTTTGAAAAATGTTTTACTGGTTGAAGGATTGGGGGTGAATCTTATTTCAGTATATAAAATAATTCAAGCTGGATATGAGTTTGTTGTCACTGCTGATCAAGTTATTGTTAGAGATAGAAAAAACCCAAGCAATATAATTGTTATTGGTAGAGTTGACCATTAAGAGAATCTATTTAAATTTGTGGGGTTTGTTGATGATAAATACACAATCTCTCATGCTTTTATTGCTCAGACTGATTATATATCAAAACTTTGGCATGCTAGACTTGGACATTTAAATTATAGAAAATTACAAGATATGGTTAGAATGGTTATGGTTAGAGGATTAACAAAAATTTCAGCTTGTGAAGGCGTGTGTGAAGGCTATGTGTTAGGGAAACATCATCAAGATCCTTTTGATTCAGGTAAAACATGGAGAGTTAATCATCCACTGCAACTCATTCATAGTGATTTATGTGAACCAGGCTATCCTTCACTTTTAGGTGCCAGGTATCTTCTCACTTTTATTGATGATTACAATAGGAGAGTATGGGTTTATTTTCCTGAAAAGAAAAATGAAGTATTTGAAGTGTTTCAAAAGTTTAAGGCATTAGTTGAAAATCAAAGTGGGAAAAGAATTAAATGTTTAAGGACGAATAATGGGGGTGAATATTGCAATTATGCATTTGAGTCATTTTGTGAAAATTATGGTATTAAGGTGCAAAGAACAGTTCCTTATACTCCTCAACAAAACGAGGTGGTTGAATGAATGAATAGAACTCTTTTAGAAATAGCTCGTTGTATGTTGCATTTTAAAAGTTTGCATAATAAATTTTGGGGTTTGGTTGTTTCTTGTGTTGCACATATTATAAATAGAATCCCCACCAAAACTCTCACAAATATCACTCCTAAAGAAGCATGGAGTGGTAAGAAACCTCACATTGGATATTTTAAAGTATTTGGGTGTATTGCTTGGGCACACATTCCTAATGCAAAAAGGGAAAAGTTAGAACCAAAGAGTCATAAGTGTTTGTTTATGGGTTATAGTGAAGAATCAAAGGCTTACAGGTTATATGATTTGACAACGAACAAGGTCTTTGTTAGTAGAGATGTGAAGTTTGATGAGCATTCACAACTTACAGCCACTTCCTCTCAATCTACAACAACAAATGCTTCTCATTTTTCAGATATTTTAGAAAGAAATGGAGACTACATTGATGAGGATGAGTTGTGCACTTCTACAAATGATGAAAATACTATTGAAAATGAAACAACTAATGCTTGTAATCATACATTTTCTGCAGGTAGTGATGATGAAGAAGATGACTTTTCAACTAGACAAAAGACAAGGAGTGTTGAAGAAATATATAGACAAGGCTCAAAGAACCAAGGAAGGAATGGTAGTGCTCTCATGGCCAAATTATTACAACTAAATGACCCAACCTCATATGAGCAAGCTAGAGGGAAGAAAGAATGGGAGAAAGCTATGAAAGAAGAATATGATGCTTTGATGAAAAATAAAACTTGGGAACTTGTGCCACTTCCTAAAGGTAAGAATGTTATTGGTTGCAAATTGGTTTATAAAACAAAATTTAAATCAAATGGTGCTATAGAAAAATTTAAAGCTAGATTGGTTGCTAAGGGATTCAATCAAAAAGAGGGTGTTGATTATGAAGAAACATTTGCTCCTGTCATTAAAATGAATACAGTTAGAATTATTCTTTCTTTGGCTGCAAGTCTTGGGTGGCATATTCATCAAATGGATGTAAAAAATGCTTTCTTAAATGGAGATTTATATGCAGAAATATATATGGATCAACCACAGAGTTTTGTAGATCAACAGTATATTAATTTTGTTTGTAGATTAAAGAAGTCACTTTATGGACTTAAACAAGCACCAAGAGCACAGAATGAGAAGATTGACATTTATTTTCAGCTTCATGGGTTTCAAAAATGCAAATCAGATCCAAATCTTTATGTGAAGAGAGTGCAAAATGAAATCATTCTTGTTGCAGTTTATGTGGATGATTTACTCACAATTGGACAAAATATTGGGTTAATTAATGATTTGAAATCAAATCTTAAAGGGGCATTTCATATGAGTGATTTGGGTGAATTAAATTGTTTTCTTAGCTTGCAAATTAGTAGGCTTCATGATGGGTTGTTTATTTCTCAAATAAAATATGCTTTGGATCTTTTAGAAAAATTTAAAATGCTTGAATGCAAGCGAACCCCTACTCCTTTCCAATCTGGAATTAAAATTACTAAGGAATGCACTTCCAAGAAGGTGGATGCTACTTTATATGGATAGCTTGTTGGTAGCTTGGTTTATCTAACACATTCTAGACCAAACATTTGTTTTGCAGTCAATATGGTATCTAGATTTATGCAGGAACCAAAAGAAAGTCATTGGTTGGCTGCCAAAAGGATTTTGCGATACATTCGTGGAACCATTTACTATGGTATACATTATAGTTACAAGTCCTTAGTTTCTTTGATTGGCTTTATAGATTCAGACTGGGGAGGTGATATAGATGACAAGAAATCTACTGGTGGTTATATTTTCAGCTTGGGTCAGGTCCAACTACATGGAGTAGCAAAAAACAAACAACTACATCATTGTCCTCATGTGAAGTAGGATATAGAGCAGCAAAAGAAGCTGGAAAGGAAGTAGTTTGGATTCACAACCTTTTATTTGAGCTTGGTTTTGCAAAGAGTTCAACTACTCCTTTGTATTGTGATAATGAAAGTGCTATACAAGTTGCAAATAATCCTGTTTTTCATGCTAAAACAAAACACATTGAGATTGATGTTCACTATATTCGGGATCTTGTTCAAGCCAATTTTGTTAATCTCCAATTTTGTCCAAGTGAAGACCAAGCAGCTGATATATTTATTAAGAGTATGCTTGAGGCCAAATTTCTGAAATTACGGGGTATGCTAGGCATGATTGAGGTGAACATTAAGGGGGGATAGTAATATAATGTTCCCCTTTCTTTTGAATTTTCTTTGTATTCTTCTAGCCAATCTTAAGGGGGGATGTTAGCAATAATTAAGATTGTCTAGAAAACAAAAGAATATTTCTAGAGTCTTCCTAGAGTTGCTTTTTGAAATAAAAACATTTAAAAAAAGAAGCTGTTGTAAAAATAAGTTTCTAGATTTTAGAGTTTTCTAGAAAGCAAGAAGCTTCCAGGCTTCAAAGATGTAATAACTATATATATGTGTGATTGAGGAAAGCTACTACACACAATATTTTTTGAATTGAATATATATATATTTTTCAACTCTGTTTTTCCCTGTTTTTTATTTATTTATTACTGTTGTTATGTTTTTTAATTTTTGGGACTTTTTTTACATAAATCTAGTTGTGTTAAGAATATTATGCAAAACATTTTTTGTGTTTGGAAAAACTTGGAGCTATACATTTGATATACTGTATGCTGATCTATGTTAAAATTCACATGCTGAAGAATGTGATTACTACACAGGTGGACTATGCAATCAAGCCAACCTATTCTTGGGATATTACTGAGTCTTAATATGATAAATATTGTTTGATATATATTGCAGCTTGGGATTCAGCCAAATTTTATGTCAATCTAGGGCGTAAGCTTGTAAAAAAAAATAGTAATATGCTCAATGGCTATAGGCAATAAGTTGAGTGGAATGAACTGTAACAAAAGACTGCAACCCTAAAATCTTAAGTAATGACTTGTTTCAAATCTACTATAGGAAATAACACAATTTGCTATAGGATCAACAAATTATGCTACATAAATAGGATAGTCTACGACATGAACACGAAAAATTTATTGTCCAAAATTAAATTATAATTATTTTATTCTAATCACATGAAAGCATATAATGAAAAAGATATTTTCAAAATCTATTTAAATAACAATTAATAGAAACCACACATCATGAATCAATTTCTTTTGTAAGAGTTGGTATATAATACTCTACATTGTGAAAGATTTGGCTGAAGATTATAGTCACACAAGATCTAGGAATTTCATGAAAGTACAAGAGAGATCAACTATGAGAGAATAATGATATTCTATCAAAGGATGCAAATGATGTATTATGATTGTATATGATTTTTTATTTACACATGAGATCCCCTTGATTATTTAGCCAAGGTAAGATATAGGATTAGACAATATCATGACAAGTGTTTTAATCCTATGACATGAGATAATTAATATTAAATGACTTAGAACAAAAGCATTAAATTACAAAAAATAAAATAAGATCTAATGTTAACGAAGAACCTTCTATAAAAAATCCCCATTATCTAAATAAACTTAACATGTGAATAGGACCTACTAGATGAACTAGTTAGGTAAAACACCTAATTAACACCAACATCCCCCTTTAAGTACAACTTAGGGAGGAACAAACCAATGAAAATGCAATGAAATAACTTGCACACTAATAATATAATTTGAAATATGTTGTAAATAATTGATAATAATATGTCACCTTGAGGGGGAAATCTCTTAATCCACTTCCAGGAGGATACCTCCAATATTCTTCAATAAGAACACAATTCACAATGTGATGATAATAACCTACCTATACCTCCTATATACCATACTTATGCCTAGGATATCACGAAGGCCAATCTAGGTAACTCTATATAAATCTTAGGTCAATTTAAATGCTAAATAACAATATAACAATATGACTTAATTAAGATTTAAGGTAGCCACAAGTTGATTACTCATAACACTATACACACTATAAGGGTGGGGACATAACATTGCATCCTCTTTACAAATTCATTGTCTTCAATGCCAATTTTTTTTCTATTTTATCTCCTTTTTTTACTTCTACTTCTTCTTCTATTATTGATTCTTGTTATTCTTCTTCTTGTTCATGCTCTTCTTCTTTTTCTTATTCTTGTTCTTGTTCTTGCTCTTTCTTAAGTTCTCTTGTTCTTTCTTTTGTTATTATCCTTTCTCTTTCTCTTTCTCTTTCTCTTTCTCTTGTTCTACTTATTCTTTTTTTTTTTCCTTTTTTTGTGGCTACTTTTTGTTGTGAAGAAGTTCTAGAAAGATAAATTTATGCAATAAATTATACAAATAAAGTAAAAGTATTCTAAATTTTATTTTTGTTATTGTGATGTAGGGAAAGGGTTTGGTGTCTAAATCATGCCTTCTCTTATACCACAATGGAAGGAACCAAAAATAATCACAAACACCCACTTGGCTACTAACCTCAATGGAAGAGCTAGAATGGTGGATTAGGATTTTTGTTATTTCTTGGGGGATAATTTGATATTTGATTAATTGATTGTTAATTAAGTTAATTTGATAATGAAAATATGTGCCTAGGTCAATCATGAAAATACATCAAACTATTATGATTTTAGACAAACTCAGAACAAAAAACTAGAAACAAAATTGAGAGAAACTAAGTGTAGACACAAAAAAGCATGACATGTAAATTTGGGTTTGAAATGGTTGGACAAGGGTGTTAGCTCCTAGACCTAGAAAATTATATCTCTAGAATCAAAATTGAGGTCTCAGTTGGTCACTATCTATAGGTTCTTCCCTTTTGTGCCCAATGTTAGAACTTCATATGTCATTGGTAAATTCTAAGTATTTCTCTAATTCATTGACAAGTAGGGCTTGAATACTTGATTGGGAAATTAGGTCTTCAATCCTTTCCATATTTTCTTCAAATCTATAACCTAAATACAAGGAGGGGAAAGGGTTGTGTCCTATAGGGGGTTTCCTAAATCAAACCCCATTTTGGTATTTCTACCTCCATAATAGTTGGGATGATGTAAATGGGAGCTTATCTTTGCTCAAGTATCTAAGTTAATGGATAAAACAATGATAAATTGACAACTTACCGCTCATATCTGCATTCTTTGATGGATTGAATTTATTGTACTCATCACCTTCAAGGATAATTTGATACTAGATTTGAAGTCTTGCAAGTGTTAGTAATCACAAAATAAATGAACATAAAACATGAACAAAATTATAGAAAACTTTATCCATTGCTAATATGATGCTTGATTAAATAATTCTACAACAATTTTTCTAGCTTTTCTCTTGACTTCTGGGTATGTGTATGATCATCATGGAAAAAATAGGCCCTTAAGTGGCAAAAAATTTAGAAAAATCAGAATTAGGCAACTTGATGTAAAAATTTGAATAAGTTATCTATATTATTTCAAAAATATGTAAGAATAGAATCTGTAGCAAATTGAATGTAGTTTTTAAACTACTAGGTTTATTTAAAAAAATAAAAAATCTATTTGGTGAAAATTTGAAATTTCAATGCAGAGTACTTAAATTTCAGGGAAAAATAAGAAGTAGGTGTCTTTCTGACCATCCTAACCACAATAAAATGATAATATTTTTTTATAATATTTTAGATATAAGTAGAGGACTCATGTCCCGATGTGATGAATATGTTTTGTAATTTTTTTGCAACTAAATAATTAATTATCAATTTTTTATTACAATTTTTTTAAAATGTAAAACTCGTATTTCTGACCACCTTAACTTGGTCAAAACTTTATGAAATTAATTTCTTTGTTTTAATCCTATAGTATGTGAAGCATAGAATGTGACACATATTTCATATTCAAAAAATGTGATACTGTTTGAAAGCTATAGATGTTTTTCAATTAGCCTATCAATCAGGACTTTAGTCATAATTCAAATAGAACATGAATAATAATAATTTATTAAATTCAAAGTAAAGTATATTTATATTGGTGGAAAGCTAAGATTCTCCTTTAAAAACCCTTTTCATTTCGTCAATTTTGGGTTAAAAAAAATCACCAACCACATACCCTACACATACCCATCATATCGCCACTTTTTGGCCCATCATGATCCTGCACATCCCTTTCTTTTTAGGGTGTCCAATTTTTCAATTAATTAAATATTTTTGCATTAGGATTGCTTAAGATTTAAAATGGTGGAAAAGACTTATATTTATATGCGATTATTTAATTTCTTGCAAATTAATTATAAACAGTGAACAAATGAATTCAAATTTATAAATATTAAAATATCAACAATATGATATTAGTTTGTAAGAAGTTTTTATGATTTGGATCCACTTCAACTATATAGAGCTTGCTATTGTATAAAAATTTCATTATTCAGTGAAGAATAGACAGAACTACCCATGGCATGAATCCATGATCTATGAAGAAGAATATTGTATGAAAGATAATCAGGAATGCCATGGATAAGGGTAGAAAAAGTCACATGTCCTAGGTTGATTGTTAGTGTGATTTTACCTACTGTTTGTCTCCCAACATTATTGAAGCCATGGATAGAACTTAGAGTATCAATTTTTACAAGAGACATATCTACACCGATCTTATGTAAAAGGTCAATGCTACAAAAATTAAGATCTAATCCATTATCAATTAGAGTATGCTTTATTCCATTTCGATTAATGATAAGAAGAATAATGACACAATCATGTTGTTTTTGGATTTCAAGAGAAGGTAATTCATTTTGTTGGAATGTAATGTCCAATTTTGTTGTATGCATACAACCAAACAAGGATGCTACATTATCTGGTCTAGCAAAATATGGTATAAATATCTTTTGTAAGGCATATTGGAGCAACCTATGGTATGTAGGTGAATTTTGTATTAAGTCCTAAAGAGAGATCTTAGCTTGAGTATTATGGAGCTACTCAACAAGATCATACTTTTTACCCACATGTTGAGGAAGATGAGGTGTAGGAGGGAGAAAAGGTTGACGAAATCAAATGGAAGTGAGAGTAGTTTGTGTTTTTTTAGGTTGTTTATTTTTTTTAATATTATATGTGTGATAAACTACAATGTAATAATTTTTCTATGATATGTTAAATTATTTTGTAAGGTTTGGAATACCTCAAATGGTAAGAATGGATTTAATTTATGGTTTAGGAACATTAGAATGAAGATGCAAAAAAAAAATTGGTTTAGGAAAAGCCTTTGGGAGAGGGTAAAGTTGTGAAAGGAAACATCTTTAGAAGGTAACTTGGTAATGACATAAAATTAAGCAAGGGATGTTGTTTAGCCACTATCCTCAAGGGAGATCCAAGGAGGTTGGTTAGGATTTTGATCACTTTTGTTGTAGGGTGCAAGGATTGATAAATTGATGTAATGACTTAGGTGAATTAGGACTAGATTGAGTGAATCTTATAAAATTTGAGAGTTATAGATCAAGGTAACAAAAATATAGAGCAAATTTAGATAAATATTGCAAAGAAATAGGTTATGTAGAAAACTAGGGTAAAAATTGTAGGTCATGGGTGTTGTGCACACTAGTCCTAAAGTGTAGATTTTTAGGTTTTGATGTTTGACTTGAATCTTGGGTAATTAGTGTTCCCTAGTTTGTTAAGAGAATCACATGAGAGTATGAATTAGAGGTTTTAAGCATTCAAAGGAGTTGATTGGTTATTTAATCAATTTCACACATGAATGCCCCCGTGAATCAAAATATGGGAGAAAGTAATGACAAGATGGATATATTGATGAGATGGTAGAATAAGTTGTTTTAAGTTTATGATTTTGTAAATAACTAAGTGTGTAAATGCTTTAATTTTCTAAAGTAAACATACACTATTTTTAAATGTGCATAAGGTATTCAGATTTAATGCCTAACACAAATAAATCATATCTGAAATGATGCAATTAAATCAAAATATTTTTGAAAATGTAATCCAAATTGAGCTCACCAAAGTGTTAAGTGTTTTGGTGAAAAAGAAGTGTAATGCTTTACTTTCAAAAATTAAATGAATATATATGAACAATAAGATATTCAAATAACCTAGTTTCTTGATCAGATTATAGAATATATGCTTGTAAATCAAAAGAACTGTAATTTTTGGAAGCATTGGGTTCACCAAAATGTTAAGTGGGAAAAGATCTCCTCGATCTAACAAGAAAATTAGCTTGGATCTACTTTTCCCTTTTTCCTTAATATTGGAACAAAAACCAACAAGGGTTTTATGATTGGCTAACTACCTCAAAGGAGAGCCAATCTTCTTGGGTTATGTTCCTTTGTCACAAATAGGAAATATTTGATGAGTGTAATTAATTAACCTAATTGATAGAAAAACTTAACTAAAAATATGAAATGACTGCATAGATGGAAATAAAATATTATACAAATGGGTACAAATCTGAGATGTACAAATAGAGAAGCACCTTTGGTTGAAAGAAGAACCTGAAATATAGGGATAGAGCCATGGGGTGCCCTAGTTCTAGGTTTTGAGCTTGTTCTAATCTTCTATCAACCTATAACTATTTCTTTGGTCCTTTTGCAACCTATTACTTACAAATTTTTTGGATCCAAATATGCACACATGAAAAGATGAGAAACATTGTGTTGTATAGGAATTTTTCCTCAGTTAAACCCCTATATTGGTGTTCCCACCTCCACAAAATAAATATAATAATGATATAAATCATGTTCTCTTGTTAGAGAAGAGGAAAAGGAAATAATAATGACTACAATCTAGATGAATAACATAAGATAAAGTTACCTTAGATATAAAATCCTTTTGGAAGTGATGTCACACCATAGGTTATAATAAAGAGTTGATGAAGAGGGAACAAATTGTCTTAAATACTTGCAAGGGTTAGTCCACATAACACAATAGAGAGTTGTAGCAAGAATGTAGAGAATAATTCACATGTATCTTCACAATGAGAACATAATAGTTCACAATTCATCATAATAGTTCCTAGTTCATAATAATAGATGTTCAAATGAGAGGGAAAACTTGTTTATATATACATCCCAATTGATTTTTGGACCTAGGTCGACCAAGTAGTGGGAAAACTTGTGCAAGAATGTGCTCAAATCAAATGATGTGCTACTAATTCATATCTAGATGTTAGGAAACTAGGTTCCTAAGGCATGTCTTTAGATATGATAATCACGGCCCTAATTTTAATAAATTTATGATGCAAGTAACAAACAAAAATCAAAATTCTTGAAATGTTAAACTCAAAATATTGGAATTTGAAATCAAAAAATGGGGATGCATGATTGCACTAATGAACTTGTCTAGGGACTTAATTGCAATAGGAATCATATATAGGGTATATGATCTCAATTATGAATTCATTTAGGAGGTGTAAATAAGTGAGATAGAAGAATATATTGGTGAATATATGCTAGAGTGATTAAATGGGAGAATAATTTTAGTTTTCTATCATTTATTGGTACTAAAATGAAAAAAATTAAATAACATTGACACATCTATTAACATGATTAAATTGGTATAAAAATAAAAATAAAAATGACACATACTAAACAAAGAGTCTATAAATATTTTATCCTGAACAACACATCTAAATTTCTTCATAAATGTATTCAAAACTCTATATTATTAGACTCAAAAATGCAAACAACCTACTTATTGAAAGAAGTTTAATAATTACTCCACACTTGTATGAATAGAACTTGGAATTTTCTTTATCGTTCCACACAACTTACTTCCTTTATAACTATTTATTGGAAAGGGCTGCAAAAGAGTCAAATTATTCCAGATTTATTTGAGAAAAAATATTTTATCATTGTACTTTACAACTATTTATTGGAAAAGGCTGCCAAAGAGTCAAATTATTCCTAGTTCTCCACAATTCCATGAATTACTTTATTCTTCCACACAACTGGCTTCCTTGGAAAGAACTGAAATTATCTCACTTTAAATTCTATTTATTCCCTGGACCACAGCATTTTTTCTTCCACATTACCAGCATCGACATCATTACCAAACCACTTTTCCCCACTCGCTCTTCTAGAATTATTCCTTGTCTGTGTAACTTCTGTCATTCTTGGTTTTAAACTCAACTCTCCTCAATAATATTGTACGTTGATAATGCTTTGTTGTAAGTTATTCCAAACTTGAGGTTCAAATTATTCCAAAAATTACTTTATCGTTGCAGTTTTCCCCACAAATTCTCGTTCATTCATCTATAAGTATCCCTTCTCTCATTCTTGGTTTTCAACACAACTCTCCTGATCAATAACAATTCTCAACTGTTTTGATCTGAGAATGGGGCGTTCTAAGTTGTTAAAGTGGTGTTGTGGGTTGATAGTGAAGTGTTGTAAGCGGGGATTTAAGTGTTGCTGTAGTCGTGTATGTTTCAACATTCTAACGGCCGTTTTCTCGCCGCCTCTACCATTTGCTATGAATTACAATGTAAAAGTAAGAATTTTTATACTTTGCTCTGCCTTGAATTTTTATACTAACATCATCTGGATTAAGTTACTGAATTCATATAGGAAAATGTGTTGTGGAACTCCTTTGCAGGGCACGCAATTCTGGATACGCTTGCTTCTCACAGCCGGGAAAGCCGGGAAGTATATATTCCTTATATAATGCCGACACGTCAGGACAGACTGGTGTTTGTGGGTGTTGTTAGGAGTGAATTAAAGTTTAAATATTAGTACAATTAGTACTACTCAGAACTGAATCAAAGCTTAAATATTAGTAAAATAGTTAACGTCTGAGTTTAATCTTGTTCTGGTGTTTTTCCTTCATAAAATGAAGCTTTCTGATCAAGATTCATGAAAGAAGAGTCACATAGAAAGAAAATTGAAAACGTGTTAATTGATGTTTTCTTTGGTCTCTTAGACCGTTTGGCCTGTGGATGTTATTAAAATTCCTTCATTTCATTTCAATGCATTTTGTGTTTGACATTTCCTTTTCACAAGACTTTAATTTGCATTTACTTCAAATATGGCGAATGTTTTGATGTTGTCATTATCAACTATTACATTACCAAAATGTAATTGGATCTAAGATTTAGATGTTTAATTTAGGAATCTTGATTGAAAATTTAATGTAATTACTCACAAAACAATGAACATTTCTGTTAATTTTCTTATATTAATTTCTTTTAATATAATTAAAAAGTTGACCTATAATTTGCCCCTGTGAGCTTGCATTTATTCTTCAAACTCATGTTGGAATGGGTTGTGAGATCGTAGAGAAATGGTTGACAAAATTGGAAAAAATGAAGTAGACACATTTTAATAAGTTTTTCAATTAATTTATTTTTTAATTTTAATTAAAAATAAATAAATTATACATATTTACAAAAGGGAGAAGCTAATCTCCCTACAAAATGCACCCGTCTATGGCATGATAACATAAGACCCCATGCCCCCTACAATGGTATAGTTGTGAGATAAGACTGATGGAGGGATGTTGATATACATTTAGGCACATGTCGTTTGGAGTGCTGTCACCTATCCCATCACCAAAAAAAATGTGGCAACGTCAACGGGTTTTAAAAATCCTAATTTGGAATGCACAAAAAAACCCAAAATGTCACCATTTTCAATATTCACATTTTAGAGGTTGCTAGGGAGCCCAAAAATGAGTTGTGGGGCATTTGGAGGTTGAAGCAGAGCGGCCACTCTCCCTACCAAAACATATTTGACAGGTGTAGACAACTAGTTAGCAGGTATGTATATTTGCTAGAAATATATGCCATTTTTCCATTCTACCTACGAACTGTGAAGAATTGAATGACTATTTGTTGTGAACATGGGTTTTCATTAATGGGTTTCCAAGGGTTTTCCTTGTGAAAAGGGGTTTTCATTTAAAATGCAGAGCTATTTATGTGCTTTTGTGTTCAAGGTTTTTTAATTTTTTCCATTTTAATGTTCTCACAACATAGAAATTTTTGAGGAAGTTGAATGAAATAATTGACAACCCATTGTAGAAATATGAGTGATGTACATTTTCTACAATTGAAATAGTAGTGGAATAATGTTTAGAGAAACCATAAACCATGCAAAATATATAACCAGGTTGGAAAATGTTCTACAATTAAATGACATATTTTTAAAACCATTTAAAGTCCATAAAGTCACCATTTTTGACATTCTCATTTTGGAGGTTGTTGGCAAGCTCAAAAGGGAGTTGCATGGGTTTAGAGGCTGAAGCAAAGAAGCCATTCTCCCTACCAAAATGCAGGTGAGAGGCGCATGCATCTAGCTATTAGGTATGTATATCTACCAAAAATATATGTCGTTTTCCATTCTACCTAGGTACAATGAAGAATTGAATGACTATTCATTGCGAAGATGGGTTTTCATTTGGCTTCACTGTGTAGAGATTTTTGTAACATTATGTGGGTTGGAGCTTTCATAAATCATGTACTCACCTCTTGTTGTGTTTTCCAACCTGCAATCATACTATGCATGTATATTTGGATCATATGATGAAATTGAAACACAATTTTTACTGTATGTAAGACTTGTTATAAATTTTGAAGGTGCATTTCATTACATTTGTACTATTTAAATAACAAAAGCTTTTCAAGACATTCATACTATTTTGTAAAATTCTAGGTTGGAAAACACTGGGTGTTATAAAACTTGCAACCCACATACTATTCTAAAACCCTTTACAAGTAAAAACCCAATTGGTTAGTCACCCCTCACCTCAATTGGTATGTTTTCTAATTGTCTTGAGAACCTTTTGTGAATTAGATAATAAGAATATAATGAAATTGGAAAGCACTAGGTATTATGAAACCTGCAACCCACATAGTGTTGTAAAACACTCTAGATGTACCAACCCAATTGGTTAGTCACCCTTCAACTCAATGTGGTTAGTTTTATGTAACCCCCATCTGCAACTCCTCCTTGTGCTCTCCACCACTTAGCTTTGAACGTACAAAATGAAATAAATCACAAACCATATTGTGTTTCCAACCTGCAATATATTTTGCATTTATTTTTAAATCATATGAGGAAATTGAAATGTAATTTTTATTGTAAGAGTTGCTATAAATTGTGAAAGTGAATGAACTTCACTACATCCTTATTGTCAACAAAACTAAAGGTTTTCATTAGAATCATGCTATTTATATATAATTGCGTGTTTGAAAGCACTGGGTGTTATGAAACTTGCAACCCACATACTGTTGTAAGACCCTCTCCATGTAAAAATCGAATTGGATAGAGTTTTTATCAGCTTTGAGAGTGTCTTTATGATTAGAGAATGCAAATGTTTATTTGAACAAGTTATTTACATAACTTGTCTACCTTTTCAAATTGAGTTTCACATCTCCACCCAACCCAATTTTTTTTTTTTCTGTACTTACATTTGAAATTTCTTTTTCCTTATCATCTATTTCCACTTGTATTTGTTCCATGGAATTATTATGTTCAAGAATATTTGAATTCATTTGGTCAGTTGCACTTATAACATCATCTCTCACTTTCTTTTCCTACACAAATTTATGTGTAATACAAAACCTTTTGAGTTTTTCCACTTCTACATTGACATTTTTCCATTCCAATACTGCACACACACCTTCCTCAACTTCTCATTAGCAAGATCAATCTCTTTGGTCAATACATTATCTGTCATTCACTTTGGTCTACTTATTTTCAAGTGTTTTTATAGCTATTTCCTTTTTGATGTCATGCATTCTAACCTATTTGAGTAGATGAGTGAATAACCAAATGGGTTGTTATCGGTAGAGGGTTTTACAACAATGTGTGGGTTGCGGGTTTTATAACACCTAGTGTAAACCTATAATTTTTGAAGATAGTGTTAATGTAATTAAAACCTCTTGTTATTTACATGACAAGAGTGTAATGAAAGGTACCTTCAATATTTACCATTCATGTAATTTATACTTTTATAAGTTGTGCAAAAACATGTTTCACTTTTGATCTTTCAATATGCCCTACAAGATCATTATTGGTAAGTTGAACATTTAGTAATTGCGCCTCGAGATGAATGATATTAGACTTCAACTTTGAATGCCCTCAGATGCTTGCAAATGCTTATTTTCTATTCTCTCAACAACATTAATTAATCTCCTTTTCTTTTGACGATAAAATATTCTTCTTATATCTTAATTCCTCTTCTAAGTGGTTAATTGTAGTCTTTTTTTGTTTTGCTTCAATTTCAACATTTCCAACTAATGATTTTGTATCTGCAAGTTGACCATCCTTGCATTTTTTATCATCCCCAATACTCTTACCTATTAACACTCCCTGGTATTCCTTTTCATGGTATTCTAAATTCTTTTTTGTATCTTTTAATTTAAGCTTTCGAGCTCAGCTACTCCCTCATCAGTCCTTAGCACAATACCATCCATTTATTCAATAGAGTTTTCAATTTCTTCAATACTTTTATGTAGCTTTGAAACCATTTTTTTCTTAGCTTTGAGAGTGTCTTTCTGATTAGAGAATACAAATGTTTTTTTCTCATAAGTTATTTACAAAAAATTTCTACCTTTTCACATAGGACTTTCATGTCTCCACCCAAATAATTCTCTTTTCTGCACTGACATCTCATGTTGCCTTCTTTTCATCCATTTGCAATTCTATGTGTTCCATGGAATTCTTATGTTCAAGAATATTTGAATTTCACTTGTTCAACTCCACCTATAACATCATCTCTCACTTTCTTTTCCTACACAAATTCTTGTGCAACACAAAACCTCTTCAGTTTGTCCACTTGTGCATTTCCATTTTCCCATTGCACATACTACACAAGCACCTTCCTCAACTTCTCAAGAGAACAAAGGATCTCTTCAGTCAATACATTATCTATCTCACTCACTCTACTCTACTTTCTTTTCAAGTGTTTGCAAAGAATATTATTTTTTCATTCCATGCATTCTAGTACCTACTTCCTTTGGTTCTGCATTTCCATTTTCCCATTGCACATACTACACATGCTCCTTTGTCAACTTCTTAAGATCAGGAACAATCTCTTCAGTCAATACATTGCTATCTCATTCACTTTGGTCTACTTCTTTTCAAGTGTTTTTAGAGAAAATTCCTTTTTATTACATACTTTCTAGTACCTACTACTTGAGTTCTGCATTTCCATTTTCCCATTGCACATATTGCACATGCACCTTCCTCAACTTCTCAACAGTAGGGGGAATCTCTTTTAGTCAATACATTATCTTTTATCTATCTCATTCAATGTGGTCTGCATAAATTTCAAATGTGAACTTCATTGCATTCTTATTGTGTACTAAACAAAAGTTCTTCATTATGTTCATACTATCTATATATAATTACATGTTGGAAAACACCAGGTGTCTAATCAAATTGAGCTAAGGGGAACCTGACAACAAATTGGGTTGTTGCTACATTAATAAAAAGGGTTTTGATTAAATTCATATTGTTTTGAAAAATTGCAAGATGTAAAACACTTGGTATTATTAAACCTACAAAGGACATACTCTTGTAAAACCATCTACATGCAAGAGCCCAATTGGTTAGTCACCCCTCAGCTCAATTTGGTTAGTTTCATGTATCTACCACCTACAACTTCTCCCCATTCTCTTCATCCTTTCGGTTCGAGCATGTAAAACAAAATAACTAATAACATAGAGTGTTTTCCAACCTGCAATTATTTTGTGCATTACCATATTTAAACATATGTTCTCAAAAAAATAATTATTACAATTTACGATGCATATCTTACGTCAGCCTACAATGCCCATGTGTGCATATAATCCAGAGAAAGGGATAGCTTCTTGTGCAAGCCATCGGGCTACCAAGTTTTATGGCGAAACTCCCACCCACAATGTGGGAAACACAATTTGATAGTCTCGTTATCTCCTCACTTTCATTGTCGTAATGTTTCCCCTCATCTGTCAATTTCATCACTTTTATCCCCTGTCTTGGCAGGCCTTGCACTATCATCCCATCATGTTATGTATGTTTTTTATGCTTTCTTTTATGTTATCATGCCTATTCTCGATGTGTTTTTTTGGGATATTACCTGTTATTTTTTGGTCAATCAAGGTGATCACCAAGGTTTTCATTGACTTCTTAACCTTTATTCTTGCATAACCGATGCACACAGTGATTTGCAACCAATGTGTCTTGCAATAATCTATATTTTTTTAGTTGTTTGTACAAGTAATGATATAAATAGAAGTTTGATGGTGGTACGTGGTATCTTTCTTGTCTATCTTCTTTTACCTTATTGATTATTGCAAGTTATGGTCTCTGTATATGCCAGGAGAGATGAGTTTTTCATATATCTGAGTGGATGTTCAATGCTTCACAGTTCCAATAGAATGGAAAAATGGTAGACATAATTGTTGATATATATTAAGTTATGTTGAGGAAGAATCCCTCAAACTTACTAGCATGACAAGCTCTCTACGGGTTGGTGTTTAACTCCTTCAATGGGCAGATAGTCATATGTCAATAAGACCTTGAATCTAGCCTCTCTAATATCTTTATGGAGGGTGTTGTAGTGGTAGAGAAGTATCATCGATGTGACAGGTCAATGTCAAAGTGAGTCTCTTGACATTCCCTTCAACATTTCGATGAATATCAGGAGGCTATGTCAAGCAAACACTACATTGTCGAAGGGAGTCTCTAAGAAGTCACCTCGAAAACCTGTTGTAAGGCTTTGTATCTTCATCGGTGGGACCATATGATTTTGGTGGGACTTTGAGTCTTGTCCCCTGAACATCCTAATGGGAGATTGGGAACTCTTCTCGATAGGAGTGGAGAACTTTGTTGGGACATGGATTATAGTCTCCTCGATGTGGCGATGGTGTGGAACCCGTGGTATACTGTTAAGGTGGGACTAGTCTGTGTGGAAGGTGATGTCAGTTGTATGGCAATGGTGACATGGATGTTATGTTGGCAGTGGGGATCATGATTAATGCTATAAGCTTTGTTGGTGGGACTTCTGTGTATCGATGGGAGGTGGTAACAACATTAAGCGATATGCATATTAGGGTGATGGTAAGAGTTTAGAGGGACATGGTTTTGGGTCTCTTTGACACTTCAATATGACTTCGATGACACAAGAAAGTATTGATGGTTGAGTTGTTGTGACTGTTTGTTAGTTATGGATGTTGGAGCATTGGTTCTCCTAATATTCTTATGAAGTAGATATGTAATGGCGTAGTGCAGAGAGATGTTAGACTAGTTTTGAAAGGGGTTATGCTAGTAGACTATCTCTAGATTGAACAAGACGTACATTTCTGTGTAAAGGGTTAGAGCCTACATTTGTATTGTAACTATATATTGTTGTTGAATAATACGATGGATCTATGCTTTTGGAGTGTGGGGTTTTTTACCCGAAAGGGTTTTCCCCACATAAATATTTGTGTTCATGTATTTTGTTCCATCTTTCATGTTTAGTGACTTTGTTTGTAGAATTTGTTTAATGCTTGTTGTTGAAACTGGTTGAGCGTGATCTAAAATTTCATAAACTTTCCTCTAAGGATTAATGGTGGGAAATGAACTATGTCTGATTTCACCTTATGGCATAGTAGTACGTGTTTTTGATGCAATCTGAAGGAATAAATGTTACCGAAGACACTTACTAATCTTGGATGCTCTTTCTGAGATGAATCGAATTTCCCTTCAAGTTAGTGTTCACGATAGGTTAAACTAGAAATTAAATTCCCATTGTATAGTTTAATGTGTTTGTTTATTGTCTATACAAGTTGGCATGTTGTAGTCAACACAACATATAATCTAATATTGGCGAAATTTGAAATAAAATGAATTCTTTGTAGCACAAAATTTCTTTAATTTGCCAATTTAATCTATCACTACCAGTTGTCTTTCTTCCAGGTGGTTGATATAGGTGAGGAAACAAAATTGAATAAAACAAGGGCAAGTGGATTTAGAAGAACACTTCAGGAGACATGAAGCTTCTACATTAAATATAGGTGATTCTAGTTGTCATAGCTTGAATTGCAAGTGTATTGGATAGTTAAATTTCCAAACTTTATTTTGTATTTATAAATTTTGATTTATTTATAAATGAGATGCTTACTATGGGGAATGCAAACAATTTGCAATTTAATTTAAATAAAATAAATGGTACATTATTATGTGCCTAAATTATATCCCAAAATTTTACACGTAGGATGTTTCCTCCTTGAAGTGTGAGTGTTACATGGGAAATTCTTAAAACAATAGTGAATGATGATACTGCATCCTTTTAATTATCCTCATAATTAATTTGTATTAATTTTAGGATGATTTCTCCATCACTACATCGGTATGATTTATCTTCCAAAATAGAATAGCAACCTTTGGATCCCTGATAATTTGATTAGATATATTTACAAAAGAACATAATATTTATCATTTTACATATTAGAGTACTTCTTCATTTAAATTATGTACCATTGTTCAGTTGTGAAGCATCTTTGCATAGTTGGGTTTCATAAGGTTGTGATTAAGGAACATTGTTATTGTAATTTTTTTACTTAGTATAATATATCATACAACTGCCAAGGCGAGGCCATAATACCACACAAATGACCATTGGGCATCCCAAATTTTGTAATGGAATTGTTGTTTTGTAAACACAATGCAATTTTTTTGTAAACACAATATGTTTTGAAATGTAGAAGCCTCTTTACAAATATGAGCATTCCTTGTTTCCCATTTTGGTGCTTTAGAAACACAATGTTTTGTCAACTTACAAAATCTTATGCTACGCTCTCCTACACTGTGAAGTGTGTACTATGAATTACACTATATATTAATGGTTAATAGATTCTTCCTTTAATGAAAACTATACTATGTCATAAAATAGAACCCCATCTATGGGTATGTGTAGGATCATCATGGAAAAAATAGGCCCTTAAGTGGCAAAAAATTTAGAAAAATCAGAGTTAGGCAACTTGACGTAAAAATTTGAATAAGTTATATATATTATTTCAAAAGTATGTAAAAATATAATCTATAGCAAATTGAATGTAGTTTCTAAACTACTAGGCTTATTTAAAAAAAAAAATCTATTTGGTGAAAATTTGAAATTTCAACGTAGTAGTACTTAAATTTCAAGGAAAAATAAGGTGTCTGTCTGACCACCCTAACCGCAATGAAATGACAATATTTTTTTATAAGATTTTAGATATAAGTAGAGGACTCATGTTTGGATGTGATGCATTATTTTTTGTAATTATTTTTCAAGTAAATAATTAATTATGATTTTTTTATTACAAATTTTAAAAAATATAAAAAACTTGTATGTTCGACCAACTTAACTTGGTCAAAACTTCATGAAATTCAATTTTTTTTTTTTTAATCCTATAGTATGTGAAGCATAGAATGTGACGCATGTTTTGGATTCAAAAAAATGTCATACCTTTTGAAAGCTATAGATGTTTTTCAATCAGCCTATCAATCAAGACTTTAGTCATAACTTGAATAAAAAATAAATAATAATTATTTATTAATTTCAAAGTAAAGCATAATTTATATTGGTGGAAAGCTGAGAATCTCCTTTAAAAACCCTTTTCATTTCATCAATTTTGGGTAAAAAAAATATCGCCAGCCACATACCCTACACATACCCATCATATCACCACTTTTTGGCCCATCATGATCCTGCACATACCCCTATACGTTTGTATATATGAATTTCATGAAAAATCTTGGGTATAAGTTAAGGGAGGCTTCAAAACACATTGTGTATCAAAACCTACACTACACAATGTTTACCACTATCAACAAGTTTATTCATTATTGTCAATAATGGCAAGAAATTGGTGTTCTTTCTATTTGTAATGCTCACCTACATAAACAAGCTTAAAAACCACAAGCGCTTGGGTATGTTGTGATGTGGAGGTTAAAAAATGCAGCGTGTTATAAAGAATGCAATTTTTTATATCACACAAGTTGTGCTGGTTTAACAGTCTACCTTGAAGCTTGGTCAATGCCATTAAGTACAATTGGAAAATAACATGTTTTCAAACCTCATATCTATGTGAGGAAATTCATATCTAAACATGGAACAACCAAATTAATTAGTCACACATGAGCTCAATTTGGATAATTTTCCTTATTTGTGATTATTTTGGACTAAACATTAAAATCGCAAAATTAAAAAACCCTCCATGGAAAAAGCACATAATCAACTTTGCATATCAAATGAAAACCCCCCTTTTTTAAGGAAAACCCTTAAAAAATCATCAATGAATGCCCCTTTTTGCAATGAATATCCATTCAATTCTTCAAAGTCCCTAGGAAGAATGGAAAAATGGCATATATTTGTGGCATATATGCATACCTACTAGCTACCTACCTATGCCTGTCACATGTGTTTTGGTAGGGATAGTGGCTGCTTTGCTTTTTCCTCTGAAAGATTGGAACTCCCTTTCAAGATCAACAAAAACATCCAAAATGTGAATTTCGAAAGTGGTGACATTTTTTGGCTTCTTGTGCTTTCCAAATAAGGATTTTTAAAACATTATGACAGTTATGATGCATCTAACATGCACTTTTGTAGGGATAATAGCCTCATCCAATTGGTAGAAGATATTCTCCCTACAAAATATAGTAAAATCAAGCTATTATCCTTGAAAAAACATATGTCTTGGACATGATAGCATAATCAGACTTGTCTTATCCCTAAAAAAGGGAAATATGTTATCATATGTAAGCCATGTGATTTTGTAGGGAGATCACCTTTTGCAATTGGGCGTGGATTTTCTCTCAATGCGACACATGTTAGGGTGAATAATTTTTTTTTGAAAAGATAAGAACCTCAGGGTCAAAAGAAGAAAAGATTAAAAAAATAAACATACTTAGAGAAAAAATTTCTCCACATTAATATTAATATTAATATAGTATTCTTCAATATATATAATTAGTAATAATATATTTTTTCATTATGTTAATTTGAAAATTAAGTGCTAATAATATTGGTTGTTAAATGATGACATCTCTTTAAAGGTTTTAGGTTGATTAATATTGAGTAAGTGATCAATTGATAATTTATTAGTATCAATGTCAAATTTATATTTAATCTTAATAATACTAATGTTCAATTTGGATGATCAAACAACAATGTTTTGCTAATTATATTCAACAATATTTAGATAATATATTAAAAAAAATGAGTAACAAAAAGGCACCTATAGAACAATTATTTGAAAGTGCAAAGTATCCTTTAGTTGGATCCTTGCCACCTTGACACTCACTAATTGCCTATCTTGATAATCTTAGTTCTTTTAAGGGAGTGAACATTAATGCGTTGCAGGAGGTTGGTCACGAGGTCTAGTCTCCCCCACCCCTGTGGTACCAAAGGGCGTGTCGCTCCAACGCCACCGGTCATGTTAAAAAAGTTTACCAGGCGCACTGTAGTTTATAGGGGGTCGTGCTACCTGATTCCTGCAGTCTAAAAATAAATAAATTAAAAAAAAACATTAATGCCAACATGATTAATGCATAGTTGGTTTAATACATAAAATTCCCATTATTATTGTTTGTGACCATTAACATCAAGAAAAAAATGGATAAAAAATGATATAGCATAAATGATAAACGTAGTAGATAATATTGATATGAGGATTGTTATAATAGTGACATTAAGAATTAGGAATTTTTTTAGTTAACCTTGTATTTTATTTTACTTTATCTTCCAAGGTCCAAAATACATTATCCTTGAGTGTTAATTCACAAACTTGAATCACATGAAGTAATTATTATCCCATCTATTTTGGGGTTCTACTTATCCTATTGAATGATTTTCTCTACCGAGTTAATATTTTGTCAAGATTATTAAGTTGTTGCTAATCTAAGAATACATAATATTATTAGTTAGCTATCATGATTAGTTATTATGATTCACTAGTTCAAGTTGTCAATTAATTTGATGTTTTCAACTAAGTTGTGTAAATTTGGATGAATATCTACACTAAGGTAATTTATAACATATGGTTCAAATGGTCTGCTTTAAATATTGCATTAAACCTTCCAATATATGCATACTTGATTCAAGGAAATCAATACATAAAAGTATAATTATTTCAAAGGATAGAGATGTTTAGGAGACATTGTATCATTGTATAGAGTAGAAGTAAATTGGTGAAGAATGCCATAAATTCATTTTAACTTGTACATGAGACCCAATTTTTGAAGTGTAACCTTGTGCTAAGAGAATAGTATAAAGTTCTTAAATCTAAACCTCTCTATAGGAATTTGGTGTGATTATTTTCTAAGTCCTTATAGGGTTAATAAATGAATCTTTGAATTAGTTATTAATTAACCTCATTCAAATAAACCCATTTTATCATTGTTAATCCAATTAATGGTGAAATTGATCATAGTTCAGGATGAAATTATGTCTACTAGATAGTTTCCTTTTAACATGAAAACTGAGTGAAAACTCTATCTTGTGAATGCCTAATAGAGTTACTTTATTTTTTCCTAGCATCTTGCTATGCCTTGTGATATTGCTTGTGTAAGCATGGGTATTTATTTCTATTTCACATTTCACTAGCATACCCTTAATTAGTCTTTTGACCTCAGACTTCACCTAAGTGGGTGGCAACTGACTGTGGAATTTTTTGAGGTATTGGGCCCTAGAAAGGTTTGTGTACCCACTCTCTTAGTTTTATAACTTATAGAACAGGGGCATAAGATGCATTTGAGTGAAGAGTTGAGTTTAGCGTACATCAATGATATTGTGTTATGATTATGATTTAGGTAGAGTCATCTTTTGAAACCTTGTGGATATACCCTATGTGGGTGAATCAAATGAGTTGGAGCAAACTCAATTTGTCAAACTATGGAGCCTCTACGCAAATGTTACATAGGAAAGGTCATCTAAGACGAGCCCCTGGGGACTAGGTCCAACCCTTAGGATCTGTATTTCTAAGTCTTTCTTGAACCCACCAACCTCTCTTAATGTTATGCTTTCACTATCCCTAATTGTAATTGATAGTCATAATCTACTCTTTTTATTATTTAGTTTAAATTAATTATATATGGTTGATCTTGATAATCAGGTTTCTAATCATTCATTGTCTTACCTATGCACCTAGTCATGTTAACAACTTGCAAGATCAGATATTGGGAGTAAGGAAACTACGATGCAATGGAATTCAAGAGATATTGAGTAGGTAAGATGTATGTTATCTTGATCTAAAAGAAGTAAACTTTATTGTTTTAAAAAAAATGACTCATTTCCATCTTTGATCTTAACTAAATGATATCATTGACTATTGCCTTAAGTAGTGTATTATGTTTTTTTTAATTTTTAAAAAGTATATTTACAAATTAGTAAAGTTTTTTGTAGATTAGTTAGGTTATTTCTTGTCCATTAGGTGTGTAAAATTATGGGCATGAAAAAAGAATATACTGAAAGAGGTGTTTTCAAAATCTATTTAAATAACAATAAATGGAATCCACACTTAAAGAATCAATTTTGTTTTTTGCAAGAGTTGGTATAAAATACTCCACACCATGCACTATTTGACTAAAGATTATAACCACCCAAGATCTAGAAATTTATTAAAGCAAAAGAGGGATCAACTATGAGAGAGTAATGCTATTCTTTTAAAGGATGCAAAAGATAGATTATGATTGTATGTGATTGCTGATTTAAACATGAGAACCTCTTAGTTATAGTCTCAAGGCAAGATATAGTATTAGACAAGATCATGACAAGTGTCTTAATCCTATGGCATGAGACAAATAATATTAAATGAATTAGAACACATTTATATTAAATGACAAAAGATAAGATAAGATAAGATCTAATGCCAACTAACAACCTTCTAGAAAGATTTCCTAAGACTTAAAAAAACTTAACATGTGAATAGGACCTACTAGATGAACTAGTTAGGTAAAAATCCTAATTCACACCAATGCCCCTCTCTAAGTGAAACTTAGGGAGGAACAAACCAATGGAAATGATACAAAGATGGGTCTTGGCTATGAGTCCATGTTATATATCTAGATATAGAAATGCAATCTCTCACAAACAGAGAATATAATAAAACCCAATGAAATAAAAATCCCCAAAAGAAAGATAAAAAAAATTCTATCCCTAAAGAATGAGGAAAAAATAAAAATGAGGGAAGAAAGATAATGTGTGGTGTCTCTAAATGATGCTCAAGTGTCTTCATTTTGATGTCAAAAGTCATCACATTGTAAATAGGAATTTTAGGTCACACTACAGAAGATGACAATCCATAATCTATTGGAAATTATTGTAGAACACAATTCAAAGAAAAATACATATCCTTTGAATACAAATAAGTCTCCTTCAAATTCTACTCAAAATTATTCACACTCATGTCAAAATGCAAAGAATGATTATGTAGAGAATGAACATGAGGGCCATTGTTTCTTCACAACAACTGAAGAAGGATCATCTCCATGTCAAAGAGATGTATGCAATCAATGATGTCTCCCAAATCTAAAATGTGAGACTCTTAAAAAAAAACTAGTAAAGTCTATCAAGTACTCATCCCAAGTAGTCATCTTGAGAAGATAATGTATGTACTGATGCACTGAATGAAAAGAAGCCAAAAATTATGGTAACACAAGAATCATCAAATACAATAGTAGATTCAAAGGAAATGAGATTTCAGTGCATTCCATTTTACTACACTTATCATCCCCAAATGATATTGTATCCTCAAAATATGATGAAGTAAGAACACTAGATGATTTTTTTGATGCTAGTTCAAAGGAATTAGTCAAACTAATGCCATTACCATTGCAAAGTTGTTACAACTAGAAAATTTCATAAAATAATTTTCCTATCATGAAGTTATTTCATCAAGAATTCATCTATTGTATGTTTTTTCATCCCACAATAATTACATTTTACTTGTCATGCATTAGGAGGCATGATTATGTGACAACAACCCCAACAAGACATTTTTTGACAACATTACAATTATGATAACAATGATTAATAATAACTAAAGACAACAGTGCAAGTAAAATTCCAGTAACAAATTAAATTACCATTCATTCCTTTGATAAGTCATTATAGTAATGTAAATATCTTAGAACAAGAAATTAAATGAGGGAATACCATCTAACATTACCTGAATCATACTTTAAGTGTTCTGCGAGGTCATGTGGGATCCATGTATTTAGCTTAACATGGTTCATCTTGGGTGTGCAACATGATCCCTCCAAAGTGGATATAATCCTATCGACCCCTCCAAGAAGATTATGTGGCTTGTGGTAAGAGAGTAGACATCTATATCAGCTTGTAATTTATAGGGTCAACTTCTTAATCACTAGTTACCCAAGGTGTTTCTACCACTGGTAAACTAAGATACCAACTCCATAATTGGTTGTAACACATCAACTCTACCAGGTATTTCCATTTGGTTACTTGTTTATACTTCATTATAAATTCTCTTCCTTATAATCCATCAAACAACTAAGCAAACAAGGTTTTCTAGATCACTTACATCCAACACTACTAGCCTTACTTGGTATACATGATACTAGTGAAAAAACATCCAACAATCTAGCATACACTAGATTTCCATCATTAGTATGTCATTAGTCACAAGGCCCACATGCTCCTAATATAATCTAGTCATACCTTAAGTTTTGAAAGAGTTCATTTGAGCTCCATGTCTTTAGCCTACCATGGTTCATCTTGGGGGTGCAATATCATCCCTCTGTTGGTGTTTTTTCTAGTAGAACCTTGAGATCCTCTAAGGGGTAGCCAACCTTTATGCTCAAGAATTTTTAAAGTTAGTGGCCAACAAATGAGTAAGGATTATGTGGCCCTTACTCCTACTCTTTAGGCTCTATGAGACCTAGGAGGGTATTCCTTTTCGTTTTCATGGGATATTCATTTTATTTAGAACACTTATATGCATAGATCAATTCCTATTGAGTACAAATAGACATTATTCATTAAAGATTTGGCTGACCTTTGAAAAAATTACTATCTATTGATAGGAATTAGGAAGTACTTCAAATTCGTACATTGTAATTGAATTTTTTTTAATGAGTTTCATTCTCATTCCAAATCCCTAGGCATGTGCATTACTAGCTCATCTATCTTTAAAATAACCTAACAAAGAGACCAGTGCTTCATCAATTGGGATAATGGAGTCCAATTTGTAAGAATCGATAATACATTAGCCATTTAACTCAGAAATTAGTGGACTATTTCCATACCACTTTGTAGTATTTAAATCACCATGTCTAAAACATAGCTTCTTACCAAATCCTAGGTATGCTCTTTCATCCCAAACCTGTGACCTTAATTTAACATTTAATAAATTCTTTGAATTGAAGCAAAAATATATGTGGCCTCTATAAAACCATTTAAAGATCCTTACATACATGACTCAAACCCTAGAATCCTTACTATTCTATTCATTATTATTTTTACAATATGCTCTTTCCTGAGCTTAGCTTTTCACCCAGACCATTTTAAGATTCAAAAATTGAACCCCCTATAATCAGCCTTGAAATCCCTTTTATAGAACAAGGGAGCAGTTCAAGCATCAAGTTGAATTACAGTTACCTTTCATTTTCATTTCAAAACTAATTTCCATTAAATTTGAGATACTTCCCTAACAGTTACACTTAATCATTTTAGAACAAGTGAAGGAAAAAGATTAAAAACTCCATGTAGTTAGTTGAAGTAGACCGCCCAACCTTCCAAAAGGTGTCATTGTCGCAACATCAAAACTTGAACATCCACAATAAACCCGAAAAAGTCACCATCAACACCAAAGGCACAAACTAACATACCAGCCAAAAGGAACCGAATTAGCACAAAGGACCAAAAAACCAAGCACTAGCTCAGAAAGAAAATTAGGTGCTACCCTGCTTTGTTAGCAGCAGAGTAAGCATGCCCACTTGGTGTCCTTATAAAAATTGGGGAAGCTACCACCACCTCATCATCATAGTCATCATATGGTACCAAGGAAATAAGGTAATGACCATATTCCAAGTCAGTTCCTCCTCCATCACTTGAAGGACTATTAGAAACCTCAATGCCCCTGTGCCTCCCTGGACAAGCCTTAGGACCCTTACTCTTATTCTCAGGCTCAACTATTTTCTTCCCTTTAAACTTGACCAATTCTTCTGAAATGGTCCTATTCCTTAGAACATAGGTACTTTAGGCAACTGGAACAAAGTTGATGCTCCACCATAATCTCAACATTGCATTAAACAAGACACCTTTTGGAGTTTGTGTCTCGTGTTTAAGACACTGGGACTCATATGCCCAAGGTGGCATATGAGTCCTACTTTAACCAAGACCTATTTTAAATCAAATTATTGGCAGGATTTTATTCTCCTAGATTTGATGCCATCTTGTAGTGTTGTAATTTCAAGAAATTTGGCATAAATAAGTATAAATACAAGGTTATTTCACATAATTTCACCTAAGCAATTTTATGAAGCATCCTCACAAGCTAGAATTTTTTATGAGCGAGTGTGATCTAGCAATTCAAGTATTCAAGAGCATTCAAGAGCTGATTATCAAGTATTTTGGAGCTACATCCAAGATTCAAGCATCATGTCAAAGTCTTCATGCATCATGTGTGTTTTTGAGTTAATATTTGTGATGTAGGTTTTCATGATTCAAGCAAGCATTCAAAGACATTATTTCATATCAAGCTCGTCAAGATCCACATCCATTGGATCCATTTCATACAAGATTGTGACCTTTATTTCAAGGGTTTGGTGAGTTGCAACATTGCATGGATCTAGAGGAAACAAAGGACAAAAGCCAGGATACGGATGCAGGCATCTCCAAAAGAACCAGAGCCAATCTGAAGTGCAAGGTCCCCCCTACTTCAAAGATGATTCAATTTTTTTAAAAAAGGTGTCAACGATATGCAAAATCTAGAGGCGGAGACGGAGTTTATCCTCAAGACTCTGAATTAACGGCTGGGGATTTTGGTGCTTACTTTGTTGTTCCTTTTGGTTTGACCTTTTTGGTTTGTTTTGTTTGGTTGCTGCTGATCTTTTCTCGAGAAGCTGGTCTTTTTGGTTGGACTTTTGTGTCCTCTTTTATGTTTTGTAAACGTTGTGGTTTCGGGTCCCTATAAAACCCGTTTTACCCCTTTTATCAAAAACATTTCATGTTGTTTATTCATCATTTTTTCATTCTATTTCATTTCATTTCAAGGTTTGATTACCAAAACATGGTTTGACCAAGGCAAACCCCTATTCCCTAACACAACATTTTTTTTCCTTTTCATGTGTGATTTCAGATCTAGGTTTTTTAGAGCTTGAATATCCTTTGAAGACAAAGTTCCAAGATTGAAGAAAGTTGTCATCTTCATAGAAACTCACCTATAGGCCAAAATTTAGACTTTTAGACTCAAAGATCATACAAGACAAAAGCTACAGGAGACCTCTTGAGTCTATATAAGTTTCAGTCAAACCCTAATACTGGGAAAAAATGGCACATTGGGTGTATGAGTCCTAGTATACCCCTTTTCAATAGTTTTTTGTAGATCCTGATTATCTAGCAATAGATTCCAAATTCATCCCAGAAGCCCTGAATTGGGACTAAATCACCTAGTCTGGTGTATAAGTCCTTGTGCACTTTTGGAACAACAATTTTAGGAGTTTTTAGATCTTGTTTATATATCTCCTATCCTCTGATTATTTTTTTGTTTCTCTCTATTTTTCTATCTGATTTCATGTTTTAAGTGTCTAGGGTGTAGTGCATTAGGGTTTGAATTTCTCCTTTGAAGCTTCATTTTAATTGTGAATCCCCTTTTTAATCACACCTAAGGAAATCCTCATAATAGCTAAAAACCCCTTCCCTTAATTGAGTCATCTTGGTTGAGGGATCTCTAGGGTTTCCTATGAACTAAGAGTGAAATAGGTCCAAACCTGTGAAGTAGCTCCAAACCCCTAGTTCCATCTACAAAAAGGTGGAACCCTATTTCCTTTGGTTTTGTTGTCAAGCCACAGAAACTCAGATCCTAAATTTATTTCTAAATTTCCAATAGTGAAACCTGGGGAAAACAATATCTCAGATCCATCTCTAGAGGACCCCTGAGGCTGAGAAAAAACCTTGTACAAAGACCCATTCACCCTTGGGTGAATGAGTCCTTGTAGGACACTTAAAACCCACTTTTTTGGGTAAGTTTGTCATGTTCCACACTTCTCATATTTTCCTACAAACAAGTGTTTTTGTTTGTGCTATCATTTAAATTTTCATTTCAAGTTTTACTTCACATAATTTAGATCATTAAGAATTTTAATTTTATCTCCCAAAAGTGCATTTTAGTCATATTTTAACATTTTCTATCATAAGGGAAATGTCAGATCTTCCAAGAGGGTTGACTCACTTAAGGGTTGAAAGTCAGTCCTACCTTTGGGTATCTATTTTCCTAATGCAATTAGGAAGGGTAAGTGTATAGATCACACACCTTTTTGCACATTGATCACCACACTTACGTTTTTGCATGTTTTATTTTGGTGAATGGGTATGTGCAGGATCATCATGGAAAAAATAGGCCCTTAAGTGGCGAAAAGTTAAAAAAAAATAGAGTTAGGAAACTTGACGTAAAAATTTGAATAAGTTATCTATATTATTTCAAAAATATGTAAGAATAGAATCTGTAGAAAATTGAATGTAGTTTCTAAACTATTAGGTTATTTTAAAAAAATCTATTTGGTGAAAATTTGAAATTTCAATGTAGTAGTGCTTAAATTTCGGGAAAAGTAAGAAATGGAATGCGATAGGCCACCTAACCACAATAAAATGATAATATTTTTTTATAAGATTTTAAATATAAGTAGAGACTCATGTCCCAATGTGATACATATTTTATTATAATTTTTTTTCAAGTAAATAATTAATTATGAATTTTTTATTACAACTTTTAAAAATATAAAAAATCATATATCTGACCACCTTAACTTGGTAAAAAATTCATGAAATTCAATTTTTTTAAAAATTACTATAGCATGCGAAGCATAAAATGTGATGCATGTTTTGGATTCAAAAAATGTGATACCGTTTGAAAGCTATTGATGTTTTTCAATCAGCCTATCAATCATGACTTTAGGCGTAATTCAAATAGAAAATGAATAATAATTATTTATTAAATTCAAAGTAAAGCATAATTTATATTGGTGGAAAGCTGAGAATCTCTTTTAAAAACTCTTTTCATTTCATCAATTTTGGGTTAAAAAAAAGTCATTAGCCACATACCCTACACATAACCATCAAATCGCCACTTTTTGGCCCATCATGATTTTGCACATACTCGAACCCAACATTCTTACAATATACACTTTTTGAAATTGGTAGTCCTCCAAACCCTAGATCTATATTTGGAATTGCATTATTTTATTTTACATCTCATTTAGGGTTTCAAAATTACATATTGCATCATTTAAAATTACATGTTGCATCATTTAAAAGTGTGTTTTACATTATTTAAATTCATAAAAATCCAAAAATATTCCATAAATATTGCATTGTAGCTATATAAAAAGTGTCTTTCAATAATATAGATTAAAATTTTAGTTCAAAATTGTATTTCAAAAGTTGTCATTTTTTTCACTATTTGTCACTAGCCAAACTTGCATTAAGACACCTAAAACTAGAAAATTTTGTCGTAGAAATCACAGTCTACAACTTGAAATAGAGAACAACAACAATAACTCAAACTTAGCATTTTTCATTTTTTGGAACCCTGGACAAGGGCATATTTTCCCTTGGGTGAACATGTCCTTGTACAAGTGTCCTACCAAACTATGTGGAGCTTTTTTACCTCTATATTTGCTTTTTGTTTCTACTGTCAAATATGAGAATTGCATTTATGAAAAAAATGTTTTGCACAATAAAGATAGTTTTCTTTTTTCTTAAATCTTGAAATGAATTGATTTTTTTTTGCATGTTTTAGTTGTGGATAGTTTCGGATCTATAGAATAATTATTACATCATGTTCTCATTGCAAAAATTTCTTGTTATCATAATTTATCTTCTATTTTCAGATTTTGTTGACCATTCTAAAAAATTGTTGTTGCAAGCATATGAATATGAAATCCTTTCCCCTCTTTTCTTGTTTTTCATTAATCCCTCTCCCATGTGTGAAACTTAGTGAAATACAATACAATCTTGGAGAATCATGAAAATCATTTTTTTTCTTCTCCAATATCTCTCTTATTTGTGAAGAAGTTATTTTGGTGTTGGAGGAACCCATCATTGAGAGCCACGAGAATCCTATTTTTTTCTCTTCCCCTACCACTCCTACGTGGGAAGAAATTATTGGACAAGGGAATATAATCATAGATAATCATGACAATCATAGTTTCCCTTCTAATATCTCTCCTATTTGTGAAAAATATATTTTGGTGTTAGAAGATCCACTCATTGAGAATCATGAAAATATTCCTTCTCCCGCTCCCAATGCTTTTTCTCCCACTTGGGAAGATATTGTTGAACAAGAGGATTCCATCATTTATAATCAAGAAAATCAAAGTTGTTCTTCTCTAGATACCTCCCCTACTTGTGATGAAGATATCTTATAAGACCCAATGATGCATAGTAGGGTGGAGGTTCTCATAACAATCACAATTCAACACTCTTTCTCACTTGGAAACCCTAAATTGGTCTCTATATCACAATTTCACCAATCTTGCTTGTAGAACACCAAATAGTGAAATTTCACCATATCTTGCAAAAGAGATCTCAAACCCACAATTGAATTAGAATTATAGATACCCTTTATTCTCTTCTTAAACATATCCAAATTGGAGATTGGTTTTTTTTGTAACAACACCCTCTAAAATAGACTGCTACACTAGAATTAGGTTAAATTAGCCCTATTTTATAAAGCAACTCCAAGGTAAACCCACTCCCAATCAAAAATTTCCATTCCAAGATTTCTACTAGGTCACATGGGATCTGAAACAACAAATTTTGTCGATTGGATCATCCACAAATTCACCAAACTTCAGAACCCTACTTCTACCTACACTCCTAAGCTTAATACATTGAGATATTAGGCTAGGGCTTGATCAAACACAACCCTACCTCCATCCCCTGCATCTTAAAAACTTAAAAAACTTGAAGAACATCTTAAATAAAGCCATTCTAGACTGATTTGTAGAGGTTTTCACCAGTGGAATGGTTCAATTTTCCATTTTCTTGTTCAAACTCTCTTGACTTAGGGTTTCCTGGGGGTTTCCACTAAATTGGCTCTAACTCCTCTTAAACTTTATGAAATCAGATCAAATAAAAGCCAAAACATAGTTATTTCATCCCACCATCGATAGAAATTCACATTATATCATTTATTGACTATACGAAACCATACCAATTCCTATAGCAGCAAGAAAGTAACAAAAAATATATAAAATAGAGTATCTTATTGTTGTTTGATCTCAAAAATCACACCGAATTTTTCCTCGAGTTGTTCAAGGCCTATTTAAATATTTTCAACCAAAAAACAACTGTCTCAACCACTTTTTTAATCAAATGACCGTTCAACTTCCCAACGCAAGCCAAAATTGTAAAGTTGTATTGCAACTTTTGCAACAATTACAAAAACATGACAACTTTATGCCTAACTAACCCCATGAGACTCATTACATTAAAAATTGTCTAAATAGACCTTATTACATCAAAATAGGACTCAACAACACAAAAACCCAACATTGGACCCCATTTACATGATGTTGACTAGGTGCCCCTGCACCACCCAACCATTGAATGTCACAAAAATCTTGTTTGATCCTCTCCTAAAACTCTCCTACTAAGAGGATATCACGGTGAAAAAGGATGTTAGTATTGATACATGTCTTTCAAAAAATAGTAATGTGGCTTCCTTAGATGAAGATGATAAGGTGACATTAGATTCCCCCTCGTTTGAAGAACATCAACATGAAGTCCGATCCGCTAAGGTTATGAATGCACAATTGACCATTAGATCTCCCTTGATTATTAGACCTCCTAAGAGTACTATAATCATTAGGTTTCCTACAAGTCCTTTAATTATTGGACCTCCCAAGTCATCTCCTAATCCACTTCTTATTATAAGACCACCTCAACACAAACCATTACCTCTGTAATGCCCCGTCTTGTAGCCTAAGGAATGTAGCAATTGTCTACGAAAGTGAATTTTTTTTTTTTAAGTGTTAATATTAACTTAATTAGTTGCATACATTCTCTAAGTTACGCGACGTCACACTACTTGAGATTCCATAGACGACTTTAGTATTTAGCATTACTTGTATTTAATTAACATAAACATAAAAGTAAACATTGCACAACATTTGAATTCCATTCATGAAAGTATAAAGTACATATACGATTCTTACATTGCATTTGAAATGACATTACAATTCTCATTCTCTAGATGAGGTAGATCAAATAATAGTTTACAATTACATTTTATGAATGTTCACCTCATAACAATTGAGGGATGTTTCAAATACAAGATTTCCAATGATACAATAAAGGAAGTACATAAATATCCAAATACGAGTTCTCCATCCATGAAGCTCTCATTGCCATGATCATAAACTGGGGACCCAACGAAGTAAGGTGCACGTTCCACCCAACCATGTGGTACCCGTAGGTCCACCCCCCGTGCTAGGAGATAGTAATAAGGTTCCCTAGACATAATCTACTAACCCTAGACACAAGTACATACTTAACTGACGGTTACATTGCTTCCAGAATCGGGATAATCAATATACAAAGTTCACAAGGTAAACTATTATTTTAGGTGGAGTGTCATCACAATGTTGCATAGGTTACCCTAGTGTTTCTTCCTAGGTTTTGTCCCCCAACTTGGGTTACCTTGGTAACCTCTTACGAAACCTGGCCCCACATGCAAACTATTGCGGAATCGAATATCTTTTAAAGTAACAAGATATCGATTTGCCATTCCAGGCCTTCTCAACTTAATCTCAAGACTGAACTAGCTCTTGAGTCTATAAGCGAGGCATATTAATCTAATTAAAGATTTTAAGCTAACTAATGTTTTGTTTTAGTTTCCACTAACTTACTAACTCTCCATGAGTTACCTAGGCACCACTTTGTGTGCCGGCCCTCACATAGAGCCACTCCCCTAAAAATAACTTAAGGAATCTAAGTTTCCCTGACTAAGGTAAACAAGGAGTACAAGAATACAACATATAATTCTACACTTTTCATAACGAACATCAAGTCTATGTTCATAAAACCAGGTGTCTAAACACCGTGCAAAAACCATGTACACAACCTTAGTCAACACAAGAATTCTACTTAAACAATAACAACTTCCACATTATACAACTTATCTGGAAGACTTGTACTTCTAACACATTCCCAATTTGACCAATAAAAGAGAAAATACTATTTAAGGAAAATCAAGAAAAATAAACATCTATATTAGGATTTACTAAATCCACTTGAATCAGTTTGAAAATAGCACGAATATAAATCAACTTAATAAAAGATCTATTCTTAAAACAATAAAAGAAATTGTTTCATTTAATCTATTTTTTTTATTTTCTCAAATTCACATAAAAGTATATTCCAAATTTTCTCTTTCAATCTTACTATTTTAGAAATATTTAACCTTGAATTTCTCATGCAATATAATTTAAAGAGAATATTTTTTTTTTTAAATACCAAAATTATTTTCCTAAACTTAATAAATTACAAATCTTACAAATATTTATAAATTATTATATATATATATACATATATATATACATATATATACATATGTATATATATTATATATATATACATATGTATACATATGTATATATATATATGGTGAAGTATATGTATATATATATATATATATATACATATATATATATATATATATATATATATATAACATTATAAAGAATTCAAATTTAAAACATATCACATAAGATTCTGTTTGTTTCATTAAAATAAAATAAAACTTAGTATTGCGTGTAGCTCCCAGCTATGGCCTCCCTGTGGGGAGGATGCAGCCCCTACCAGGGTTGCGCCCACCAGTATGAAGAATGGGGGAGGGTTTCGGCCCTCCCCAAAAACATTGTTATTTATTTTTTTAAAAAAAATTATTTAATTTATATTCGCCCGTACGACGATCATAGAGATCCGTTTTTTTTAATAAAAATTTCATCAGTAAATATTACTTAAATATACTTGCACAGGTAGATATTTAAATATAATTTATCAATAATTGTAAACATGGAAGCAAACTATTATTTTCAACAAGGTTTATTCTAGTTTTAGGAATTTTTTTTAAAAATCAAAATACCCAATTTTCTCAAAAATTTCCAGTTCAATACACAGAGGTTTCTTTTCCCAAAATTTGTAACAGAGCTATCTTTTAATCTGTTTTGATTCTTTTCTATTGTTTAACAATATTCTTCTGGTTGCGCTATAAAATCTTGTTTTCTTGAAGCTCTCACAGAAGAACAACAAATTTTCTACTGTGTTTTAATGAGAAGAACAAAATTAAACTTTTTAATAAGAAATTTCTTCTACAGGCAATCATTTGATTTCACATTTTTTAACCAAACTTGAACAAATCTAATTTCTTTTCACAGGAAAACTTTTCAAAATAAGTAAATTAAATAAATAACCAGTGAAGAACTTGTTTCCTGTAGCTTGAAATTTGTATGTAGGGAAGAATCTTTACTGCCTGTTACGTGCAATCCTCCAAAGCTTCTCCAAAAAACCCAAATCCAGAAGAATGCTAATACCAACCCAAAGAGATCTACCAGAAATATACAGTAATTCACAAAGGAAAATTCACAAATTTACTCAAATCAATATAATTTTTAACAGAACCCTATTCTTTCATTTCTCGTGAAGAAGTAATCTTCTATTTTTCCCAAATCCTAGATAACATCCGAGAAAATTCTAAATAAGAAGCAATTAATTCCACTGCCACACATGTCGAGAAGAAAATATCTTCTAACCATCTCCCGGATAAATATTTTCTTTCTTCCTTATAAAAAAAAATTCATGCATTTTAAAGAATTTAAAATTTTCAAATTTCAAAATACAAATTTCTCTTTTTCCTCATTTAATTTATTTATCTAACAATTAAAATACCATTACCCACATAACAATTAATTTTAAATTTAAATCTATTCACACAATTAAAGCAATTTTAATTCAATTAATTAATTAATTTAATTAAATGAATTTAATCTCAATGATTAAATTACTTAACCAAACAAACTAATTAATTAATTAAATAAAATGTAAAACTTATTTTTAACATTTAAAATTAATTTAAATAAACAGTAAATTAAAGAATAACAAACTATCATTAAATTGACAAAATTTTCCTTTCAAAACAATTAATCCAATCAGGCACAAACAAGACCACCAAAGACTCCAAACTAAAACTGATGATATATTGTGACTGGGTTTAAGACTAGACTAGGATAAACCATGTTACTACCTCCCAATCAACATTTCCGTTGAGTCTTGACATGCTCAGACCTGAGTAACCAGGTGGAGTTGGTGTCATGTACCTGCAATCCTGCAACCAAATAAATGACATACATATATATATAATCCATTGTACAAACACACCGTGCGAAGAAAATCATGAAAATCACAGGGCACTCGCAAGCGAGTGATGCAACTCCGTTCTCCACACCAATACACATCACATCAAACTGACAAATAAAAAATAGTTAATAGATACCATAAACATATATATAGCAATAACATCTGAAGGAAACATCTACGCTAATACAAAGCATGTTAGAAATTAATTATCACCATACAATGTATCATCATATCACAAAACGAATCCACTATCGCTCAAAGGTCAGCGATCAAAATATCCAAAACAAAGTACCAAAGACTATCATATGTGAACACATGCTAACAGAAAACACAAGCAAAATGGAGGGGTACTACATCCTCCAAGGGGTATCTTGAATTTTACAAGGCAACATTATAGCAACAATGTTTCATAGAAATGGAGTTATAATACCATTGCTAACACATAAAATACAAGGAACAATAAGAAATAGAAAACCATACCTACTTCATTACCATTACCTCAACCTATCCTACCTAGTGCTTCTTGTTTTCCTTTACACAATGGAAAGGAGTATGATCTTGTGGAACAACTTAGAAACACTCCTGATAAGATTTCTTTATGGGATCTTATTCAAGATTCACCTAATTATCATATCATGCTTCAAAATTATTTACAAGTTGTTATCCCTCTTAGTGCACATCCAAATGATGTAGCAGTCCTAATTCAAGGTATGAACTCAATCAATTTAGATATTACCTTTCATGAAGATGAATTACGTCCATTAGAAGTGCAAAAATAAAATAAGGCTTTGATCATAGTGGCTATTATTAATAGTTGTGGCATAAGGTGTACCCTCATTGATAATGGTTCAAATCTCAATATTTGTAGTGTAATCCTTCTTGATAAGATTGGAGTGGACAAGATAAAAATTCAACCAGATAACTTATCCATTTGTGGTTTTGATAATGTGGTAAAACAATCTCTTGGTGTGATAATATTACATGTTAAAGCTAGTATGGTAGATTTGCAAACTCCTATCCATGTCATGCCCAATGATCTTTCATATAATATTCTCCTAGGTAGACCATAGATTCATGCAATGAATGTGGTACCTTTGATGTTACACCATCTAATAAAGTACACTTATCAAAACAAAGTCTGTACACAATCAATGATTGACCTAGAATCATATCACAATTATTTGCAAAATGAAACATGAATGATGAATCCTCTTACAACATTGACACTAACTACAAAACTGGAAATGATACAAGAAGAAGAAGAGAAATAAATCACAAAGCTATTGGATGATGAGTGGGTTTCATTAGATTTTACACCTACATTCATGGGAGAATATAAGATTACACAAAAATTAGGAAAAGAGAAAGAATATGACATAATATCCACAATAGCCAAGTCATAAAAAGCATGTGATTCCACAAATTTTACCAAATAAGAGGAAAACAAAAATAATACATCCACCTATGATGAATACATAAATATTAATATGATCATGAAAAACCACCAAATCCAAAAGAAATGGAAAAACTTTATGGAAGAGGTTATGACTTCTTAAAACAAATTGGATATAAGGGAAAATGATGTTGTGTTAAAGAACAAGGTATCAATGTCCCTATCGATCCTACCCTACAAAATCAAACAAGAGGTCTTGGTTATTGTCCTTCAAAAGAAACAAAAACATTAAAGAAACCTTCACTTAATATCAATGTCATCACCAAAACACTCCTAAGAAAAATATACATCATGCTCATGATATTTATTCATCTTCAAACATATTTTAGCAATGATTGGGGTTCATTAGATTTTACTCCCCCTTAAGGGAGAATACAAAATCTCACAATCTAGAGAGTCTTGTGTATGTTAAAAATGATTTATTTATTGTTTATGTTAAAAATGTTGTTGTCCAAAAACTGTAAGTCATTTTACATGGGTGTTTGGCATTATGGTTTTGTATGGATGGAGAAATAACAGTTAAATCTCCTTTCTTTCATCAAAAAAATATGGTTAGGGTTAGCAAGGGAAAGTATAGTCCAAAATGTGGCAGAAAAATTATTCATTAGGCTGCATTGTCAAAAGAGCCATTGTGGTGTTGGTTTGATACTAGACTATTGTAAAAATTGTGCCTCGATCTCTATTTCAATTTTCCCATAACAAAGTGTTCTTCATGATACTCTCTTCCCCAGTTCCTCATAGCAGACTCTTCATGAAGGGAATGGGTGGCAATAATCTATTGCAAGAACGAATGTTATTAAATTTTAAAATTCTAAAAAAAAATTCGTGGTTATTTTGTTTGGATGGAACATGTTATATGGCTTGTATCAATATGTTTCATGGTAATATTTTTTTCTCATCCATTTCAAGTTCACAATAAGAAACTGTTCTTCATGATATTATCTTTTTTAGTTGCCCATAACAAACTATTTATTATCGTAGTTTCCATGTTCCATGCTCCATATTGTAAAGTTGATTTACGATCATTTGTCATGTTGCTATGGTTCATAAGTATTTTCCTAATAGTTCTTTTAGAATTTACCTATTTGTCTATAGTGTTTAGTGCCAAATAGTGTAGCTTGAATTTAGAATTGACAAGCCAATTGTCAGAAAGATTGTTCATCTTATATTAATCAGGAAAACAGACAAGAGTCACAGGTAAATGAAAGATGATAAGAAAACATACACAAACCAAAGAAATTGAAAGGAGGCCAAAGGTTTCTGCCCATCTGGCATTTGTGTGATTGTTAAATGTTATTCGAATATGTCTTATAATTGTTACTAAGGCTGATTCCCTTGTAAGAATCTATTCCATTGTACAACAATGGCAGGAAGCATTAACCCTGCTGCAAGCAAACACTTTCGATGGTCTTGAAGTTTCTATTGGGAATTTCGTTAGCCAAAGTTATGGGAATTGAATTTTTTGGTGCCAGAGATGTCTTGGCCGGCGACAATTTGACAAGGTTTTCTAGTGGCGATGTGGAGCTTGGGAATTACATGGGTTGGTAGTGGTGGAGTTGGTGTTCTGGATACGTAGAGGGTGAACCGTAAGTGTTTGCTTGTAGGAATGTTTAATGATTCTGTCGTTCAACCATCGAAGAAGAATTTCAAATAGATAGTTTACAATAGACTAATTTTGTTGAATGTCGATTGTATCTGTGCATATTCTAAATAGGAAGAGATATTAAAATGGAATATTTTGAGTACATGCCATGTTGCTAAAGAATTGTTGATAAGGGATCTATCCAGGAATTTGAAAAGAGAGCTGTGGGAATAATATGAAATGCAATCGATAGAGTAGAGCATGGTTTTCATAGGGTAACAAAGTAGAGTATTTGTGTGTCCATGTATATAGCCAACAAGAAATATATGGTGTTGGAAAAAAAAAGGTCTTAATGCATAGGTGGTCTCCTCTCAACTATATTCACAACATGAAGCCTTGTGGGCTCTAGCCAAACCCCTGAGCAAGAAAGACACACTTACTGTAAATATTATTCACAAAAATGGAAATGGTATTGAATTTCCTGAAACATAGAGAGGTACATATACATACATACATACATACATACATACATATATATATATATATATACATACACACACACACACATAGATATATATATGTGTGTGTGTGTGTGTGTGTGTGTGTATTCAACTCCCCATTTCAAGTTTAAAAATGTAGATACAAGCATAAATATATATCCATATATACAGACCAAGACCACTGTGGTTGATGTAGTTGGTTGCATCGATACGCAGGAGCAGAAGGAAAGTGTTTGCCCATGTGAGCAATTTTGATTACATAAACCAACACTTACATAGACTGATTGTATTGTATCAATATGTTTCATGTGGGTTTCGTTCATCTATCATTTATCCCTAATTCGTAAAGTGTTTTCCTAATAGTTCTTTTACAACTTCTCTATATCATGAAACATATTGATAGAAGACAAGCAACCTATGGAACAGTTGGGTTGTCAATTCAAAATTCAAGCTACATTATTTGGTACTAAATATTATAGACAAATAGGGAAACTATACAAGAGTTTTTTGTGCATTTTATATCTTTTATTTTGCTGGGCATCATAGCGGTGCTGGTTTGATAGTAGACCTTTGTAAAAATTGTTTGCTTCGCCTTTGTTTTTTAGTAGATTGGAGGATTTTAAAATTGTTGTGCTCCATAATCTACTGGAGTTGGTTTCCTCGATACGTGGAAGCTGAAACGTAAGTGTTTGCTCGTGGGAGTGTTAATGCATTCTGCCATTGTTGTACAATAGAGGCGGGGGTGGTAAATGTGGGGAGACGAAGTAAATGCTATATTGAGTGTTGCATTGCACAGGAAAGTATACTTTGATTAAGTTGTATTGTCGAAACAACCATTGTGGTGTTGGTTTTATATACATACATACATACATAGATATATACATACATACATACATACATACATATATATATATATATACATTAGTGCTATATGCATTTTGTAAAACGAAAGCTCTGTATAAGAAACTCTCCATATCTATGGTTTGTAGCTTGTACTCTCCATATGTTAAACTTTGATAAAAAAAATTGTTATAGGTGATCTGCCATTTGTGAGACTCTAAAATAGTTGTTACAAGAACACTTCAGAATCATAGGTAAATCACAGATGGTCAAAAAACCCACATCAAATAGAACTTTAAGAGAGGTAGGAAAACATACATAGGTCAAAGAAATTGGGAAAAGGTGAATGGTTCCTGTTCATATCCCATTTATAGATTTGAGTTTGCAGCATATTCATGCTTACTAGAAATTCTATCACCATCTACACAAGGTTCAATAGAGAATTCTATGTAACATTTGGCTTCTTAGTTCAAAATTGAAGCTACATTATTTGCCACTAAATATTGTAGACAAAATAGGGAAACTATAAAACAACTATTAGGGAAAACACATAGAACTTTAAGAGAGATAGGAAAACATACAAAGGTCAAAAAATTTGGGAAAAGGCAAATGGTTCCTATTCATATTCCATTTATAGATTTGAGTTTGTAGCATATTCCTGCTTACCAGAGATTCTATCACCGTTTAGACAAGGTACAACAAGGAATTCTATGTAATGATTAGCTTGTCAATTCAAAATTCAAGCTACATTATCTGCCACTAAATATTGTAGACAAAATAGGGAAACTATAAAACAACTATTAGGGAGAACACTTAAGAATCACAGGGAGCGCCAGAGATGTCCCGATCGACAGATGTATACATAAATACATACATACATACATATATATATACATATAGATACATATATACATATGTATATATATACATAAATATATATATGTATATATATATATATACATACAAACACACACACATATATAATATAAAAGTATATACATGTATATGTATACATATATATGCATAAATATACGTATCTATGTTATACTAATAGATATGTAACTACAATTTCCCCATTTCTCTATAATACTGAATGCCAGATAATGCATCTCCTATTATTCAATTACTCTATTTGTTAGTAGAATAAAAACAATGTGGGCACCATATTAAAATCAAAAGCATGGCAGCTCAATGAATGTACAAATATATATACATATATAAGCACAAGAATAAATTACGTTCATATTTGCAAAACAAAAGTCTTAGATAAGATGTAGCCATACCTTGTGGGTGAAAATAGATGTAGTATGAACAAAACAAAAGAAGACCAACTCTCCACCCTACCATATCAAGCCATCCAAGTTCATGGGCCGTTAGCAAATCCCTAAGCAAGAGTATATAACCTCATACTTTTCTTTAGTTGTAAGTAGTGTTGTGCATTTTTAGAAATATATATAGCTGTATTATTTATGAAAAGCAATTTTACATGTAGTCGTGAAATAAGAGACGACACCATATTAAAATCAAAAGCATATGAATTCAATGAAAGTTTGAATATATAGATGCAAACATAGGAATAAATTACATTCATATTTAAAAAATACAAGTCTTAGATAAGATGCATGCATACCTTCTACGTGTAGCTGGATGTTGTATGAACAGAAGAAAAGAAGGCATGCTCTTCGCCCTACCTTATTGGGTGATGTAGGCTGATGACCTATCACCATACGCCCTTGAAGGAAGAACATACACTTCCCACCACTATGATCAATGGTAAAGCCAATGTTTGGGAACCTAAGTTTGTTGTTTCTAGATATTTGATTATGTTTGAGTTTTTTCATCCAAAAATAGAAACATAATGAAATATCTAGAAATAACAAATCTTAAGTATTATAGATTGCAAAAATCTCATAGCATTAGCCTGAGAATTTTCTTTAGTTTAAATTAGTGCTATACATTTTAAAATATATATATAGTTGCAATCTAAAATGGTTTCAATCATATATAGTTAGTCAGAGGGAAAATTTGAAGTTCAGTGCGGTGAACATGTGTAATTGGTAGACAATATCTAAATTAGGAAATATAAATAGTTGTATAGTGAACATTAAAAATCCAACACAAAATAAATAGAACTTAAAAAGAAAAGCCTTAGCATCCCATACTGAACATTAAAAAGCCAACACACAATAAATATAACTTAAAAACATGGAGAATAGAAGAGGTGAACTGTAACAATGAACAGTTTGTTATGAGAAAGTGCATATTGATACAACATAAGCAATCTATGTAACAATTGGCTTGTCAATTCAAAATTCAAGGTACATTATTTCCCACTGAATATTATAGAAAAAAATGAGAAGCTGTAAAAGAACTATTGTTTTTAAGTTTCAAAATTGTGAAATTTTCTAAATTGGTATAAAATACAAACATGAAATTCACCTGTACCATTGCTTTGAATTTTTTTTGCACTCTGATGTCTTCTATCAATATGTTTCATGATATTCTTTTTTCCTCATCTGCTTTAAGTTCGTGGTAACAAATTGTTCTTCATGATATTGTTCTTCTCAGTTCCTCGTAACAAACTATTGACAATTGTAGTTTACCTCTCCTATACTCCATATTTTAAAGTTGTATTTAATTTGGTTTTTTATGTATAATATTTATTAGAAAATTAGTCTTATTCTAATACGTTTTATACAATTCTCTACTTGGCTTCAATATTTACCAACAAAGGATGTAGCTTGAATCTTGTATCAATATGTTTCAAATTTTGTTAGGTGTGTATAATGTTAAAGAGATGGGCAAGGTTTTATTTACATAAAAAATATTTAGAATCGTACCATATAATTGTTGTCATAACCTAAATAAAATAGGTATCATCATAAAGAACAAGGTTTAAATAGTTCAATTAGGAAGCTGAAAAGATAGCTCTATAAGCATGGAGAAATGCAGTTGACATAATACAATATTTTGTTGACATGTAGGAGCGAATGTATGTTGGTGATAGGGAAAACCACAGAACTCATGCTCATTCTCCTCCCTACTATATTGACATCATGAAGCCTCATGGGCTCTAGTCAAAGCCTCGAGCAAGAAAAGTATGCAAGACCCATCAAAAATTCAATGGAGCCATGTCAATATATCACACAATGGCGAAATAGGGGAAATTTTCCTGTTTCCATATATGATGTTTGATATTGCACTATTTTTTCCCATGTAACAACTTTAAAAATATGGATATGTTGTTAAAGAGCTGCCTAAAATAGATGTATACGTAATGTGTAATCGACATGATAACCATGTGGTAAATCCAACATATGCACACCAAAGCACTCTTGGGCTACAGAACATGTAGTCAAAAATGTTTGAAATCTATGGAAAACAACATAGCTGATAATTTCTTGGTAAATGCCCTCAATTTTAAATTCATCACAAATGCCACAAGTTTTCTAAAATTTCCCTGCATGTCTACAGGCCAAAATAGCTTGTTTTGTTATTTCATCCCCATGATTTTAGGTAAAATATCTACTTCGCAAATATTTATCCAATGAACTGCATATCCCATGACTACAATTATGCAGATTTCCACCTGGAAAAGTAACATGCTCATCAACAAAGAATAATTAAAATTGCAATTAAATCTCCTTTCTTTTGTCAAAAATACATGGTTAGGGTTTTTGGCTGTTCAGTATTATTCTAATAGCTCTTTTACAGTTTCTTTATTTTTCTATAATATTTAGTGCAAGGCGATGTAGCTTGAATTTTAAATGAAATGTGTGGGGTTATACTCATTTTGCACATATTATTGCTACCTATTACCAATTGAAAAGGTGGGAAGAACACATAAGAATATGTGCAAGCAAAGCATTAAGCACAAATAAGGAAACTTTGGGTATATAGGCATGAAAAATGGAAAATGCAACATAGATGTAGAATTTTAAACTTATTATTCAAATGCAACACATTTTTTTTGAGAATGTTTCTACACTATGTGTGTATGCATAGTTTAATACATTGGGATGTCCAAAACATGTTACTGACTTAAAAAACTTTTGGTACATATACATATACATATACATATACATATACATACATATACATATACATATACATATACGTACATATACATATACATATACATATACATATACGTACATATACATATGCATATACATATACATATACATATACACACACATACACATACATACACTTTTTGTCCTTTGTTTATTGTTTGTAGTTATCTCTATGCATCCTTGGCATTATACCCATTACCATAGGAACAATTGTAGTTAAATCTACAAATATTTGACCAATGAACTACATAACCGATGATTACAATTGACAAAATTTCTATCTGCAAAAACAACATGCTCACTAGGGAAAAATACTTTCATGTCTATCAATTACATGGCATGAGCTTGATGCACAGAGGCTTCATCAAACATTCTATACTCTTGAAACCCTACTCCATAATCACAACAATTGTTTCATAAAGCCTCTGTGCATCAAGCTCATTCCTCCTGTCATGAAGCTCAGAATAAAAATATCATTTTTTAATGAATTACTTCATAGTGCAAGTGAAGACTCAATCATACCATTTTCTATCAGAAACAAGTAAACAAACCCAACGAAGAGAAGAGTGTGGTAACACAATACAGATTTTTTGGATTCTTAGAATAAATGAATAAATCTATTGAAGAACAAATATATGGCATTGAAAGACAAAACACAAAGTAAGAATTTGTGTACACATGTATCTATGTAAGAACAAATATATGTCGTTTATTGTTTTAGTTATCTCTGTATATCTTTGTTGTTACACCCATTAACATAGGAGAAATTGTAGATTAATATAGGAGTGATTGCATATATATGTATATGCATAGGGTTAGTGTGAAAGAATAAACATATTGGAGGTAAAATTAGTTTGGTGGTTGTTAAGTATTATTCTTTCCAATATATCTTTTATCTGTTAAATTTATTTGTTTGAAATTTCTGCTTGTTTTTTGCCAACCCAACCGTGAATAGGATTTGTCGTGCAATAGCTCCTTTAAAATTTCTCTATTTGTCTATTGTTTTTGCATTGTGAAAGGAGCCACAACGGTCTTCATCTATATATATGCATACATATTTCTGCCTTAGGTGTTCGCCACATTTCTTTTGTAAAGCCCAGTGCAAACGAAGAACCTAGTCCTAGCGAATAAATTTTTGTTACACCTTGTTTAGATACTGAAAGAGTTTTAGTTTGGAGCATATTCAAGCATGCTTGAAGTTCTATTAGTATGTCGACAAGGCGTAAGAGCAATTTCTTCACTTGCACTAGAGTTTTCATTTGAACTGCATTCTTCACTTTGAATGTTGTTTGTAACCAATTCTACATACATACAATGTCAACATATAAAATTTTTTGGGGAAAGATTCCAAATCACAACAAAACACTTTAGAATCACAAGGAAATGACACATGATTGGAAACCCCAAAATTTCAAAATTAAAAAAATTAAAAACAATCCTTTTTACAAGAACAATAGAATAATTTGTTACAAGGAGCTGCAAACAAATGATGGAAAAAGAGTATCATGAAACATGTTCATACAAGACAAGTAATCTATGTAACAACTACCTTGTCAAATCTAAATTCAAGCTGCATTATTTGGCACTCAGTATTATAGATGCATATATGTGTATATATATACATATAGATATACATATACATATAGATATACATATATATATAGATATACATATATATATATATAGATATAGATATAGATATACATATATATACATATAGATATACATATACATATACATACATACATACATACATACATATATACATACACACACACACACACACACACACACACACATATATATATGCGTACATCTATCTATCTATGTACCTAGGAATTCAATACAATTTCATATTTTGTCTATAATATCAATACCCAATAAGTGTTAAAAATGAAAAATATTTGAAAACCCAAATTAAATAGAATTTTAAAATATGGAAAATAGAAGAGGCAGTCTACGGTAATAAACAGTTTGCTATGGGGAACTGGGAAAAAGAATATCATGAGGAACAATTTGTTATGGGAAACTTCAAACAGTTGAGACAAAAAGGAAAATTGGAAAAGAGCTATTACAAAAACACTTAACAATCACATGAATATGACAGATGTTTGAAAGCCCGCATTAAGTATAACTTTAAAATATGGGGAATAGAAGAAGCAAACCACGATAATGAAAAATTTGCTATGGAGAACTAGAAAAAAACAATACCATGAAGAATAGTTTGTTATGGGGAAGTTCAAATGGTCCACACAAAAACAATATTAGGAAACATATTCATAGAAGAGACATAACATGTTCCATAGAGACAAAATAACCATGAAAAATAACAAGTATAACGACCTTCCAAAAAAATAGAGAAATTATAAAAGAGCTATTACAATAACACTTAACATCTTTCATACTAACCCTCTGCATATATATATGCAATCACTCCTATGTTAATTTGTATCAGCATGGACAAAAAAATAGTTCCCTGGCTTTTAAGTGTTATTCTAATAGCTCTTTTATCTGTCCAACTTTATATTTTTAGTTGATAGGCTATTTGTTTGAAGTTTCCACTTGGATTTTCAACAACCCACCCCTGAATACAATTTGTCACCATGGAAATACTACCAAAGATGCATAGAGATAACCATAAACAATAAACAGAGTGAGAAAAAATTCCTAACCCTAACCATATTTTTTGATGACTAACAGATGCTAGAGCACAATAACTACAAAAAAAAATGAAACCCAAAAAATTTACTAACCCTAAGCATATTTTTGGCGAAAGAAACAAGATTTAATTGCAATAAATCCATCCATACAAAGACATAATCTCTTTGAAGTCTCCAAAATGGGTATAACGGCAAAGATGCAAACATATAACAAGGAACAATAAGAAGAGAGTGAAAGACACAAATAATATATTAATCATTTACAAAAAATACCCATGCAAAATGACTTATAGATTCTAGAGCACAACAGTCTTAAAACCCTCCAATCTACTATCAAACCGAGCCAAAGGCGATGATGATTTTTACACTAGTCTGCTATCAAACTAACACCACAATGGAAATGCAACTTAATCAATATACTTTCTTGCACATTTTGCATCACATCACTATTAAAACCCTCCAACCTACTATCAAAAAGAACAATGAGTAGAGAATGAAAGATATGAACAATAAGTTAATCATTTATGCAAAATATCCATCTAAAATGGCACTTACGTTTCACCTTCCATGTACAAAAGAACGAAGATTTAACTACAATTGCTCCTATGGTAATCTACAATTACTCCATAAAAGATATGCACAGACAACCACAAATAATAAATGAAAGATTCATAGAGATAACACACAATCACTCATATGTTAATTTGCAATTGCTCGTATCTTAATGGGTGCAATGACAAAGATGCACATATATAACTAAAACAACAAACAGAGGCTAATAAAATTACTAACCCTAACTATATTTTTTAACAAAAGAAAGAAGATTTAACTACAATTGCTCCTATGGTGATGGATGCAATGACAAAGATACACACAGATAACCACAAACAATAAACAAAAGATTCACAGAGATAACTAAAACAATACACAAAGGGAGAAAAAACAATTGCTCCTATGTTAATCTGCAATTGCTCCCATGCTAATGTGTATAATGCCAAAAATGCATAGAGATGACTAAAACAATAAACCAACGGCGAAAAATTTACGAACCCTAACCATATTTTTTGATGAAAGAGAAAAGATTTAACTACATTTTCCCCATCCATATAGAGCGATAATGTCTTACAAATCTCCAAAATGGGTATAATGCCAAAGATCGAAACACATAACAAGAAGACATGAACAGTAAATTAATCATCTATGCAAAAAGCCCATGCAAAATGACTCACCATATAGATGCATAGAGATAACTAAAACAATAAACCAACGCCGAAAAAATCACTAACCCTAACCGTATTTTTTGATGAAAGAAAGAAGATTTAACTACAATTTCTCCATACATACAGAGAGATAATCTCTTTCAAATCTCCAAAATAGGTATAACGCCAAAGATAGAAACATATCACAAGAACTCATCAACAATAAATTAATCATCTATGCAAAATATCCATGTAAAACGACTTACAAATTCTAGAGAACAATAGTTTGTTGATTTTTGGAATACTTTGCTATCAAACCAGGCATGGAGCCAAAGGCCACGATTTTTACAATAGTTTTCTATGAAACCAACACCACAATGACTATTTCAACAATACAACTTAATCAAAGTATACTTTCCCACAATCCAACACTCAATATTGCATTTACTTCGTCTGCCCACATTTACTACCCCCGCCTCCATCGTACAACAACGACAAAATACATTGACACTCCTGTGAGCAAACACTTGCGTTTCAGCTTCCATGCATCAATGACACCAACTCCACCACCGCCAACCCACGTAATTCACAGGCTCCGCATGGCGACAAAAAAACCCGATCTACTCGCTGTCGGGTAGGACATCTCTAGCACCATCAAATCTAATTCATGACTGGTCTAATGAAATTCCCAACGGAAAATTCATACAAAATAGTCTATTGGCTAATTATCTGCAAACCAAAAACAATTGTCATGCCACCTTGCTCGATGAAGGGACTCAAGGTGAAAGATGAAATTGATTTTTTCATGCATTATATCATCTTTGAGTGAGAAGCCAACTTGAGATGATAAAATACCTCCTACCTCTAGTCTCCAATCAAACCCTACTTAGATTTTCTAGCCAGATGTAGCATTAGAATCTTCAAGCAATTTTTCAGGTGTGGTGTGCATAGCCTTGAGTGAAAAATCATTTGACAATTTAATGAATATTATCAAAATTTGAAGGTTTCAGACTCAACCAAAAATACACCTTTTATACAATATTGTCTAGATTATGAAGTTATAACATCTTATTTCTATCATATAGATGCATAAAATAATTTCTACAACTCTCAAATCATAAGCATCTTAAAATTTCCTACCAAAACCCTTATGATTCCATAAACCCACACTAACGAAAAAATGACATTCAATAAAAACTTTTCAAACTTCAATACCACTTCAAAATAGAAAGCAAGATAATAATTTCTCACCTCCATTTAGGCATGTAGAAACAAGATTTACTGCCAGCCTCTTCCATTATAGAGCCATTTCCTTCATGATCCAATGATACCTCTCCCACTTCTTCACACCAAGTTCTTCATGCAACAGTAATGATCTCCGTTGGTGGCAAGAAACTCACCTACTGGTATAAATCATAATTTATTTTGATTGGTAGCTTCCTTTTGAACATCAACAAATTTTTGATTGCTTAGGAAATAATTTGTTTTTACTTACACTCTAGATCACCTCTTCACACTAAATCTTTGTATTCCAAATTCAATTTAAGCTCTCTAATAAAAAAAATCACACAATTTTCAGCCCTAAGTCATTATTTCCCATAAAATTCCAAAAACACATTGCTTGCAATGGCTTATATGATCACAAAAACAAACTAAAATGCCTTCTTAAACACCTTATTCTTGTTTCCATTCTACTAATGCTGTCTTTTGTTGAAATCATTTGTAGGGATCACCATTTTCTCTTTTGCATTATAAAAAAGTAGCTTGATTTGCACAACAAATATATTTAATGTAAAATAAAATTATAGTAAAATTCAATGTCATGTTTTTTTCACACCATATTTTTGATTTAAACTATTCACGAATCACTAAGAATTTTTGAAAAAAAAAAAGAAGGTTTTATTATTTCTATTTTTTTTATTTTGGAAACATTTTGAACTTTAAAATTTTGTTAAGAAACAAAAAGATATCACAATTTTATTGCAACTGTGTTAACCTAAAAAAATTCATTTAAAAATAAAACAACATACAGATAAATCATATTTATTTGCTAGCAGCCTCTTCAATGCTTCCTCAGTGGCCTAGCATCATGAATGCTTTGATACCATGTTAATAACGACATACGAAAAATTCATGGCCAACAATTTACTAATGGAAAATTCACCACCAGCAATTCACCAACGGAAAATTTTCCATTGGTGAATTGCTGGCAGTGAATTTTCCTAGAGCCATGAATGTAGAACAATAAAACTGAAATTACAAACTACACCATGATTGCGCAGAAAAATAAAATGATATGTTTGATTTCATCAATATTCTTGAGAATGATATTGCATTGCTACACATTAATATTTTTAAAGTCTTTCATTCCTATACCAAACTAACTATGGAAATAACTCCCAAAACTAATTATTACTTAATCTAACATTAAGCATTCTAATTTATTATTTATTTTTATCCTATAAACTAATTAATTAATGCAATATCCAATAAATATTTATCATCATTTACATACTAAAAAAATACATATAAATATTTCATCCATATTAACACATAAATTTCCTCACAAATATAATCAAAACTCTCTATTATTAGACTTAAAATTTCAAATAACCTACTTAAAATTATCTATTTAAAAAAAATTAATAGTTACTTCACACTTTGAATAGAATTTGGAAACCACTATTGTGGCTTCACCCCTAAAATAAATATAAAGATAAAAAAGTATGAAATATACAGTTTTTAACTCTAGAAATATTGTTAAAAAAGATAGAGAAATAAAATTGAAATGGCAAACTACACCTTAATTGCATAAAAAATATAAAATGATATATTTGATTTCATTGAGATTCTCTAGGATGATATTAAATTGTTGCATATTAGGCCTTTTAAAGCCTTACATTCTTGTACCAAACTAACAATGAAAATAACTCCCAAAACTAACTATTAATTAATATAACATTAAACCTTCTAATTTATTTATTTATTTTTGAAAAGGAAAAAATAGGTTTTATAGGAACCTGAAACCGCAGAGTATAAACAACAAAAGATAACAAAATAAGTCCAAACAAGCAGACGGCTGTCCCAAAAAGGAAACGACGGCACCAAGAGACAACAAGGTCCAGAAAAAGGACCACCCAAAAAGCTAGAAACAAACACCACCGCACTACTCCAAGGTGTTCAACAACTCCTCAGCCTCCTTTTCAACATCCTTCATATCCTGTAACCCCTGCTTGAGGATTTGAGCCGTATGTGACAAAGTCGGGGTATACCTCTTAGTGTTAGCCCGGGTATGAGTCGAAATCCCTTCACCAACAGATCTGCTGCATCCTCTATCCGCATCCAAATCCACGATCAGCGAACCCTTTTGATTTTTTTCGAGCTTTTCCACCATAGCATTGATGATAATGGTGTTATGCTTGGAAATTTTGTGATTGTTTGCCACAGTGGCCCTAATATTTTGGCCTATCTTGGACATATTGCACTCTATACTAGTCAATCTTTCCTCCTGCGAATGCTGTCTTTTCCTTGGTAAGGGGGTTTCCTGTCCTTCATTCTCTTTACAACTCCAGCTAATCTTTTGCTCCAAATCCATGACCCTGTTGCTTAGATCTATATTACGGCCTTTCAAATCATAGACTTCCTTCTAGGTCCACTTGAGAACAGTGAAAAGGCCATCTGTACTTTTTTCCGCCACACTCACAATGTCCTCAGGCTTGAGCTTATTCAGGGCCGAATTAATTTCATCCTGATTAGGGGAGTCAATAGGGGCATTCCCAAATCTTCCAGACGTAGGGGCACTAGGGGCCGACTCCTTACTGACCATAGGTTTATCAGAAAGAATTTCCATGGAATTCCCAGAATACGAAACAAGTTTCGTAACAGAGGTACCTTTAAAACCAGAGACCAAACTCGGAGTAGGGCAGCCAGGAGATAGCTGGGGATTAAGACAGGGTGGCGAGGCAAAACCCGGACTAGGGCACTCATGCAGAGGCTGCAACTTAGGACATGACAGTGGAGCAGAATCCTTAAGGGCATTCCGACAAGACAGGGATAGGGGAGCATTAGTTTTAGGACCAATAGGGGCACAAGCAAGGGGGCCCGGGGGTCATTCTCCCTACTACTTTTTGTATCCTCATCATCCAATTCTCCAATATCAACAATTTTAGGAAAAGCAGGTAAATTTTGATAATGCTCAAATATGAGCCTGACAAGACCAGGGTGAATAATAGCAGTCCTCCTAGGGTTTCTTTCAGCTTCATCAAGGCAATTCTTCAAAGAAGAGAATAAGTAAAAAGGCAGAGAGATACGAACCTTGTCACGGAAGTGGTTCAGAATGGGAAAGTGGTAACCATACACTCTGGTGAAGCGCCCGTCAACCGTGATATACTTCATAATAACTCTTAAAACTTTCCTCCAGATAGATTTGATGGACTCCACATCAAAGTAGCTATTGGCAACCTTAACCAACTTAGCCTTCTCCTTGTCTTTTTTAGGAAATTTAATGACCGCTTCATCAGAGAACCGACGGTCCCGATAAATTTTCACACCCTCTGTCGAAAGACCAGTTATCTCACTGATTAAATCCTCATTTAGCTTAACATTCCTGCCAAACAACACAATCTCACCATTTTTCCATTTTTTTACAAAATAGTCCAACATCCCTTCGTCAGTACCATGGAGCTTTTCCAGATACGGGACTAAGCCTCCCTTTTCAATTCTTTCCCAGGCTTTGTCATTCTTTCTATGCTCCTGAAAACTGCTCGACTCCACACGTTTTCTTTCTCCCCCCATTTTCAAAGCTCTGTTAAACAACACCCTACAGTTGCTCTGGGTCCCGTTTAGGCATATTTTATCAAACACCCAGAAAGTGTGCCGGAGACACTTCTTGAAAAAGAAAATGACGTCGGTCCCATCAAATCTAATGAAATTGACATACCTAATCTTTATCCGCTTCATCATGACGAAGACAAACTTCTCTTCCATGCACTGAATCATATTAAATTAGCGCTTTCACTTCAGGATGGAGGTAGTCATTCTTCCTCCACGTGTTTTCCCCACCCTTCTTAACCCTTCGTTGGCGAAGTAATCAGCCACCTTATTGGCTTCTCTATAGGCGTGGGACACTTTCACTTTATCAAATTTACTTAATAAGATTTTTGTATCTTCGATCCACTTTTTGATGGTCCACGAGGGAGGGGTAAGCCCAAGAATGCAATTTATTATATTCATTGAATCACCCTTTAACCAAAGACATTTCGTGTTCATCTTGAAAGCTAAGCTAACCGCATGATAAGCCCCTACAGCTTCTGCAACATGATTAGTTTGGGTGCCAATGTCCACAGCAAAAGCCGCAATAAAAGCCCCCAAATTGTCCCTTAAAACACACCCACTGCCAGCTTTCCCTGGGTTGCCTTTAGCCGCACCATCAAAATTGGCTTTCACCCAACCCGAAGGCGGCAAAGACCAACTAGCATTCTCCCTCCCACAAACAACAGGTTTGAGGATATTTGACCCAACTAATTTTGAGTTCCACTTTTCAGCCATAGCAATATCGAAAGGAGACCAATTAGCTTTATCAACCATTTTTCTTGGAATTAAAGATAAATTTTCTTTTATAGTCCTTATGATTTTAGCATGCAAGTCCCCTTCCAACATCTCTTTATCCCTGCTAATTTATTTATTTATTCCTATCCTATGAACTAATTAATTAATTTAATATCCAACATTCTCCCCTTATTACATTTATCTGAACAAATGGTGGAACATTGCAAGAGTTGATCATAGCAACCCTTTTGAAGACTTTGATGAAGCATCTCTCCATAAATTCTCCTTGCTCGCCTAAGAAACACCAAACTAACCACATTAGTGGATCTCTTAACTATCAAAATTGCAAGATACTTATGAATTGAGACACACTCCATTATCCAAAAGTACACCACACCTATGAATTGAGACAAACTCCATTCTCCACAAGAAAAGACACCGAGCAACTATGAATTAAGACTTACTCAACTATCCACAACAACAAAACTACCAACCAACTATGAATCGAGACTAACTTGATTATCCACAGTAATAATCCTCAATTATCCATAAATATAAACCTTCAAAACTATGGATCAAGAAAAACTCAATTATCCATAGGTACCAATCTCCAAATCTACAAATTGAGACATACTTAATTATCTGCAAACCAAAAACAATTGTCATGCCACCTTGTAGTCCCTAAAGGGACTCAAGGTGAAAGATGAAATTGGTTTTTTCATGCAATATATCATCTCTGAGTGAGAAGACAACTTGAGATGATAAAATACCTTCTACCTCTAGTCTCCAATCAAACCCTACTTAGCTTTTCTAGCCAAATGTAGCATTAGAATCTCCAAGAAATTTTTCAGGTGTAGTGTGCATAGCCTTGAGTGAAAAATCATTTGACAATTTAATAAACATTATCAAAATTTGAAGGTTTCAAACTAAACCAAAAATACATCTTTTATAAAATATTGTCTAGATTATCTTTATAATATCTTATTTCTCACATATAGATGCATAAAATAATTTCTCCAACTCTCAAATCATAAGCATCTTAAATTTTTTTACCAAAACCCTTATGATTCCATAAACCCACACTAACCAAAAATGACATTCAATAAAAACTTTTCAAACTTCAACACCACTTCAAAATAGAAATCGAGATAATAATTTCTCACCTCCTTAGGCATGTAGAAACAAGATTTACTGCCAGCCTCTTCCATTACATAGCCATTTCCTTCATGATCCAATGATCCCATTGCACACCTCTCCCACTTCTTCACACCAAGTTCTTCATGCAATAGTAATGATCTCCTTTGGTGGCAAGAAACTCACCTACTGGTATAAATCAATTTATTTTGATTGGTAGCTTTCTTTCAAACATCAACAAATTTTTGATTTCTTAGGAAATAATTTTTTTCTACTTACACTCTAGATCACTTCTTTACACCAAATTTTTGTATTACAAATTCGATTTAAGCTCTCTAATAAAAAAACTTCACACAATTTCCAACCATAAATCATTATTTCCTATTAAGTTCTAAAAGCATGCTGCTTGTAATGACATATGATCACAAAAACAAACTGAAATGCCTTCTTAAACACGTTATGCCTATTTCCATTCTACCAAAGTAGTCTTTTGTTGAAATCATTCATAGCGATCACCATTTTCTCTTTTGCATTATAAAAAAGCAGCTTGATTTGCACAACAAATATATTTAATGTAAAATAAAATTATAGTAAATTTCAACATGTCATGTTTTTTCCACACCATATTTCTAACTTGAACTATTTATGAATCACTAATAATTTCTTAAAAAAATTCTAGGTTTTATATTTCTATTCTTTTTATTCCCGAAACATTTTGAATTTTCAAATTTTGTTGAGAAACAAGAAAGATATCACAGCAACTGTGTTAACATAAAAAAATAAAACAACATACTGGCAAACCATATCATATTTATTTGCTAGCAGCCTTTTCCTTGCTTCCTCACAGGCCTAACATCATGAATGCATTGATACCATATTAAAAATCGTAGAACAATAAAACTGAAATTGCAAACTACACCATGATTGCACAGATAAATAAAATGATATGTTTGATTTCATCAAGATTCTTCAGAATGATATTACAATGCTACACATTAAAATTTTTAAATTCTTTCATTCCTATACCAAACTAACTATGGAAATCTCCCAAAACTAATTATTACTTAATCTAACATTAAACATTCTAATTTATTATTTATTGCCATCCTATAAACTAATTAATTAATGTAATATCTAATAAATATTTATCATCATTCACATATTAAAAAAATACATATAAATATTCATTCTTATTAACACATATAAATTTCTTCACAAATATAATCGAAACTCTCCTACTTAAAATTATCTATTTAAAAAATTTAATAGTCACTTCACACTTTGAAAAGAATTTGGAATTTGAAAAAGAATTTGGAATTGCTTCACACAATTACTCTCTTCCTTTACAACTATTTATTGGAAAAAAATGGGAAAAACTGGAAAAGAACATCGGAATCAAACTTCCTTGACAGAAATTAGAAAAAAAGGGAAAAAACTGGAAAAGGGCATCAGAATCAAAATTTTCCAGACTGAAATTACTTCATCATTGCACTTTAAATTCCATTTATTCCATGGGCCGAAGCTCTTTCCTCCCACATTACCATCATGACCAAAGCACTTTTCTCTCACCCATTCTCATTCATTATTCCATAAGTAACGACTGTCATTCTTGGTTTTCAACACTACTCTCGTCAATAACTTCTGTGATAATGGGGGGGTGTTGTTGTAAATCGGCATGGGGTTGCTGTAAATGCTGTTCTAAATCGACATGGTGTTGCTGTAAATGCAGTGGTAAATCGATAAAGTGTTGCTGTGAAAATCGGCAATGGCTCATCATTTCCCTCCAAATTCTATTGGTCATTTTCTTGCCGCCTCTACCATTTGCTATGGTTCCGAATTTCAGTATTAGAGTAAGATTTTTTATGCTTTGCTCTGCTCTAGTGATTCTACGCTGGATTAAGTTACTGAATTCCACAAAATTCATACAAAAAAATGTGTTGTGGGACTCTTTTGCAGAGCAAGGAGTTCTGGATATGCTTGCTTCTGACAGCACTCGGATATGTGCCGGGAACTATATATGCTATATATAATATCATATATTATCGCAATACGACAGTATTTTCTCTTGTTTGCGGGAGTTGTTGCGGGGGTGGCTAAGTCAGCTGATATCTCATTGATTTGGATGATCCATTTTCTTTTGATAATAAGTACTACTTAGATGTGATTTAAAGTTTACATATTTTTAGTTTGTTTTAAAATGGATACAACTGAATTACAGAGGTACTGGTATCTCTGCACTTAAACAGTTAATAACAACACGCTAACATTTCTCAAATTTCAGAACGTCAGACATTTTTACTTAGATGAACGTTGTCTCAAATGGCAAGATATGAGAAATGTGAATGCATGTCGATGGTGAATGTTTTATAAATTAATGACTGTAGCTTAAAATTCTGTTTGAATTTTGAGGGGAATTTAATCTGAAAGAAGAAGACAATCAGTATATATCTTTTGTGACCAAGAAAATTGTCATTGGTACTGCACTCTGCATATGCTCATCTTAACTACTGTTTACCACAAAAAATATTGCTGTCTATTATTAGGTACTGCCCGGAGAATGGGTGATTAATCTCTATAGTTTCAACCAATCATTATTTGGTTTTAACTTAATAGAATTTTGAGGGAATGTTTTAGCTGTCAATTTGTACATCTTTTGGTTTTAGCTTAATAAAATTTGAAGGGAATGTTTTAGCTGTCAATTTGTACATCTTTTATTTAAAATATTAGTAGAATGGTTTATTTGGCTCTGCATTGGACTGGATTCTGGTCTGCAGGTGTTTTGGGAGAATGTTTGTATATGTAGACAGAACAGTTTTCTCCTTATTTAATTGTCTTTCTCTGTATAGCACATTTTGTATGTAATCAAAATGGAAAATACCTTCATTTCTGCAAAACCATCGATGGAGTTTCAGAGGTGAATCTTTT
>VDFB02271358.1:345215173-345322897 GCA_007258455.2 Sequoia sempervirens | reverse complement strand
TGTGAAATCTCATACTCTATATTATCCACAACTTACTCTATCCACATGAACCTCTAATATTTTCCCTTTGTCTCATTTATGGATGAAAAACAAGTTTGATATGGCACCGATATTTGAGAGGCAAAGGGCGACCACAAGTGAACTATCCACATCTTCACTGTGATTTCTCCTTTGTTGTCATGGAATTGACATAGATACATGTTGTCATAGTGATGAAATCCACTTCAATCTTCTTCCATTAGTATCTTTTAACTTCAAAGGTAAGGTAGACTCAAATGAAGATGCTCTTAGTCTCTCTTCTAACTCAATAATGTACACATCTTTTGATTCCAAATTTATTTTTAATTCATTCAAGTTGTAAATAAGCTTAAGATTCTCATATGTTAGTTCCTTACAATCTATTTCAAGCTCATTGCATGAGGGTTATGCATGATAGTATTCTATGTCATTATCCTAGGAACACTGTCATTTGTTAAATCATGCTTGTCACTGTATTGCATTATAGATGTTATGTTTATTCAAATATCAATAAGTGATTATTATGATTTGAAAAGAAAGCACTCTATACCTCATAAAGGGTTGCCTTGTATAGATTTATTGGTCTTCTCTTTTGAATATTTTCTTGTTCAGTTGTCTAAATTTCACTTTCCATCCTTTGTAACTACTGCACTTATAAGTTTATTCTGAAATAAGACACCTTGTTAGATAATGAATTTACTTGGACACCCAAGTATGCATTTTAAACCTGAAAACGCTTCACATGACATCAAGCCCAAACATATTCTAACATTTTTGAGATCCTATGACCTTAGAAGAAAATGGAATGAGTATAAACCAAACATGCAGATCCCATACTATTCACAACTGTTATCCATCATATGCATTATCCTCAAACCGTGATTGCCACTGATGCACTTATTCATTAATAACATCGACTGTCATGATTTTCTGCTTCCATTCAAATCAAGAGTTTTGTATTATTTTCTTGCAACATAGGCTTCCTTTCCATAGTCAAAATTTGCTCCTTTTCATTGCATATATCCATCTTCATTACCACCTTGGATCCTTCTATGAATACTACTACCTCATTATATAAACACTACCTTCATCTGCTATCCTTTACTTGGTTGCTCTTAATGTGGCTTCCATTTGTCCCACTATGAAATGTAGCATGTATTCTCCCTTCTTTGGCTGCCCCAATCCTCATGGTTTCCACAACAATTGCCTTCTTCCCCACATCTTTGTAACTTGGTTTCCACAACATTTCAGTCCTTTTGATCATGTGCAACAAATACACACTATCTCCTCACTTCAATTCTAGTGGGAAGACACATGTCACCTATGTTGGTGACCTAAAAGCTCACCATCCTATGTGATGTGTGGTTGTCCAATAGGGTTGAGGTGAGAGGGACTTGACAACACCTTGGACTATTACTTCTTGCTGCCCCATATGCCTCATGATGGCTTCAGGCATGCCTTGATTTCTCCTTCATTATTTAAGAGATGCATAATTGAACTTGATGCATCTATAATTGAACTTGGTGCATCTTTGAAATCACTTACTTCCTTTGATAAAATGGATCATGGATACATGTAAGATTATTGAAAGACATGTCTAGCAAAATGTACCTTCCTTTTAACATGATGGTATCCATATGACTTATTCATTATGAAGTATGAATGTCATGACAACTCACATTATGTGTTGCATCTTTGAATCTAATAATGAAAGTTGATCAATTGGTGTGATTCCATATTGATTTAATGCATTAATAGCATGTCTATCATTGATTTGATCAAGTTGCTCAATTTTCTATCCCTCTTAAACATTAGAGGGTAGCATGTTGATCTCTACCCTCGTGGGAGCCACATTTACCCCACATGCTGTAATTAGTTGAATCAGAACAGTAACAAGACTTGTCCTAAATCTTCACAAGGAACAAACAGTTAGATAAACACAGCATATCATAGGTGTGTTTGATCACTCTTTTCTTAGATTTTAGGGACACTTATGGTATGTTGCTATTTTAATCCTTGTAGACATTTGATCACACATTTATGGATGTTTTGCATATAATTTTGATTAGGGATCTTTTATTGCTCTAACAACACTATTTTAATCTAATGCAGGAAACCTAGGAGCAGCGAGGGGGGTGTCAAACGGAAGCAAAGCAATAGAGCAGTATCGAGATGATGCAAGATGATGTGAGGCCAAGTCAACGGGATTTGTCATTCCATAAGGCAATGACGGGTCCCTTTTCATGTTATATGAAATTTAATTTTGTATCCATATGTGTATGATTTCTTCTTTACTAGCATTAGGATAGCTAGTCCCTTGGCTTGTGAGGGACATTTATACTCTCATGATTATCAATAAAGATTACATTTTCAATACACATGGTTCTCTTTCTCATTTTTTTGGAATTGCAACACTAGAATAAAATGCAATCTATTTTTTGACAATCTCTTTCATGCATATTAATGTTTAAACGAAAACACAAAAAGAATAAACACTAAGTTACCTGATTTCAGTTGAAAGCTAAAAATTAGGTGACAAGAATAGGTAATGAATGTGTTGGAAGAGAAATTGTTGGAAGCAAAAATGGATACATCTTTTTCCTTCACACAACAAATGAAGCAATTAATGGAGTCTTTTGAGACTTATTCATCTCATTTGGAGAAAAATGCAAAACAAAAGCTTAATGAAAAGAGATTGAATTATGCCTCTAGAAAGTGTGACAACACCTTGGTCAAGCTACAAACATGTGTTAAAGATATTGAAAATTACTTGGAGGAAGCCAAATTTTTGTATGTTTTTTGTTTGAAATGGCCTACAACAACAAAGAATATAAAGGATCATATTATTGCAATTGAAATGTAGATCACTACTATGGTTGCAACATATAATCTAGTACAAGACAATGATGGTGCCATCAGGGCACAAGTGGAAAGCTTACACTCCCAAATACAATAACTACAAGATCAAAGGGAGAAATTCAAAGGTTAGGTAAAGAAACTGAGAGAATTAGTGAGCCTAAGGTTGGCTTCACTCACTAGACTCCTAATAGAGGCTAATGGTGTAGTTCGGAAATATTGGGCACCATCTTCTTTGGAAGATGCAAAAGATACATATGTGCAATTGAATTGTCAATTCTAGACCTTGACTGTAGCTAAGAAGCAATGGGATAGTCGCTTGGTTTAGATCATGTCCATCTACAAGGGCATCATTCCTTCAAAGTGAGTTGTATTTTTTTTTTTATGTAAGATATATTTCTTTTTGATGTTGTGTGTGTGTGTATACATACATATACATATACATGTGTGTGTGTGTGGATTAGAACAATCCGTAGATATGAAGATATTTTTTTTACATCCCAAAGGGAGTAAAGTTGTATAGATTAAGGGGGAGTTTATGATTTTTTCTTGTACAAAGAAAAAAAAATTACCCTTTTCCCTTGATGTCAAAGGGGGGGAGAGAAATGTGCATCTAAGGGGGGGTGTTTATGCACATCATTTGGTCGTGCCATCAACTAAAAATGGGGGATATTTTTGCATCTTGATAATATTGGTTGTCATTGATGTCAAAAGTTTGTTGAATATTTTATATGCTCCAAAGATAGCCAATATGTAGACATATCAGTTGGTGCAAGTCTACATTATAGTGTGTAGATTAGTTTTTTGTTTAAGCATGATGCGGAGGTGGGTACACATGTCCTAATTTGTTTTATGTATGCCTACATTGATATCTTTCCAATTTGGTGTACCACACTTAGTATAAAGTTGTAAAAGTTTTATCTAAGGCTTTCACAATATATATCCTAAGGCAGAGACATAGTGTTTTGGTCTACATCCCTCTACAAAGCAAGATTTAGTCATGTAGTTTAGAATATAAATAAATAGATATGAGAAGGTGTTATATCTAAGATCTCAAGTCATTAATCACTCTATAGTTAAAGTTACAAGTGACAAAGTGGTGATGAAGGCCCATTGGAATGCTCCAAATTCCTCTAGATGTGATGGTTTTTCTATGCGGTTTTAAGGATATGTTCAATGATGTCAAATGAATGCTATATTGAAGATTCAAGTGGTTTGATGCTCTACAAGTTTAGTTATTCAATGACAGTGTTACAATTGGTTTTGGATGCCTATCCTTCATCAGAAAATTTGTTTGTTTGCTTGTGCCAACAAAAGATTGTACAAATTAGTGGTATGAGTTTGTGTGGACACTCTACATTTTTCATAGTATCTCAGGTTTGAATCACATGATCTTTCTTGTTTCTAGTACCACACAAATATTTCAAGTCAATTTGTGAAGATATGTTTTTGCTATGGACGACTTGGGTATGTTGGTAGTGTGTGCCACAATTTTATGCTTGAGTGGAGTCTAAGAAGTTTTTGTAGATGTTGTATGAGTCATTCTGACTCATTTGGAATAATTGTAAATAATGTCTTATCATTTTTATATACCGCCAATGAAGATATAGGTTGACATGTCACAAGTTTCATAATTCCTTATTTGTGGTTGACCGAATTTATATTTTGCAAGAGTGTGGATGATATATGTAGAAGATCAAAGATGTGAAGATGATTATGGATGTGTGTGAAGATGTATGAGTGCATGAGTAGAGTGTGACAAGATTCGCTACAAACTTAATGAGCATAATTGATGACTATCAGTGGTTGAAGCCATAATATTAGTCATATTTCAGTTGTTCTTTCTTTCAATTAGGGAGTAGTAGCTTCCTTGGGTTTTAGCCCCTAAAAAAAATTGAGTAGTTACTTCCTTGGGTTGTATCCCAAAATCAAATTGTAAACTATTAGCTACTTGTGAGGTTGGATTAGGATAGTAGCTCCTAGTAGCATTTCTCACCGTGTTTTTTCTCTTGTGGGGTTTTCCATGTAAATCTGATGTTGTCTATGTTCTTGTGTGGTTTCTTGTCTTCTCTATTGTTTTGATTAAGTGGATGGATGCTTAATTTCTATAACTTAATTTTAGTAGTAGTTAATTGGGATTGAATTTTAAAGCATACTGATTCACCCCCCCCCTGCCTTAGTATTTTAGTGTGTTCAACATATTTTGTGTATGGTTTTGAATTATTGGGTTTTGCTATCAAATTAAGAAGACCATTAGATGAACATATTAGAGCCTTTCCTACTACTACTATTGCTCAAGTCAATACCAACCATAACTTAAGGAATAAAGGAAATAATGTCAGTCAAGGGAAGGTTGGTAGCCTTTTTACTAAAGAATATGAAAATGAAAATGAAAGTCAAGACCCTGTAAAAGGAAATGAGAAAAATATGTGGAAAGGTAAAAACATAGAAAGCAAATAAAAAGGTCATGGATCATATACTAATTAAGTTGTGTCTCCACTCATCAAAGTCAAATATCAAAATAAGAAATAGAAGAAGAAAAGGTCAACATTGAGACTACTCAAAAGGCAAATGTTCAAGACAAAGAAGGAAAGGTTGATAATCATATTCTATCAAATAATTTGGCTTCTGATGTACCTAATTATACTTCAGTTGATATATCACAAGTTCTATCACAAATTAAGATTTATGTCCCATTATTGGAAATGATGAGGATAGAAGAGCATAAAGATAAAGCATTAGCTTTGATTACTATTGCATCTAAAATGCCTATTGAAAAAAAGGTCAATTTTTAGTTGGAGAAAGAACAAGAGAAAATAAACAAGATTGAGATGGATGATGTCCGTACAGAGGTTCCTAAGGTGTATTTGGGCACAACCTTGACCAAATTCCCATCTCAAGTTGATCAATTTTATGTTTATTTATTGATCAATGATAAATTGATAAAAAATTGCATGATTGATTCAAGAGCTTTTGCAAATGTTATGTCTCTAGCTATAATGAATCAGTTAGGGTTACAAGTCAGTAAATCATATGAAAGATTTTTTGTAATGGATTCAAGAGATTTTATCAAGAAAATGGGTTGCAATAGTAGGTCAAAGCATGCAAATGGATTTATCATATGCTAGGATTCCCATAAATGGAATAAATGTAAGATTAAATAGAGAAAGATCTCCAAATTTGTTTGAAGATATTGAATGTGATGAGGAGATCTATTTTTTTGATACTAACATTGACAATTTCAAGGCTAACGTTTGTGAACTAGAGAAAGAAAAAAAGGGTACCAATGGTCGAAGAGATTCAAGAACCTATGCAAAGGATAGCTTATGGTTAATTCTCTTTGATGGAGCATGCTCAAAACAACGAGCAAGATCTGGAGTGATTTTAATATCACCAAATGGTAAGTCCTTCAAGTACTCATTTTCACTAAAATTTGAATGCACAAATAATGTAGTAGAATATGAAGCACTTTCGCTAGGACTAAATATGACAATCAAACATGGAATTAAGAAGCTCAAAGTCTTAAGAGACTCAGAATTAGTAGTATCTCAAGTAAGAGACAAATTTATTTCAAAGAATAAAATACTAAAATAGTACAAGTCTATAGTGTGGGATACTATAGGAATGTTTGATGTTTTTTCTACAGATTGGATAGAAAGATCAAAAAATGTAATGGATGACTTCTTAGTTAATATTGCAGTATGGTCAAATGAGATAACTTTTGTTGGTATATCCATTATTGAGATCTTGAGTAGGCCCTCAGTAGCTAATAATGTATGCAATTGGAAAATATTCAGTGATGATTAGGATTTGTTAAAAAAATTACTTTGTGTTGAGGAATACCACAATCAAGAAATAGATTTTTAAAATCTTGTAGAAATTGTGGATGGAAAAGAGATTGTGTTTGGGAATGAAATTATTTAGTTAAAAACTAATAAAATATCAAAGGGTTTGGTAGCCTTGGAAAGGGCTTTTGATAATTCAGATAGGTATGTTGCCAAGTCAACCCACGTCCATGAAAGTGGTCTTGAAGAAATAAATCTTGGTACATGAGATTTTCCTAAGAAAATCTACATTGGGAAACATTAGACCCTAAGATTAGATTTATGTTTATTGCTTTATTAAGAAATTATAAGCATGTTTTTGGTATTATGATGACCTACAAGCTTATAGAAAGGATTTATTCCAACATGAAATTCCTTTGAAGCCTAATGCTAAGTCTTTCAAACAGAAGCAAAGATCAATCAATCCAACATTGGCACCAAAAATGTAGCAATAATTGATAAAACTTAGGCAAGGCAGAATCATAAAGCCAATCAAAAATTCTACTTGGGTCTCTAACTTGGTGCTAGTAATAAAGAATAATGGAGATATAAGGTTTATAAGGTTATGTGTTGATTTCAATAATTTGAATATATCTTCATTAAAAGATAATTATGCATTGTCTAATATGGAGGCAATGCTGCAAAAAGTAACTGGTTGTGAGTTTCTATCCATGATGAATGGTTTTTCAAGATATAACCAAGTAGTGGTATAGTAATCAAAGCAATATAAGACAACCTTTACTACACCTTGGGGCACCTATGTTTATGTTAGGATTCCATTTGGTTAACTAATGTTGGGGTAACATTTCAAAGGGTCATGAATGTTACATCTATTGATTTGATAGATATAATTATGGTAGTATATCAAGATGACTTAACTTTTCTTTTCCAAAAAAGTAGAGGACATTATATACATCTTGAGAAAAAAATTCAAAATCCATTGAGTATGGCATATCATTAAACCCTAAGGAATATGCATTTGGGATTATAGGGAGAATTATTGGGCCACATTGTGTCAAAGGATGGGATCAGAATCAATCTTGATAGGATTGCAACTATTGATAAGATTCCAATACCCAAAACTATGAAAGGAATTCAATGATTCTTTGGACAATTTTTTTTTGTAGGATATCTGTCACCAAATTTGCAGAAATAACAAAGGTGATTTCCAAAATGCTTAAGAATCAAGAAACAATCATTTGGGGAGATGAAGCCATTCAATATTTCTATAATATTAAAGAAGATATTAAACAATACTAGTGCTCAAATCCTCTGATTTCTCAAAACCTTTCCAAATATTTTATTTTTCTTCGTTCCATACCATAGTTGTTATGTAACTACAAAAAAATTATGAAGGTTATGAGCAACCTGTTATATTTTATAACAAATCACTCCAATAAGTAGAATTGAAATATGACATCATGGAAAAACAAGCCTATGCTTTAGTTAAGGCTGTGAAGAATTCTAGGACATGTTTGGTAGGTGCCAAGGTGATTGCTTATGTTCCTAGTGTTGTAGTCAAGGATATATTCACCCAACAAGAATTCACTAGGATAAGATGCATATGGATCAATAATATCTGAAAATTCAATATAGACATACAAATAACCAAGCTTGTCAAAGGACAAGGTTTAGCTAAACTTATGGGTGAGTCTAACCTTGATGCAAGTCAGATTAATCAAAAACAAGAGGATACATCTCTAAAGGAGTGCAATCTGCAATCTTGTTCTGAGTACATAGATATTGTATACTATTTGAATAATATGTCTATTCCAAAACATATGAATGATAATAAAAGAAATCTTAAGTTGCATTCCATTAAGTATGTCATATTTTAGGAGGATCTATATTGGAGGAATAGAGATGGTGTATTACTTAGATGTGTAAATGAAGAATAGGCCACTAATATTCTTGAAGAAATGTATAGTGGAGTTTGTGGAGGATATTATATGGCCAAAAAAACTACACATAAGATTTTAAATAAGGTTTGGTTATTGTGGCCCATTCTATTTGTTGATACACATAAAATGGTAAGAAAATGTGATGCATGTTAAAAAAAATTCAACTAAATTGAAATACTTTGGTGCCTTATCATTAAGAACATTGACTATGGAATCCCCTTTTTAGCAATGAGGTATAGACTTTATTGTGGAAATTACTAAAAAATTTAGTGGTGGTTACAAGTGGATTTTGGTGACAACTAATTACTTTACCAAATGGGTAGAAGTTGTTCCTATCAAGAAAGCTACTAGCAGAATTGTGAAAGATTTTTTAATGGAAAATATTGTAATTAGATTTGGGACTCCTATCAAATTAGTTGTAGATAATGTTATGTGTTTCAATTTTGATGCTCGTTTACAACCTTTTGTTATGATTATGGAATTGATATATATATTATTCATGTCCATATCACCCACAAGGGAATGGAAAAAGATAAATCTAATAAGAAGATTGTGATGAATATTATAAAATGAGTAATTGGAAAAAACAAAAATTCATGGGATTCAAGACTCAAATTAGCATTGTGGGCTAACAAGAAAATAATAAAGAAGGCCACACGGAAGTCTCCTTATGAATTGGTGTATGGATTAGATGCAAGGATGCCAATAAACAATATATTACCAACTTATAAATTCATTCAAGAGTATGATGAATATATTGATAATGTTATGACAGTCAGAATCAATCAACTTACAAAATTAGATGAATCTAGAATAAATGCATAGAATACCAATCTCAAAAAGAAACTACAAGTTAAATACTTGTCTGATAAGAAGATATTAGATATAAAGTTCATGATAGGTGATATTATTTTCATGTAGAATTCTAGAGTTTGGGACAAGGGAAAACATGGAAAATTTGAAGTTATATGAATAGGTCCCTATGTCATATCCAACACTCATATTGGAAATTTATATTTTTTACAAAATATCAATGGTGAAATTCTAGAAATGCCAATGCATGGACAATTCCTCAAGCCCTATTTCATTTTATATCTGGCCCTATTCACCTAAGAATTGGTTAGGCCCATTACTCTTATATGCCTAAAAATGTCACTTAAACATTTGTTCTTTGTCGAGTCCCACTTTATACATGGCATTATTTCATGCATTTCCTTTAGTTCATGAGCACTTCTCACTTTATTATTGGCTTCCCACAAAAACTTGCAAAATGACCATTTGTTTCCCTTCATTACTATCTTGTATGGGTTCTCAACCAAACAAGTCATAAGTATCTCTTTTCAATTTTTTTCAATTGGTAATTTTCTCTTTAGGTTCCCCATATACTAAAGTGCCTCATGATGTCTTTTAAAACATGTGTTACCAGCCCCTTCTCCTAGTAACTTAAGTTGTTCATTTGTGCATGTGCTTTTAAAGGGATTTTAAGTTATCCAAAGATAAGCTCGTTGGGTGGTCCCACATTAGTCCTAGCCAATGCCATGTGTCATCATTTAATTAAATTGAGATAGCTATAACCTTCAGGGAAGCTTTTAATCCAGATGGTTTCTTCCCATGAGTCCTTGAAAAGTATCCTTCATAGGGTCTTAATTTGAGTTATCTCTACATCATGTTAGTTACAAGCATTACCTTATTTTTCATGCTATATTAAACCTTCACAAGATAATATTTATTCAAGTATTTATTTCCTTGAACTCCCAAAATCAAGCCACATATCTTCTCATTTCTCATTATTATTGTTTCATGAAGAAAAGCCTTGTCAAAGAAGCTCATAAATTTTCCATTTTGTTCCTGCACGACCCTAAAATTTTGACACATGTCCCACTCCAATACAAAATAAAGCAAGGATTTTATCTTTTCAAGGAGATTTCAAATGTCTATGACTACCATTTATCTTCATCAAACCGGCGGTCCAAATTCAAAAATGGGGAATGACTATCACTAGTCATTCCCTCAAGCATGCAAAAATATTAATCATAGATTTAATCTATGTCAACTAATTTTTTTATTATATTGGCTTAATTCAAAGAACAAAATGAAGGTTACAAAGAAAAATTGTTACAGATTTCTAGGAGAACGAGGGTTTTCTATGACATTTCTAGTTTTTATAGCAAGCTTGAAGTCGTAAGTTAATTCAAACCTTCTTTATTGCATATTGGTGTAGAAAGGGAAAGCTTTTGCTTTGCTAGAAATAGAAATTAAATTAGGACTCTGGAAAGGTGGTGAATTATTTTAAATTTTAAATAAATATTTTCTAAAGTTTAAAATTTTAAACCCTAGTTTGTATAAATTGAAACCCTAAAAAACAAGAAGTCATGGTCAGAACATCAAAGGGAGTAAAGCGAGCTTTAGATGATGATATTATGGCTCAATTTCCTAGGTCATCTAAAAGTCCCAAAATTTCACAAGGCTCAAGAATTATGGTAGATAGAATTCTTGATAAAAATGAGAATTGTAGAGACCCCTTTATCCCAATTCAGGGGTATGCCCTTTTCAAACATGCTTTGAGAAAATGCCTCTAGTTGATAAAGCCCATTTGCAACATTTGGAAATTGGGGCTTGAGAGACCAGTAGTTCCCAATGTATTTAAGAATTTTGACCTTATCAAAGGAATTACACAAGCTTACAACCCAGAGAAGAAGGCTTTGTACACCACAAAGGGAGAATTTTTGATGAATTTAAACAAAACCTACATATGCAAAGTATTCAATTTGGACCCTAATTCTCGATTGCCAGTAGATTTGATAGTATTGGCTAGAGAATATCAAAGGCATAGGGATAGTTACAAAGTAAAATGGTTTCCAAGTTTCAAGCCTAGGGGGCCAAATAGAGAATTAAAGAGGCTTTTCAATGGGGAGTTGGAGTCATTTTGTTATGACATATTTGAAGACTACTTTATAAGAACCTACTTTTCCCTATGAAAGGTATTGGGCATGGATTGAAAGACTCAAATGTCAATAAATTTGATGGTGTTGGATATATACATTCAAAGTAGGGATGTCAACAAGCCATATGATTATGTAGACTATGTTATAGAGGAAATTAATAAAGCCTTGAGCTCTATCAAAAAAGACAATAGTGTTGTCTGCTTTAAATGATACTCTTTGTTGTGGCATATAATTTTATTTAGTCAGAAGAATATTTGGTCTTTTCACATACAGATGAGGTCTCAAGATGCACAAAAAATATTGTTGTCAGTGTAAGAATGGAGCTACATTTGGGACAAAGACTGTGATAAATCATATCTAGTCTTTGAAGAATACTTTGTAAGAGAGGTTCCTAGGAATTTTGGACAACCTGTGGATTAGAGGCTCTCAAAGTAAGTAAGAAGATTCTTGAGGTCTAAGGATATTTACCTAGAGGTAGGAATCAAACACAACTGGGGTGATTGGTTCTATTATTCAGATGCAACAGTGATTAGGGTTTATGGTTCCCTTGTCACACCACATGTGTTACCTATGATTGTCCCAGACAAAATTTATTTCTTAGAGATCAAATGGAAATTAAATGATTATGATAAAAGTCATTTTAGAAACTATAAGAAGCATGCCATCGTCACTTCCATAATTTTTTTCTTAGATTTTCAAGTCATAGCCAAGGAGGGATTGGATTGAATAAATTGCTCCCACAAAAAAATGAAGGTGGACAAGCTCAAAAGGTTTAATCCTAAGCACTTTATCCACAATGTTAAGATTAGTTCCAAATTAGCTAAATTTATGCATGAACCTCATAATATTGAAGATATAATCAAAAATTTCTCAATGAAAGCAAAAGCCACAAAAAGGAGGGAACAGTGGGTAAGGATCCAGATTGTAGAAGGAAAGAAGAAGTAGATCCTTCCTATAAAGGTGCATACTTATAGATTAAGGATCTTGTCATTAGGATCATGATAATGTTGGAAAATTCCAACAACTTTCTTACCAATGTGCTTATTCCACCAATGGATGTTCCTAGCCCATCTTCTCAAAAGGAGTTACCATATAGTCCACAACAAATCACCCCATTACAATAGATAGCCCTTGGAGTGGAATACCTTGTGCCTTACCTTATAGGTGATGAATATTTTCTCAAAGAGTTAGAAATGAGGAAAATTGTGAGGCCATACTCAAGATTTTTTGTAGAAAGACCCTCAAATGATAGATTGCTCATCAATTTTGAGACTGTAGAGCAAGTGGTGAATGATGTAAGAGCCCTAGCTTGCTTTGAATTCATGAAAGATGATAAATTCATCACCACCAAGGAAATCAAATATTTCATCCTTAGGAATGAAGGGGAAGAGTTGAAAAAGACATTGAAAAGGAAAAAAATTGCAAAAGAGAGAAAGAATGAGCTTATAGCCCAATTCTAGAAAGAAGTAGATGCAAAAATGGTTGCCATGACACCTTAGAAGGGGTAGGGAGCTAGTAAAAAGTGGTGGTTGTCTATTATTGGAAGGATGGGATACATAATATGAATTTTCATTTGATACTATTCGAAGGCAGGAGGAAAACTATCATGTGCTATAATAAGAAGAGCAAGTTGATACTCTATATTTTGGGTTAGATTTAACCCAAGGAACGAGACCTTGGAAATTTGGTTAATTTTCCCAAAGACAAATAAACCCCAAGTAATCAATGATGTAAATTAAATCATTGTAAATTTGATATTAAGGATATTAGGGGATACAAGTGCTCTCTAAGCAACCACCCTCGCTGTAAACACAACATTATTTATAGAAGTAGCAATAAAGAAGATGGAGCAAAACTTGGAAAAATAATGCCATAAATTTGAAGATTCAAGAGTAAATATTTTTACAAGGTTACTAACTCCTCCACAAGCCACTATTGAAGACAAAGAGTCACAAGAAAATGAAACTTTAACTCTTGAGGTTAAGAATTTAAGAGAAAAGCTCAAGCAAAGTAGAGAGGAAATAAGAATGGAAAAGGAAGGAGGAGCCAAAATTATTTTTGTGAATGATGATCTGAACCAAGCTAAACAAAGACAACACAAACAAGGTTATTCATTCAAATTAGCACAAACATGATTGCCTATGAGATTCTTGATCAAACAAAGATGAAAACATAAAAGAAGGCAAATGAAAGCATGTTAACAAACTAAATAGATCAAACCTCCATCCCATAAGGGGATTGGTGTCACTTTGATGCGGAAGTGGCCCTTTCCCAATCCCTTTGATAAGCTTCAAGATCCTTGATGAATTTGGAGTAGAGTAACAATGCCTAAGATTGTGGATGAAAATGGATTTGATAAATGCCAATTTCCCTCACAGATAGTGATAGCAATTGGATGATTGATGGATGAAATGAGCATAATGACTTTGCATGATATTGTGGATGCATATTGTGAAGAGAATGCTTATATTTATATAACTCAAAGGTTGAATAATGAGAGGATTTGATGAATGTGGGATAAAATGAGAGCCAATGAGAATGTGCCAAGTGTCACAATTCTATTGGAGGAAAGTGGAGCACATTTTGGGAAATGTATGAGTGGAGGAGGATGGAAGAAAAATAAATGAGAATGGTTGAGGATTTCAAAGGCTATAAGAGGAATTGAATGAATTTTGTTGAGTTTGAGAGGATATAAGAGAAGTTATTACATTTGTAAGAGAAGTTATTGAGGATGTCAAAGGTTTTTGAAAACCTTTGGAGGGAAATTGAATGAGAAGTTGTTGAGAGGAATATTCCTTGGAATATGCCTTTGTGAGGATAAATAGAGGAATCGGTTAATTAAAAGAAATGAATTTCATGTGCAACCTGGTTAGTTGACCATGGGTTGATTTAACTCTTGAGGAGTTAAAAGTTGGAGGATTTATTAATGATGATTATAAAGTGATTTAGAGTTAATTAATTTAGAATTAATTAACTTGGATGGGTTAGGGGATTGTGACATTTGATTTGATTTATTTAATCAAATGAGAAGACTTAGGGGGATTTAATCAAATGATTTGATTTAATTAAATGTGATAAAAATTAGTTAGAAGAAGGGTGAATTAATCAATAAATTTAATTATTTGATTAATAGCTGAATTTGTTGATTTTAACTAAATAATGTTAATTATTTAATTAATTGATGAAGTTGAAATGATTTAGGAAGAAATGGTGTTAATTTATTAGAATCAGATGCATAGTATTAATCAGGACTTTTTCGGTGTCTACAATTTTATACCTAGTTGACAACATGTTGGGCCACAAGTTGTCTAGTATTTTGAACCATTTTGATAAGGTCTAGAATAATTACAAAAGTATGAAAGATGCATTCAGTAACCATGCCCAAAAGTTGTATAGACATGTAAAAATGGCTTAACGCATATCACACATCCTAAACTACATTTTTCCATTATTGACATCACTTTCATTATCATTATTTAATTTCGCTTCATTAACATCATTAATCCCATTTTTAACATCATTTGCATCATTAACCTTATTTTCCTCTATTTTAATCTCAAAAAGTTTTAATAATTCGTTATGTCATCACTGATTTAACCTTATTCCTCCTGATTAATTAAATAAGTTCATTAATTATTTAATTATGTCTCTAACATACCTTATTCATCTAAATTAATTAAATAGTTATCATTAATTATTTAATTAATCTACTTTCCCTCTTCCAAATTTGAATAATAAAATCAATTATTCAATTTCCCCAAATTCACTCAACATGATCAATTAATCAATATTTTTTATTTATTAAATCAAATACATCTTGCACATTCTTCTCAACATTAATTAATTATTAAATTAATTAATCATCTTCACATATTTTGATTGAATAAATCATGTCTACCAATTTCTCAATCTAATCTCTTAATTCCACTAATTTCTCCAATCCCGCTAATCATTCAATCCAAACCCACTAATTATCCAATTAATTCCCTTGATTGGATTAATCAGGTGAGTTAACTGATCAATCTATTTCCTCTCAACAGACATGAACCATTGATCTTGATTTTTCATCCTTGCATCCTAATCGTTCATTTGAAACTCATAAATCTATAAAACAACCTTCATCCCTCTCATAACTCATCTAGAGAATTTTTAGAAAGGTCATGTTAGATTTATTATTAAGCAAATTGAGCAAACATATATTTGTATTCTTAGATCATCCTCTTATCAAGATTTTGCAATCATGGAGGATTTTTGTTAAATCAAGAAATCCAACATCCATCTTCAATACAAATACACTAAACCATGGGATGGTATGATTGTAGTTTTTGAATTCATTTTGTGTTTCATTTGTTTATGTTAACCTTGCTTGTTTGGATTCTAGAGTTTTGTAATTACATTTCATGGGTAAGTGAGTCTTTTTCTCTTGTTTTAAATTGATTTGGATGCATTCATTATTACTAATCTATGAACCATATTCCCCTTACACATTCTAGCACACCCGGTGGGATCTAGGTCCTTAGCTCTAACATTTTCATCAAGTTTTGTGTACAATTGTAGGTTTTGGGTTGTGGTCATTGTTTGCAGGAATCGCTTTTGTCAAACTAGGTCACTACAATCCTAAATCCAAACACGGTTGTCATATTTGTTGGTTTCCATTGCAAGAACGGAGCCACTTTCATCTTTTCTAATATTTTGTGCAGGAACAGAGCTACTATTGTCCAAAAGAAGGTTGCTATCATACTATTTTTTAGTCACAGTCTTCCTAAAAAGTGGTCACTTTTGCCAAAACTAGTCACTTTTGTCAGTTCTATTGATAGGCTTTACTGATTTAAACATTTACATAGTTGTTATCACCATGTTTAGAACCGCTATCATACTATTTTCCTGTCATTATCATCTGAAAGAGTCACAGTCGTACTAGGTACAGAGTTGCTATCGCAAGTAACAGGACCACTATCATACTATTTTTTGGTTCTATGTCAATTTTGTAAAAAATTCTTGGATTTCCAGTGTATCTAACCCTAACTACTTGTTGTTTGCTATGTTTTGTGAGATTGCTTGACTTTGTTGATGCAACTCTTGTAGGGTAATGGTGTATTTTTTCATTGAACTACTAATCGTTTACTTGTAGGGTTGACGAACAGTCCAATATTCTTAAAGACTTAAAGTGCTAAAGCATTTGCTTGCAAAATATTCTTCAAGATCATTTTATTTCCAAGAATTTTTTACGGATTTTTTAAGTCTTTAACATTTGAATTTGGTGCTTTAAAAACATGAATTTCTATCTACAACATTTCATTCAGGCTTAAAAATATAATTACAATGACAAAAAATTGGTTTACATCATTTGTATGGATGTATTAAATCTTAAACATTTGAATTTGGTGCTTTCAAAACATGAATTTCTATCTACAACATTTCATTTGGGGTTAAAAATCTAATTGCAATGAAAACAAAATGATTTACAACATTTGTATGAGTGTTTGAAGTCTCTAATATTTGAATTTAGTGCTTTTAAAACATAAATTCCTATCTATAACACCTCATTTGGGCTTAAAATATAATTGTAATAAATTTTCCACTGTGTCTATCGTGATTAGCAAGACAAGTGTGTATCCTCTCCCCCTACATCTTTTGACAATCTTAGATGATGAGAAACACTTTGGTATCTTTGCATTTTTTGGACATCATTCCCTTTTTAGATGGGCCTACCTTGAGATACATCTCGCACTAGAGAACTCAAGGTGACCTAAAGTGATTTTTCCCTCGGGCCGCTATATAAATTGTTTAAGGCTAAAGCAGAGATCTAACTGGTGGGTACCTTTCTGACAGTGCCATTCATAAAGGAGAGGCACCCACATGGTATATAGCACCCCTAGTAGGATTGGTTAAATCCTTAAGTGGCTTACTAGATGCTCATAAGGCATTAAGTTCCCCAAGTAGTGACTAAACACCTTATTATAGTTTCCCACCTTATTAATTGAGTTGTTGGTGACATTTTCAATGCAAAGGATGTGTACTATACCCTGGAGTTTTACTCACTATATGAACTCCCTTGAGATGAAACAAAAATCATTGGCTTATCATAAGCTACTTGTAGCTTTCCGAGGAGAGGGTAATTGGGTCATCCTTCTAGGCCTGGAGGCCCCTATCTATCCACTCTCACAAAGACAAGAGTGTATACACCCATTTGGGTGTCCCTACACGTGTATTGAAGGAGATTCCAAGTTGTGGGATTGAAAGTGTTACCATTGGCCTTGACCTTAGGGATGAAAATGCTTGAAATTTTTTCGATGTGTTATTACTAGTGTAAATTTGGCTGATTTTGGCCTGTCAACATTCAAAACATTACGATAGATTCATACACTTTGTTTGCTATGTTTTATCACTTGTTGTATCTCAAATACATTATCTCAAATATCAGACCAAATAAACATCAAAACTTGCCAACTTATCAAAAATTGCAATTAGAAAACTAGAAAATGTCAAAACAAAGCCGCTATTGTACATTATGTCTCTCTTGCTTCAAAATTTTACCGCAGTTGTTCTAAAATATCACCGCTATTTTACATCAAACCACTACTGTAATATTTTTTTGCACATTTCATTGTCAAAACATAACCGCTCTTGTTAGGATTGCCATAATTTTCCTAAAAATAGAACCACTATTGTCCTAATTCTTACTGCTATCATCCTAAATAGAAGCTGTTATCGTCCTACTTGCTAGCATATATCAGAATTTGTCATAAACCGATTTCAAAACATTGGCATAATACTTTACATAGTTATTAGAAAACATTGTCATCATTGGACTTGTACTTACAAATTCCAACATCACCATCATATACTTTGAACTTGGTTTACATAGGGTTCATAACTATCATCTTTTGGACACAACGTAAGAATAAAACTTGCACCATATCTTATCAAACATCAACCTAGTCTTAGACACATATTGAACAAAAGAAATCAAACCATCATCTTGTTATTATTTTACAACAACCTTTACTTTCAACCTCATAGCTAGTTCAAGTAAAGCAATCACCATATCCTCTAAAACATAGAAAAATGTCAATTTGAGTCTTGTGCACCTTATTTTCTAAACTAGCATCATATCAAACATCAAACATCCATTCATAGTCTTAACCTAGGGTTTGAGCATCCAACATCATAACATCATTTATCAAACAACATCCAAAATCGGTTCATCTCCTCATCATAGGGTTGAGTAGCAAAATATTATCATCCAAAATTGAACTTAATCATCCAACTATCCCAACATCAATCCATAAAAAACAATCAACATCCTTTGTCCAAATGGTTTACACACATCCCCTTTGTACATCATTTCACCAAACAAAACCTCAAATCAAAACACCATCCCATCTCCATAACTTGTCATCTCAAACTCACCAAGGTCTTTTAGGTTCATTCATGACTACAACAAGATCCCAACATAAAAGGAAAATGGAAGCCAACAAAAGTAGCTCTAGTGCACCAAACACCAACATCACCAATGAGGAATCTCAACCATGGGGTTACGATCCTAAGACATACTCAACTCCTCAAGAATAACCAACATTCAAACCTCAACCAAATCCACTACCTAGTGATGCAGAAATACACCTTAAACATCAAGACATATTTGCTAGGCAATAAAATCAACCTCTTAATCCTATAGATATGATCATAGAGGAGTATGATAGTGATGAGTAAATCAATGATGAAGTACTCTTAGAGCACACTCAAGACCCCAAATTGCAAAAACTAATGGAAAAAATGATTGGGAAATATCCAAACACATATTTCCTCACACTAGCACAAAGTGGTCCCAAGCTACCTATAGAATTTAATGTTGAAATTCTTAAGGATCTCAATCTCATTCCTTTAGGATACCAATCAGTGGTGAGATAAATATCCAAACCAATAGTGGATCCCAAGATACCACCTTTGTTCTTAAAAAACCTATCAACGATCAATCTTTCCCACAAAATGTGGATAATCCATTGTATAGACATCCTTCACAAGTCAAACAAGTTGTGGTACTAGAACACAACAAGCTCAATAAATCCAAATATATTGACAAATAGAAACATGCAACCACACAATATGGAAACTAATACAATGAGACCCAACATATATGAGACATCTTGGAACAGCCAACAACAAGGTTCTAGTGTTAATATATAAAACATGGGGAATCCTCCACCAAGACCACAACTACATGCTAACAACCCTCCTCAAGGACAACACATTTATCAACAAAACAATCCACCCATATATCAACAACCACCACAAACCAATAACCCACAAGATCAAAGCATGTACCAAGGAAATGTCCAAAATAAAACTCAATACATGCATCAACCACAATACTATGATCCCAACATGCAATACCAATATGGATCATCATCTACCCAAAATTTGCAACAACAAACATACGTTCCAACACTACAAAATGTCAATACCCAACATCAAATTTATTTTGAACCACAACAAATCATACACCTTCAAAATCAAGCACCCAATACTCCATAACACAACATGGGTGCACAACAACCTCCATCACAATATCAAACCTACACACCTCAACAACAACACATCACACCTCAACAAAAACATGTAACATCTCAACAACAACCTCAAACTTACACTCACATCAATCCTCAAGGACCCAATCCATAATCCTATACTCACAACATGACCCAAGGGCCCTCATATATACAAACCCCACAATATAACACAAAACATTATGGGGCAACAAGGTTATAACATCCCTCCTCATCAAACAAACACGCAAAGTGATGAAATAACCTTACAATTCAAAAACCTAAACCAAAGGATATAAAACATTCAACTTGGAAAACCGAAGAAGAGCTACACTCTACAAGACATATGTCCATATCCCTCTGATCATTCTATAACCATGATACCCTTCCCTAAGAAATTTGAAATACCCAAATTTTACAAATACAAGGGAAGAGGAGATCCAATAGAACATGTACAAGAATTCTCAGTAGCTTCTATGGATGTACAAAATAATGACTCCTATTTAATGATTCTTTTCCCACAAAGTCTCGGTGGTGTAGCTATTGAGTGGTTCTCTCATCTACCACCCGATATCAAAACCTTTGATGAGTTGTCAGACAAGTTTTTTAACCACTTCTCCTATAACATAGAGCAAGACATAATAATCCTCGACCTATACATGATCAAACAAAACCAAGGGGAATCCTTTGCTTCATACCTACAGAGATGGAGACACAAAGCTAGTAATTGGAAGTGGCCCGTTCCTGAAAAACTAGTGCAAATATTTGTCTCTAACCTTCAAGGGGACATTAGCTACCAACTCACCATGTTATGTCCTAGCAATTTTGAGGAAATCATTGAAAAAGGGTTAGTTATCGAAAGAGCTCTCATAGCAAGGGGAATCATTAAACTCTATAACAACAAAGACCAAGCTTCTAGTTCTAGTGACAAACCTAAACTATGGGCAAAGAACAAAAATATTATAAATGATGGAGTGCTTGATGCCAAATTTGTGAAAAACATACAACCTCCACAAAATAATGTCCAAGCTGCTCAAATGAACTATCCTCAAAACAATGCACAAAACAACCAACTTACATATCCTCAAAACAACCAACAAATAAATCAAGGTCAAGATATTCAAAGAGGCCCGCCAAGGAAAACTAATCAAACTAGGAGAAAGTTCACTCCATTGGGAGAATCTCTTGAGGTGATTATATGTAAACTCATTCAAACAAACCTTATCAATCTTCCTAATAGAACAAACTATGAAGAGCCAAACTTTAAACCCCCTTGGTACAATGAGAATGACCAATGTGAATTCCACAAAATCAAGGGCCGCACAAAAAACAACTGCATGAGGCTTAAAAATATCATACAAGACTTGATAGAAAGAGGAGAGGTCGACATTGAACATCATCCTAGGCCCTCCGAAAATAGAGGAAATGACAAAGGTAAGGGGTAATATTACCAAAAATATAACTTCACCTACGATGAAGTCGTAGGAACCATCTGTCAAGTTGATCACAATATCAATGTCGTATCATACTAGGCAAAAACTGTGAATGTAATGTGACTACATGAAGAGGTAAATTCATGATCCAAGGAGCTCCACCTCAAGAAAAATTTGTCATTAATCCTTCAAATGACTATAATATTGTTTACCAATTAAAGAAGACTTTAGCACTAATCTCTATCCTTGAGCTTCTAAAGTTATCACCCGCATATAAAGAGATCCTGGAGAAAGCTCTAATTGAATCTTCAATACCTAACAATATTAGCATTGATCAATTTCAAGCTATGGTTGGTACCATCACTTCCCCACATTACTTGGTCTTTTCTAAAAAAGACCTTCCCCAAAGATCCTTTCATAATCAAGCTTTATAAATTGAATTTTGCATCCATAAACATAAGATCAAGAGAGTCTGAATAGACAGGGGTGCAAGCTTAAACATTTGTACCTTGAAACTAATAAAGCAGTTGGGATATTCTAATTGACAAAAATGGAAGTATCACCATAAGGCTTATGATGATATGGAAAGAAATTTTGAGGGCACAATCAAACTTCTAATTCAAGTGGGGCCAGCAATAGCAAAAATGGTCCCTTCAACCTTTCATCAATGCTTAAAATTTCCTTACAATGATAAGGAAGTTACAATATATACCGATTTTGAACCCTTCCATTATTGTATAAACTTGGAGGATAAATACAAGATGCTTATTCAAATACCTAGTAATGACATATCCTTCCACTCATTTTCCTATGTTGATCTAGCATCACTTGCTTCATCCTCAACTCCATCTACATCAACCAATCCACCAAAACCTGAACTTAAGATCCAGGTGCTTGACAAGGGCTATGACGAATACCATTTCAAACAATCCTTTTGCATTGGGGAGCTTCCCCCATCACCAAAATCCTATAGGCGACCAAAGGAAATAAAGCATATTCAAGTTGTCACCTATGAAGTCAAACCTACTATTTTCACCAAGTGGGGAGACATGAAGGACGAAGTGGTGTTCAAAGAGGACCTCTCATCATGGCTCCACTAAGAAGAACAACAAGAGGAACAAAAACAACTACATCCCCTTCCTATGGATCCTAACAATAAAGGTTATTAGCTAGCAAGAAATATGGGATACACTAGAAAAGGTGGCCTTGGTCCACATGAACAAGGTATGAGAGAACCCATCATAATAGAACAACATAAGAAGAACATGGGACTAGGTTATGGTTTGATAGACATGGTTACCCCAAGTATTGAAACTACCTTTTGTCGAGAAATAGCTCCTTCTACCGGCTTTGAGACATTGGATAACTACCATATTGAAACAGATTCCAATGAATAGGAATGGAATTCTAACACCTCTAGTGACTATGACCTAGATACCCTCTAGGAACCTAAAAAATTTGCTATCCTTACCCTTTCCACATCCTCCATAATCTTTTTTGATAACGATGATAACCTACCCTTACTTCACCCATTGTTGATTCTTATGAAATAAAAGGAGTATTTGCATGTATTTAATCAAAAATTATCAAAAGGTGATTCCCACAACCCAATCAACCTTTCTAAGCACCTTTCTTAGCTACCATTGATAATATTTCACATTTATCTATCTTTATCAAGATGTTTCAAGTTTAGAAACTAGAAATAACTTCAAGAATACATTGCATACCTGAAGTTGCATATAAGAATCCCATGCCAATCCTCAAAACAAGTGCTTGAAAATATTTATCCTCCATGCAAATCCTTTAAAATGTTATGCAAATAAACCTTCAAACTTCTAGAAACCCTAGAAGTCCTTCACTACATGAGATTTCTTTCAAAAAAAAATTCATTTCTTGGCGCCCAACAAAAGGTTAACTTTTCCTTTTTTGCATGCAAAATCATGCTTCTTTGCTTTTGACGTGAATGTTTGAGATAAGATTTAGTAAAACTTTTACATTACCCAAACTTAAGTAATGATAAAATGATCAATTCCTTTTTTAGGATTAATGACTCAAGATAAATAATATCTAAGCCAAACAATTTAATAATTGTCAATGATTATTTGAAAAATAGACAACAGTTACATTGTACATTTTACTCAACTCTTTTATCATCTCTTGATAATGTAAATTACGCTAATTGTGTGTAAGTATTTTGTGGAAGTCTTTGGGTTTTTCTTTATGATCTTGGAAATCATAACAAAAATAAGAGGGGTACTACTAATTATTAGAAGTAAGTATTATCATTATCTTGCACAGATCCCTAATGGTCTTCATGCACAAGTAGATCAAAATACTAGTCTTGCATGATATCCTAAGGTTCTTTGATACAAGTGATATTCGCAGTGCTTTTGTGTGTGAATCCCTTAGTGACTTTATGCACAAGTATGTCTAGAACTATCTTACATGATTCCCTTAGGGCCTTTATGTGTAAGCAATGTCTCAATATATTTAGTATAAATTTCCTTCTAAATGTTTAAAATATACAATATTTTAATCTTATTATATTTCCCATATAATAATTTGTATTGGGACATCCCCAATTTAAATACATTTAAATTTCCTTCTAAATGTTTAAAATATACAATATTTTAATCTTATTATATTTCCCATATAATAATTTGTATTGGGACATCCCCAATTTCACAAGCATGACATGGTTTTGTTGAACACCCGAAATACTTAGAGGTGGGGCGAATCAGTATTCTTTTAAACCGCTTAAAAATTTAAGCATCCAATACTTATAGCATATTCAATTGTAGTAATGAAAGAAAGCATCGACACATCCAACAACATCACATAACACATGAAGACCAGGATTTTTATGTGGAAAAACCACGGTGAGGATTAGCTCACAATATATTATAATCAATTATAGTATATTACATAAGTGCTCACTATAGGTGGAAGCGCTATCCAAGTGGACTCATTTCCCACCATAAGAAGAAAAGAGATAGAAGAAAGTATGTAGCTCACAACCTAGATTGAACTGTTACAACTGCATCTATCATATGCATGAAATATAGTTCCAATGAAGCTCATAATATAGACTCAAAACTCTTCATACTAATCTGAATTGATTCTTTGCTCTACATTCGCACTAACTTCACATAATTCACATTCACTAAATCATTTTGTATGTCATCATCAAAATACCAAAAAATGATTTAGCTTATATATCACTTCACTCATAACATCAATTAGGTTGGCCTAATTAGATGTATCATTCAAAATATATAAAATATAACTTGTCAGCTCAAGATCTATCCACACACGCTTCACGCTAAGAATCAAATCTTAAAACACTTTAAAATAGGTCAGCATGGACCTATAATAGTTCCCACATAACTTCGCAATACTTAAATAAGTTTCACATACCTTCAAACTTATTAGGTTGACACCACAAGAGACCTAATACAAAAATTCTCCAACTGTATACTCATATTTGGACACACGTACCTCAAAAAATCATGCCAACTGGATTTCACACTCATCTAACATTTGTCAACATCTCCTCAAATCTGCAAAGTCAAAATCCAATCAGTAGAGAAGTCTGGACTCTCCAACTCATACACGTAGAAATGGAAAACTCCTATAATTGTCAAGTTGAAATTCTATTACTCATAACTTTCATGCCAAGAGCCAAAACAATATGAAATTCTAGAATTAGATGGTTCTATCGACCAAAAATATTATACTAGAAGCATAGAGAAAAATCTTCAATAGCGAATCATTTCAGACCCAAATACCAGATCCCTTGTACACAAAATCATTGGTATAAACACAATCATTTTTCATCATAGATGCCTTCATTGGTTCAAACCTTCTTGAAAAATTATCTTATGCAAACATCCTAAAACATGTTAGAGCCATCCAAAATGATTTGCACCATGATCTCCAAAGCAAGATACAATGTTGACATCAATGACAACACTGCAATGTGTAATAATATACCTTGTGCTTATTCAGCATGCTCATGTTACCAACAACAACATCGATGACATATCCTCATTCTTCCAACAATCTCCCCCTTTTTCATTGATGGAAACATGCCTAAACATCTCCAAAATATTCTCCCCCTTTGAAATCAAGGACAAAGGGCACATACAACAACTTTTCTAACACATACCATATCTTCCCCTAAGAAATATATGCATTTGTACAAACTGAAAAAATTGATTGACTCCCCCTAAGTTATGTACCAAATCAAAACCAAAAACTTGTACTAGAAACCACTCTATACACAATCTGCATATGCACACTGAAGTCTAAAACTGAAAAGAATCATAAAAAGATAGAAATAAATTGCCAACTGGACGAGGTTAACTCTTAAATTTTTACAACATGAAGTTGACATTCTTGCTTGCCTTCCTCCCAGATCTTCTTGGCTATGCCAAACATTTTACACCAAGTCTCAAGCTCCATTAATGTGTCTTATCCTTCTTTTGGTGTGTTGGGTACTGAATTGATCTTGATATCCTTCTCAACACACATTAGAGCACTAGCAACTGATGTGAACTTTGAGTTCACCAAGCCTTTGATGTTTCCAAATTGCATGATGATCTTTTCCTTTTGTCCTTGTAGTTGGAAATACTTCTCATGCAAGTCCTCAATAGCTGACCTTATGCTTCCATCTAAGTCTTGTGCAAGATTATATGCATTAGAATATCTCTCTCTTTGGGACTCTATTGAGTCCATTTCATCTTTGATGCTTTTTGCGGCCTTGGTCCACTTCATACAAATTTGAAATAGGGTTTTTGCTTCATTCACGCAGTCTTGTGCATCCTTTAAATTTTCTTGAAAATTTTTGTGTGCAAGGGCACACTTCTCAGTGATCTCTATCATTTTCTTATCATTTATCTTCTTTTCAACTTTATTCTCTACTTGTCCTCTAAGACCAAACACATATTTAAAAGAATAAATTAATAACTTCAAATTCTCCATACCAAAAAGTGAAGTTTCAATGCTTGCATTGGGTATAGCCTCTTGCAACGCCTTCACATCTTCTTCCATCAGTTCTCCACTCTTTTGATGTATCTCTATAATCTCCTTTTAGGCCGATGCATGGAATACATCTCCCAACTGAAGCTTTGTGGAGTGGGGAAATCTTATCAATATCCACATTCCCATGTTGCATAGGTAGTTTATAGTAGTATTGTTGATACAATAGGTTGGAAATTGAGTTGCATGCTTAGTAAATTCTTTAATGAATCTTCAAATGAGTTGAAAGATCCCCCAATAGTCTTCATACTTTCCGTAGTCTTTTCTTTCAAATCCTTTTCCATCTTACCAATGCTTACTTGTGTGTCTACTTCAGTTTTTGTGTCTCTGGATGCATCTTCATTCTTTTCCTCATCTTCCTTCTCATTTTCTTGGTCATCCCTCTTCTTTGCATAACCATTCTCCTTTTCACCATCCTTAGTTGCATTATCTTCTCTAGCAAACTGGTTTGTGTTATCCAACGAAGCAACTATCTCTGATTTTCCTTGTGTATCCTCAACATTCTCTCCAAGTACTAAAGGAGGAGTATCCTCCTTTGCAATGTCTTCCCCAATCACTGCTTCCTCAACATTCTTCTCTATCATTTCTTCCACTTTCAGAGGTGTATTATCCTGTGCATCTTATTCATTTATCTCATGCACATGTTAAGCATCATCCATCTGCACATCACCTTCAATATTTTCTTTCGAAGTAGGGATCATTCCCAACTTTTGTGCTATCTCTTCTACTTTTTCAACACTTTCTTTCCTGAGTCTTTCAAGATAATTTTGATCTCTACCCATAAGGGTTGTCACCCTTTGTTTAGTTCTTAGTTCCTTACTGAATACTGTAGCCAAAGTGGCTTTGTTTTCCTTAGAGAGAGGATCACTTATCCTTTCCAATGCATAGTCTCTTAACTTTGCTTCTTCATCTATAGCTTCTTTCCTTCTCTCTAACAAAACATTTCATAAATTTGTAGGTATTTGTTTCTTTAAAATTTTGCATGTCAACCTCAAAAACAACAATGTACTTAACAATAGCTTCTATAATGTAGCCTTATCCACTTCATCTACTCCATCATACAGGGTTGCAGTTTCTGCTAGCATCTCATTTTGTGTACTATGCCATTGAAGAGTGCTTCTAATTTCATGGGTGTGTGAGTTCTTATTGACTTTGTTTGCTTTTGCTTTTTCCTTTCATCTAGAGTCTACTTTTTCCTTGTTTTTTCTTTCTTCTTCTTTGATGACACCTTCTTGGTAGCTTCTTTCTTCTTCTCTTGCATGTGAACTAAAAAATATTCCTCTTCCTTTTCTATTTCTTCTTCACTATTTGTATCAATGATATCAAATCTCTTTCTTTTAATATTTGCTTCACCTTGTGAAGCTTCACTTTTCCTTTTATGGACCAATTGTGGTCCTTCTTCCTCCTCTTCTTCTTCATCCCCTTCAACATTTAAACATATATTTTTCTCTCACAACCTTTTGTTTTGTTCTCTTCTTGGCAGGGGTTGCAAGTGGTGTCACTATAGTAGATTTCTTCTTTTTCAAGCCTTGTACACTGCACAACTAGAGGGGACTTATCCTTCACCAGAGGACTATCAATTGCTTTTCTCTTCTCACCAATAGAGGGATTAGTCCTAGAGGGCTTCTAAATAGTAGGAGGGGTGGTATCTATTCTACCAGATCTTCTAGTACCTGATGAGCTTCCCAGAGCTCCATCTCTTTCTCTAGTTTGCTCCACTTGCTCCTTTGTGAAGCCCATGTCCTCTACAAAATTTTAAACCATCTTTTCAACCTTCTTTATTATAGGTTTCTTCTACTCCATATGCACTTGATCCATTGAATTTCCTTCATAGGTTCCATATCTCTTGTTCAATAATCTCATATCCCATTGTTGGGATCTACATTGTCCTTGGTTCAACTACTTGAATGATGCATTCATCTGTTGAAACCACGAATATGATTTCATCCTTGTATTTTTCAACCATTTTCTTAGGAATTATTTCTCTCTCATGCATCCTCTTTTGAAACACAACAAAGAAGTCTTCAAGAGTTTCATCTTGTGCCTCTGCATTACCAAGACCATACAAAAATTCTCTAATCGGATGTGCAATAGGCCTTCCTTTCAACCATGTCACACTTTTAGTGCTAGGAAGTTCTCTCAAAAAGTAGAAAAGTAGACAAACAATTAGGGTACCATACTTAAATGCATGTTTCTTTTCCTTAGTTTTCTCCAAGTTGTCCATTATTTTCTATCTCACCAACTCACAAATATCATAGTCAACTCCTTTTTCCACCATTTCATAGGCACTATTTATTACGGTGGCAAATACAAAATTATCTTTGTTTGTGAAGTAGAGTTTGTATCCTATCATCATAGCTACATACTTCACAGCTGGATTTCTAATGTTGTTCACTGTCAAAGCCCTTTTATCATATGTGGCATCAGTTAGTTATGTAACCACTTCATTTTTCACTGAATTGAGTACTAGAGCAGGTCTAGTGGAGCACAAACTTGTAACTTGTCTAATCACATCCTTAGTTATCAAACTAGGCCTATCAGTCTAGACAAATCTATCATGTTTTTTTCTCAATGCAAGTCTAACCCATTTATCATCAAAACAAAAATTTGGGAATCCATTCCACACATCTAGTTTCTTCGCCGTTAGGTTTTGAAATTATAGTTTTAGGGAAAAGTTATCTCCAGTAAGTTCATTCGCCCATACCTCTCCTAGCTTAGAATGATTATGTTCTTCCAATTTGCAATGAATGTAAACCCTTATATCTTTCGTATGCAACACACCATATGGAACCTTAGAAAATGCGCCTAAGGGGTTGACCTCCATGGATTTTATGGGATGTTTCTTAAACTTGGGTCTTGGCCTATCAGTAACTTTAACAACCCTCGAAGTAGCCACTTCTAAATGAATTCAAATTGCTTTCAACAAAGTTCTCTATGAAACTAGGGAAAATAAAGATTTGTAAATACCTTTTCCATCACTTTTTTTATTAAGGTTTGAATGTACCAAATCACAAATCGCCTCAATCACTTCAAATATTTTCTTTGTCATTCTACTCCTCAATACTTGTTGTGAATGAATTTGGAAAAGTAAAATCACTTTATAACCTTTTAGAATTGAACTAATTTTGCATTGAATACTTCAAACAATAAAGCTGGAAAACCCTTCATTGTGTGCTCAATTACCTTCAACTGCTTCACAATATTCCATATTTCAATATTTTCTACTATAATTTTCTCCAAAAGATCAAGCATGTCGATCTACTCCACATATCCTCATGTTGAAGTATCAACACCATTTTCTTTGGCAGGGGATAAAATATTTCCATTAATCTCCCCCTAAACCAAATCTCTCACATTAGATTCCAAAGGAAAAATTTGCACTAGATGTTGGTATAGATTCATCCTTAACCTCAATATCTTCCTTATTTCTCCAAATATTATCCCTCTCCTTTATTTCAACTAGATCAATATTTTTCACTGGATCATTCTTCTTTACCAGATTATCCTTCTTCATATTTTTGCTTCTACAAAACTTAGAAATGTGTTCAGGCCTATTACAATTGTAACATGTGACATTCTTTTGACCAATATTCCTTACATTCATTCTAGATTTGCATTGATTAACTTTATGTCCAAATCCATAGAATGTATAACAGTAGCCATTGAAAGATTGAACCATTCTACCATTATTATAGTCATTCATCATTTGACTTCTACACTCATTAGCTCTATGACCAAATTTCTTGCATGCAAAACATTGACCAAAAAAAGGTGGAACATTTTGATTCATTCTGCTTCTACATTTCATAGCAAGAATAACATAAACCATTAAAAGATGGGTACCTTTGTGCATTTGGTTGTTTGATCGGTGGTCCTTTAGCTACATTCCTTTGATTTTGGATCTACTTGCCATTGTTCTTCTTGTCTTCAACATTTGATGTTTGATCTCATTTTGAACTTTCACCCATTTCAAATCTTAAACCTTTGCTCTCTTTAGAGCCTTTCTGATTTGCAATCATTTCATCAAGCTTTGCAGAACTCTATCACATAGGTGGTTGTCATTGCACCAAAAGATCAACCTTTTAATGCCCGATACAACCACCAGATTTATACAAGATCCAAGATCCACAAGAGGTGGTTAAACCATGTCACAAAGCCCAAGTGTCGCATTGGTCCACTCCAAGGAGACCAAGGGTGACACCTTGCAACAACAGCCCCAGCGTAAGTGAGGGGTTCAAACCTGTGACCCCAGATCTGATACCAATTATTGCACAAGCGGTTGTCATTGCACCAAAAGATCGACCTTTTAATGCCTAATACAACCACCAAATTTATACAAGATCCAAGATCCATAGAGGCGGTTAAACCATGTCACGAAGCCCAAGCACCACACTAGCCCACATTGAGGAGACCAAGGGTGAAACCTTGCAACAAACTCATCTTGAATTTTTCTTCATAAATCCTTACTTTCTCCAGATCTGATCTCAGATTCACAACTTCTTGTGCATTCTTCATATTTTATCTTCACCATTGTATTCAAGCATTCTTCAACTCTCTTTCTTTCTTCAACTTGCACACGTTTAGACAAGTAATGTTTTCATTTGCTTGCTTCAACTACTCACTAACCTCCTTATGCCTTTCTCTGAATTTCTTGATTTGCTCCCTCAATTTTCTGATGCATTCATTTGCTTCTTTGACATTACCCTTTAGATCTATGTTTTCACCTTTAGTTCTTTCAAGATCCTCAAGAGCAATTTTGTGTTCTTCATTCATATCAAATATGCAATCTTCTTCTGTAGATACAAGAACAAGAATCTCTTCCAGAGGAGTAGGTAATCTTCTAACAATCATGTGTTCAACCTCTGAGATCTTCCTCAAGTGGTTAAGCTCCTTCCAAGGAACCAAGCTTTGATACCAATTGTTGAAAACCCAAAATACTAGAGGGGAGGTGAATTAGTATTCTTTTAAACCACTTAAATATTTAAGCATCCAATACTTATAACATATTCAATTGCAATAATGAAATAAATCATCAACACATCCAACAACATCACATAACACATGAACACCAAGATTTTTATGTGGAAAAACCACGGTGAGGATTAGCTCACAATATATTATAACTAGTTATAGTATATTACAGAAGTTCTCATTGTATGTGGACTCACTATCCAAGTGACTCACTACCCACTAAAAGAAGAGAAGGTATAGAAGAAAGTATGTGGCTCACAACCTAAATTGAAGTGTTACAATCACATCTATCATATGCATGAAATACAGTTCCAATGAAGCTCAAAATATAGATTGAAAACTCTTCATACTAATCTGACTTAATTCTCTACTCTGCTCTACATACAAACTAACTCTGCACAATTCACATTCACTAACTCATTTCGCATATCATCATCAAAGTACCAAAAAATATCTAGCTTATATATCCACTTCACTCATAACATCAATTAGGTTGGCCTAATTAGATGTATCATTCAAAATATACAAAATATAACTTGTTGTCTCAAGATCTGTCCACACACGCTTCACGCCAAGACTCAAATCTTAAAAAACTTTGAAATAGGTTGTCATGAACCTATAATAGTTCCCACATAACTTCACAATACTAAAATAAGCTTTGCATACCTTTAAACTTATTAGGTCAGCATTGCAAGAGACCTAATACAAAAATTCTCAAACTGTATACTCATATTTAGAAACACGTACTTCAAAACATCATGCCAACTAGATTTCACACTCATCTAACATCTGCCAATGTCTCCTCAAATCTACAAATTCAAAATCCAATTCGTGAAGAAGTGCAAACTCTCCAACTCATACACACATAACTAGAAAACACATATAATTGTCTAGCCAAACTTTTGTTACTCATAACTTTCACACTAAGAGCCAAAAAAAGATGAAATTATGGAAATAGATGCTTTTGTCAACCAACAATATTATAATAGAAGCGCAGAGAAAAATCTTCAATAACAAACCATTGCAGACCCAATTACCGGATCCCCTATACACAAAATCACTAGTATAAACACTTAGTCATTTTTCATCATAGATGCCTTCATTGGATCAAACCTTCTTGCAAAATTGTCTTATGCAAACATCCTTAAATATGTTAGAGCCAACTGAAATGATCTGCACCATGATATCCAAAGCAAGATACAATGTTGACATCAATGACAACACTGCAATACATAATAGTATACCTAGTGCTTATTCCACATGCTCATGTTTCCAACAACAACACCAATGCCATCTCCTCATTCTTCAAATAGGTTCCACTCTACTCCTAGCATAGTATCCAATCTTAGGTCCAAAATTCAACCTTTTTCTAAAAATTCAAAGCACAAAAAATAAAGTCAAAATTCACAATACCTATACCTAAAAGGTTGAGCAAACAACACAAAACATGAGACTTTGTCCCACAAATATAATAAATAAACATGTTTTAAGTCTCAATTTTCATTTTTTCGAGAAGCAAGAAAAACCAAAAGAACCCCAAAACCCACCATGGATGGCATTGTCATGAACCTTAAAAATTTATTTCTTAAAATATTCAAAAGTCTCAAATTTTGAAAATACTTGGTGTAAAAAATGCACAACAACATTATTTTCTATTCACATTTGAAGATTTAGAATAGAATTGCCATACCCTTGGCTCTTTTCTTACATTTTTCAAATTTAAATCAATGCATAAATAAATGTAAAAAATCATTACAATTATTTCTATAAGGCGAAAGTGATATGTCTTTGCCTAATATGGGCATTGAAAATAAAGAAACGCCATTTCAAATGCATAAATAAAGGAGGATTACCTTTCCAATTGAAGTTGAAATAATGGTGAAGGGAGATTTTTCTTGAGCATACATTTTTAGCAATAAATCAAGCAATTGAATCCTTTGTTCATTCCATTTCCATGCATAGTCCAAATTCAAGCATCTCCAATATGAATCCATTTTTCAAAAGAGGAGGAGTCAATGGACCCTTGGTTTGTTGGTGAAGTTGAATGGTTTTGAATGAGCCTGCCAGGGATCAAGTCTTGTTGAGTGCAAGATTTTGACATCATAAGGGATGAGGCCGAGATCATGCCCCAGGAAAATTTGGTGAAATGGATACCCCTCCATTCTTGGCTCTAAGTCAAAAAGGTTCAACCTATGGCTCATGCTCCCGTATTAGGTAGCTAAAACAAATTTGGGTTTGAGATAAAACACTCCATCAAAAAAAAAAGGAAAAGAGGGAGAAAAAGATATTTCAACAAAAAAAAGTAATTCCTTTTATCCTTCCTTCTTATTTTCCTTTAGTTTTGTATATATAAATATTTTCAAAATAGAGTTTTACAAATAAATCTATTTCCATACCATATATGTTTTATAACAAATTTATTTAATATAAATAACTTAAATAAAATTTCTCTTCAAACTTTTACAAATTAAATTAAATGCAACTAAAACATTTCTTTTTCTAAAGGTTTAATACACATTATTTAACAATTTGACTAAGGAATAACACCCCAAAAAATCTTTTAAATTGACAATAAATTATGAAATATCACAACATTAAAATGCATAACATTCCACAATGGTAAGTAACTATTTAAATTTCACATTTAACATATAGGCAAAATGCCAACATTCCTTAATAAGTAAATGAAAAAACCAATAAAAATGTAAAGAAAAATTAAATGATAAAATAAACACATGTAATGAGAGCACACACACATTTTTAATTTATTCACAACACATGGATCCATAATCAACCTTAATTTGGTTCTCGGTTTCATAGAAACACAAGATATGTTTGACAACTCAATCAAGTGAGATTGGGGGATAAACACACCATATTTTCCCAAACCAAATTGAATCCCATGAACAATCATTATGGCTAAAAATTATGCCTCCACACTTAATTAAACACAAGACATACCTACTCCACACAAGATAGTTGAAACATAATACAAACACTCGACATGATAATAAAAATGAACTACATAAACTACTAATCATTTTGAACTATATGATTCAAGACATAAATGCAACCATTGATAATCATTGAGAATATAATGTTGAACTAGATAAACATAATCAAATCACCTATAACAGGTATAGTGAATACAATGACACTAGAACATTGAAATAGTCCAACATACAAAACTATATACATGAATCCAAGAATATAATAATCACCACACATGCATCCCATAATACATAGTCAAACAAAAAAATTCCAAAATAAAACCTCATCGATAATGTATATTGATAGTAAACCAAAACATCTCATAAAGTGATAAAACACATCAATTCATATCACAAGTATCAAAGGTACACAATAAAAAAACCTCAATGATAATACAAGTTCTCACTAGTATGTATGGTACAAGATCATCAAGGCATGTTCTAGTGGCCTTTACAAATAATGCTCAATAGAGATGTTTTTAGTCTATGATTGAGTATGACTTCAATTAGACTTTCATGATAGATTTGAGTATTTTTCTCAAACAAATCTCCCTAGTGATAATGATCTTCCTCATGTGAGAGAATCACAAAAAGGATGAGATAACTACACTCTCCTCCTCTGCTACCCAATGCCAAAAGAGTGAGGCACTTTTCTTTATATTTTCTATGTTTGTGTCTAGCCTAACAATTGCTTAGCTGTGTAAATATTCACCAATTTGATTGATGTTATATTAATTGCATTCTTAGATTTAATATTCTTTGATGTTGTACTAATTTTATTTTCAACTTTAATATTCTTTAAAAAAATTGAATGATATTATTTTAATTTCTATTGTCAATTTATGACCCCAAGATTACACTACTATTTTGTTGAGATATTTCTCTTATTTAGACACTTCAAGTTACTGCACCAATTACAATACAAACATAGTAGACAATGTAGAGAGGTTTTGTGCACAAGGTGTTCTATCTCTCTACACTTTGCTTAAACACCACACTCTTCAATGATTTAATAATCAATAGCAATTTTATAATTCATCTCTACCAAAAAGTGGTAATTAATGAAGTCCATTTTTTTCCTAAATATTGAATGAACTCGCATTCCCTAAAGGAGCTCAAGTTACTGAATAATGTAAGGATGTAGATCATTTCAAAGAGCTTGGAATATATATACATCATAGACATAAGAGTTATCTAAGCCACTTTAGACATTTTTGATAGATTTTCATTTTAATTATTTTTTTGTTGTTTTGTAATAAGGATTGTATTTTGTTCTACAAGGAATTATAGGTACATTAATGAGAATACTATAGGTTGATATTCAAACTTAGAACGAACTTGTGGTTAGTAAGATTTTCCACCCCTTAATTACTTGCTTTTTCATGATATAAACTTTAAAATTCTATCAAAAAGTATATTTTAATTCCAACACACCCTCTAAAGTGCATTCATAGTGAGATTAGCTATGACACCAAATTCAAATTTTCAAAGATGATATAATTTAGTCTAGTAAACTTCAAACATGATAGGATTTCATCCATTTCATTAATTTATATTCTATAAATAATACAATTTATAAACTAAATATATTCTATATTATTTTTTATGGACAAAAATTTATTATATTAATTTATTAAAAAAAATCAGCATGCCATTGAAGGAGCCGACTAACTCCTAGACAAAAAGCACCTATGTACATACAAAAATGCATGAAAAACATACATAACAACATACATGGAAACATACATAACATGACGCGACATCATAGTACGGGGCCCGCCAGATGGGAAATTACGGAGAAAATCGGCAACGGGAGCAAAAGGCCGACGATTGTTAAGTGCGAGTTAACGATGCTATCAGCTAGGTTTTCCCACCCGTCAGTAGGGGAAAAAGGCGAGTAGGTTTTCTTTCTCGGAAAGTCTCTTTTCTTGGCGCAAGAAAAGTGGAAGGGAAAGTGACGTGGGTGGAAACAAAGCCTTTTCTATTTCGAGGAAGAAAGTAGAAAATATTATTTGTTTCCAGTCTACACGTTGAAAGGGAAAGTTGAAGGTCTAAGTGCACGCAAACGACGAAGACTTGGAGGAGAATACTAATGAAATCAAGGTTGTAAGCTAAAGTGTGGAGTGCACGTGGAGGAGTTGGAGGAGAATACCAATGAAATTTGGGAAACCCAATGTGGAGTTATTTAAATGTATGAATGCCTTCAAAATCACACATTCCATTGTTGAGTTTAAATTTCAGTTGATTGAAAAAAAAGTGCATAAAATAAATGTGAGGTGAATACCGACGAAATTTGAGGTGAGGGGTAATTGGGTTACAAGCAGAGGGTTTTACAAGATTTTTTAATATGAAATTTGCGAAACCCAATGTGGAGTTATTTAAATGTATGAATGTCTTCAAATTAACACATTCCATTCTTGTGTTTTAATTTCAATCAATTGAAAAAAAAAAAGTGTAGAAAATAATTGTGAATGGGAAACACACTGCTGGGTTTCAGTTATGTGAATCTCCTTGTTTAAATGGAAAGGGTTGTCTCATGGTGGGTTGCTTGCTTCTTAACACCCACAGTTTTGCAACATGGAATGTTACAAAACAGTATGAATGTCTTCCAATTCATACATTCCATTGTTGTGTTTTAATTTTAGTCGATTGAAAAAAGAAGTGCACAAAGTAATTGTGAATGGGAAACACAGTGTTGGGTTTCAGTTATTTGAATCTCCTTGTTTAAATGTAAAGGGTTGTCTCATGGTGGGTTGCTTCCTTCTTAACACCCACGGTTGTGCAACGTGGAATGTTACAAAACAGTATGAATGTCTTCAAATTAACACATTCCATTCTTGTGTTTTAATTTTAGTCGATTGAAAAAAAAAGTGCAAAAAATAATTGTGAATGGGAAACACACTGCTGGGTTTCAATTATGTGAATCTCCTTGTTTAAATGGAAAGGGTTGTCTCATGGTGGGTTGCTTGCTTCTTAACACCCACAGTTTTGCAATGTGGAATGTTACAAAACAGTACGAATGTCTTCAAATTAACACATTCCATTCTTATGTTTTAATTTCAGTTGATTGAAAAAAAAAAGTGCACAAAATAATTGTGAATAGGAAACACGGTGTTGGGTTTCAGTTATGTGAATCTCCTTTTTTAAATGTAAAGGGTTATCTCATGGTGGGTTGCTTGCTTCTTAACACCCACAGTTTTGCAACATGGAATGTTACAAAATAGTATGAATTTATTCAAATTCACACATTCCATTGTTGTGTTTTAATTTCAGTCAATTGAAAAAAAAAGTGCACCAAATAATTGTGAATGGGAAACATAGTGATGGGTTTCAGTTATTTGAATCTCCTTGTTTAAATGTAAACGGTTGTCTCATGGTGGGTTGCTTGCTTCTTAACACCCACAATTTTGCAACATGGAATGTTACAAAATAGTATGAATGTCTTCCAATTCACACATTCCATTGTTGTGTTTTAATTTCAGTTGATTGAAAAAAAAAGTGCACAAAATAATTGTGAATGGGAAACACAGTGTTGGGTTTCAGTTATTTGAATCTCCTTGTTTAAATGTAAAGGGTTGTCTCATGGTGGGTTGCTTGCTTCTTAACACCCATGGTTGTGCAACGTGGAATGCTACAAAATAGTGTGAATGTCTTCCAATTAACACATTTCATTCTTGTGTTTTAATTTCAGTCGATTCAAAAAAAAAGTGCAAAAACTAATTGTGAATGGGAAACACACTGCTGAGTTTCAATTATGTGAATCTCCTTGTTTAAATGGAAAGGGTTGTCTCATGGTGGGTTGCTTGTTTCTTAACACCCACGATTTTGCAACATGGAATGTTACAAAATAGTATGAATTTCTTCCAATTCACACATTTCATTATTGTGTTTTAATTTCAGTCAATTGAAAAAAGAAGTGAACAAAATAATTGTGAATGGGAAACACAGTGTTGGGTTTCAGTTATTTGAATCTCCTTGTTTAAATGTAAAGGGTTATCTCATGGTGGGTTGCTTTCTTCAAAACAGTATGAATGTTTTCCAATTCACACATTCCATTGTTGTGTTTTAATTTCAATGGATTGAAAAAAGAAGTGCAAAAAATAATTGTGAATGGGAAACATAGTGTTGGGTTTCAGTTATTTGAATCTCCTTGTTTAAATGTAAAGGGTTGTATCATGGTGGGTTGCTTGCTTCTTAACATCCACGGTTTTGCAACATGAAATGTTACAAAACAGTATGAATGTCTTCCAATTAACACATTCCATTATTGTGTTTTATTTTCAGTCGATTGAAAAAAAAAAGTGCACAAAATAATTGTGAATGCGAAACACAATGTTGGGTTTCAGTTATGTGAATCTCCTTATATAAATGTAAAGGGTTATCTCATGGTGGGTTGCTTGCTTCTTAACACCCATAGTTTTGCAACATAGAATGTTACAAAATAGTAAGAATTTCTTCCAATTCACACATTCCATTGTTGTGTTTTAATTTTAGTCGATTGAAAAAATAAGTGCACAAAATAGTTGTGAATGGGAAACACAGTGTTGGGTTTCAATTATTTGAATCTCCTTGTTTAAATGTAAAGGGTTGCTCATGGTGGGTTGCTTGCTTCTTAACATCCACGGTTTTGCAACATGGAATGTTACAAAATAGTATGAATCTCTTCCAATTCACACATTTCATTCTTGTGTTTTAATTTCAGTTGATTGAAAAAAGAAGTGCACAAAATAATTGTAAATGGGAAACAAGTGTTGGGTTTTAGTTATTTCAATCTCCCTATTTAAATGTAAAGGGTTGTCTCATGGTGGGTTGCTTACTTCTTAACATCCACAGTTTTGCAACATGGAATGTTACAAAATAGTATGAATGTCTTCCAATTCACACATTTCATTGTTGTGTTTTAATTTCAGTTGATTGAAAAAGAAAGTGCACAAAATAATTGTGAATGGGAAACACAGTGTTGGGTTTCAGTTATTTGAATCTCCTTGTTTAAATGTAAACGGTTGTCTCATGGTGGGTTGCTTGCTTCTTAACACCCACAGTTTTGTAGCATGGAATGTTACAAAACAATATGAATGTCTTCCAATTCACACATTCCATTGTTGTGTTTTATTTTCAGTCGATTAAAAAAAAATTGCACAAAATAATTGTGAATAGGAAACACAGTGATGGGTTTTAGTTATTTGAATCTCCTTGTTTAAATGTAAAGGGTTGTCTCATGGTGGGTTGCTTGCTTCTTAACACCCATGATTGTGCAACGTGGAATATTACAAAACAATATGAATGTCTTCAAATTAACACATTCCATTCTTGTGTTTAAATTTCAGTCGATTGAAAAAAAAAGTGCACAAAATAATTGTGAATGGGAAACACACTGTTGGGTTTCAATTATGTGAATCTCCTTGTTTAAATGGAAAGGTTTGTCTAATGGTAGGTTGCATGCTTCTTAACACCCACGGTTTTGCAACATGGAATGTTACAAAATAGTATGAATGTCTTCCAACTCACACATTCCATTGTTGTATTTAAATTTCAGTCGATTAAAAAAAGTACACAAAATAATTGTAAATGGGAAACACAATGTTGGGTTTCAGTTATTTGAATCTCCTTGTTTAAATGTAAAGGGTTGTCTCATGTTGGGTTGCTTGCTTCTTAGCACCCACAATTTTGCAACATGGAATGTTACAAAATAGTATGAATGTCTTCCAATTCACACATTTTGTTGTTGTGTTTTAATTTTAATCGATTGAAAAAAAAAGTGCACAAAATAATTGTGAATGGGAAACACAGTGTTGGGTTTCAGTTATTTGAATCTCCTTGTTTAAATGTAAAGGGTTGTCTCATGGTGGGTTGCTTGCTTCTTAACATCCACGGTTTTGCAACATGGAATGTTACAAAACAGTATGAATGTCTTCCAGTTCACACATTCCATTATTGTGTTTTATTTTCGGTCAATTGAAAAAAAAAGTGCACAAAATAATTGTGAATGGGAAACACAGTGTTGAGTTTCAGTTATTTGAATCTCCTTATATAAATGTAAAGGGTTGTCTCATGGTGGGTTGCTTGCTTCTTAACACCCATAGTTGTGCAACGTGGAATGTTACAAAACAGTATGAATCTCTTCAAATTAACACATTCCATTCTTGTGTTTTAATTTCAGTAGATTGAAAAAAAAAAAGTGCACAAAATAATTGTGAATGGGAAACACACTGCTGGGTTTCAATTATGTGAATCTCCTTGTTTAAATGGAAAGGGTTGTCTCATGGTGGGTTGTTTTCTTCTTAGCACCCACGGTTTTGCAACATGGAATATTACAAAATAGTATGAATGTATTCCAATTCACACATTCCATTGTTGTGTTTTAATTTCAGTCGATTGAAAAAAGAAGTGCACAAAATAATTGTAAATGGGAAAAACAGTGTTGGGTTTCAGTTATTTGAATCTCCATGTTTAAATGTAAAGGGTTGTCTCATGTTGGGTTGCTTGCTTCTTAGCACCCACGGTCTTGCAACATGGAATGTTACAAAACAGTATGAATATCTTCCAATTCATACATTCCGTTGTGTTTTAATTTCAATCGATTGACAAAAAAAAGTGCACAAAATAATTGTGAATGAGAAACACAATGTTGGGTTTCAGTTATTTGAATCTCCTTGTTTAAATGTAAAGGGTTGTCTCATGGTGGTTTGATTGTTTCTTAACATCCACGGTTTTGCAACATGGAATGTTACAAAACAGTATGAATGTCTTCCAATTCACACATTCCATTGTTGTGTTTAAATTTCAGTCGATTGAAAAAAGAAGTGCAAAAAATAATTGTAATTGGGAAACACAATGTTGGGTTTTAGTTATAAGTACATTTTATTTGTACGTTTGGAGCAGCTGCTTCCTTATCAGCCCTTAGGACAATAACGCCCATTTTTTGGATAGAGTTTTGAATTTCTTCAATACTTGTCTGTAGCTTTGTAGCCGCTCTTTGGTTAGCTTGGAGAGTGTCTTTCTCATTAGAGAATGAGAGGTTTTCTATTTTATAAGTTATTTACAAAAATTGTCTACCATTTCACACATGGCTTTCATGTCTCCAGGCAACTATTTATTTTTTTTGGAATGAAATCCTTTTCTTGTTTACACAATACAAATGTAAAGAAAGGAAAGTTTTCAAAATATAAAACGAGTCACAGCTAGACTAGAAATTGTGTTTGAACTTTCTCTAATTAATAAACTATAGGCATGTTGGAAAACATTGTGGGTTGTACTTTCAATATGTTTGCTTGCTGTAAGCTGAAGGGTGGAATCTTTTACTTTTGTGCTTGATTTTTTTTACTAGTCATGTTTAGTTTTATGTTCACAGATGTTTGACTTCATTGATTGATTTTTTAATCAACAAATGCAATGATCATTTTTTTTTCTTTTCACATTGTTGGCAGCCATAGAAGTAATTACATGTTATTATTCACGTTAGGCTTATAGGCTACATAAAAGTTGCAAGTTGGACTTCCCATCTGGTTGTTCAACCTACACTTTTTTAGTTCATGCATTGTCATATACGCTTTTGTTGGTCATGTTAACTCACCCCATATGGAAGGGTCGATATCACAACATGCCTGCTCAAGTAAAACAGGTTTGTACACCCCATATACTATGAAGTCTTATTCTTCTTTCATGTGAGGTTGTGATTTTACATGTGGTCTTTATGTCCACTTTGAGCTTCCAATAGACACTGTGTTTTCCAATATGCATTGGTTGACATCATGGTTTATAGGAAAATTTGCACATGTATGACTTTCTTGATTCACTCCATTACTGATTCATAATTTTTTCAACAGATGCAAAAAAAAATTATTCTTTTGGCATTGCTGGCACCAATGGATGCACATTTATTTACATAGAAGGTTTTAAAAAGTTTTGGTTGCCCTGTAACCTTTCCTTTCCATTAACACATACACATGCACCACAACCAAGGTATCTTCCCTAATACATCCGTTCTTGGAACTGTAGAATTAATTACATAGTGTTATGCACATTACACTCATATGCCACATACAAAGTTGCAGGTTGAACCACTCATCATGTGGTTCAACCTTCACTTCCTTTTTTCATGAATTTCTAGATGCGCCTTTGTTGCACATGTTAAGACCCCCTAAACGAAAGGTTGAATATCACAACATGCCTCCTCAGGTAAGAGAGGTTTGTACACCCTATATTCTCTAAAATATTTGTTATATTTACATGCAAGGTTGTGGTCTTTATGTCAGCGTGGAGGTTCATCTACACGCTATGTTTTCCAACTTGCATTTGCTTACATCATGGTTGATAGAAAATTTTACACCTTTATACCTTTCCTCATACACTCCATTATTGATTCATCTTTTTTTCAATAGATGCAAGAAACATGTTATCATTTTGGCGTTGCTTGTAGCAATGGATGCACTTATTCTTTTTACATACAAGATTGTCATCAAAGGTTTTGTTTGCCCTCTAACCCTTCCTCTCCTTTAACACTTACACACGTAGCACAACCAACGTATATTCCCATGATAATACATCTCTTGTTGCCATTGTATAATTAATTACATAATGTGATTCATGTTACACTCCTACGCCACATACAAAGTTCTACGTTGAACCACTGAACATGTGGTTCAACCTTCACTTGTTTATTTTGTTAATTGCTAGAAGTGATTTTTCTCCTCATGTTAAGTCACGCAAAATGGAAGGCTAAATATCACAACATGCTTCCTCAGGTAAAAGAGGTTTGTACACCCCATATTCTATAAAATCTTTGTTATATTTACATGCGGGGTTACGGTCTTCATGACAACGTGGAGGTTCATATACACATTGTGTTTTCCAACTTGCATTCGCTTACATCACGGTTCATAGAAAATTTTACACCTTTATACCTTTCCTCATACACTCCATTACTGATTCATCTTTTTTTCAATAGATGCAAGAAACATGTTATCATTTTGGCATTGCTCACTACAATGGATGCACTTATTCTTTTTACATACGAAGTTGTCATCAAAGGTTTTTCTTTCCCTCTAACTCTTCCTCTCCTTTAACACTTACACACGCAACACAACCAACGTATCTTCCCATGATAATACATCTGGTGTTGCTATTGTATAAACTTAATTACATATTGTGATGCATGTTACACTCCTACGCCACATATGAAGTTCTAGGTTGAACCACTGATCGTGTGGCTCAACCTTCACTTGTTTATTTCATTAATTGCTAGATGTGCTTTTGCTCCTCATGTTAAGTCATGCGAAATGGAAGGATGAATATCACAACATGCCTCCTCAGGTAAAAGAGGTGTGTACACCCCATACTCTTTGAATTTTTTTTTATATTTACTTGTGGGGTTATAGTCTTTATGTTAGTGTGGAGGCTCGTCTACATGTGTTTTCCAACCTGCAATCGCTTACATCATGGTTCATAGAAAATTTTGCAGTTTTATGCCTTTCCTCATACTCTCCATTACTGATTCATTTTTTTTCAACAGATGCAAGAAACATGTTATTATTTTGGCATTGTTCGCAACAATGGATGCACTTTTTTTTATTTTCTCTCCCATATCAGGATGTCATCAAAGGTTTTGCTTTCCATTTTTTGTTGTCCTTGTCTATGTCCACCTGTACGTTGAGATGGACTGTTTGATTTCTAGCATGAGTTTGTGTTATATTTTATGCATAGCTTGATTGAATCTATCACCTTTAATTTTCCTCGGTTGAAGCTAGCAACCTTGTATTGGTTTCACACGGGTGACAGCTATGCAAGCATATTTTATCTATGTTTAATGAATGGTTTATTTCTTTTTCTTCACACAATCCACACTAATGTTAAATATTCATCCAATTCTGCCATTTCCTAAAATGGGGAGAGGTTTTACAATGGAAGAAGCAAGACAAATTGGAGGTGCAAGATGTACAAAATGGAGGCTCTCCTTTTTCGTCTTCTGATTTGGAATGGGCCGATATTTCCATCAACAAGGATAAGGTCGCTGACCTTGTTGCAGCAATTCCTCTTACAAGACTTGATCATTTCATTCACGGTGAAATGTTCGTTGAAGGTTTCGAAACCAAATTTGTGTACAAGAAAACAAGAGAACCTACCGCCTCCTATCCCGTTGACAACAAAACTTATGGAAAAACAATTTCCTATCAGAGGTTTGTATCTTTCGACATTCTTTTCTATAGTCGAATGATATTTTACTCTCCTTGATTCAAAATGATGAGATGATCCCTTTCTCACAACTACTGGTGTCAATACGGTCCTCAAGACAACATAGGCCAGCCTCCACCAGAGAAGAAACCACATAAGATGTTTATACAAATGCGAGGTTGTCAATACCAATTCATGGTGAAGGTTATGAATGGAAAACCCGATGTTGCCTATATTATCTACAAAGAAATGTTCCACGTTGATAAAAAAAAGAGTCAATATTTCCATGGCATTCACGACACAAGTGGAGAGAATCGTTCTATGTTTTCTGCTAATCTATCCGCAGAGTGAAAAAGCTATATTGAAAGCCTTTTGCTCATGGACATCACTGTCAATGCTATAATGGATAGACACATCAACAATCTTGTCTTATGTGGTATGATGTCCAAGAGAGATCAATTCCTTACAAGAAAGGATGTTATGAATGCCTGGAAAAAGGTGCATTCTACTCACGCATAGAAACACAAAGTCGACTCGACAAGTATGCTATTGTGGAGTGGAGAGGACTTTGAAAAATTCTACTTTCAACAGCCCGATGGGGAAATAAAAACCTTTTTTATTGAGATTCAGACTCCATGGATACTTGATAGGATGGTTACCCACTCGCACAATTCAGTCATCTCGATGGATTCCACATTTTTAAATAACAAATATGGGGTGAGGCATTACCAACATTGATAAATAGTTCTTCATGTTTTCAATGATCTTGCTAGCTATAAACTTGACAATGCTCAGACTAAGTTGTTCTCTCTACAGTATCCATTGTATATTGTCCTCACTTTAGACAAGCAATAAAGTGGTGTGTCGGTTGCATAGGTAGTCTCCTCACGAAACAAGATTGAGGACATCTCTATGTGGCTACACATATTGCATGACCGTGGAAGAACAACCAGGCTCGACTAGAGAATCAATGCATTCTTGACCAATGATGTGACTGTATAAATCCAAGCCATATAGTATGTGCATCCCTTTCTTCATTTCTCTACCTTTCTCGTTTGGTATTCATTTTCAATGCCACTATCTCATGTAGTTGAGTAGTAAACAATATCGTTTGTATTGTCTATTAGGGTTGTCTTTCAATGTCGTGTGCTTATATGCCTTTGGCATGTCAAAAGGGCTTGGCTAAAGAATGTATATAAGTATGTTGACGAAAGGGCAATGGACATCTTTTGCAGTCTTGGCGCTATCATGATGGCAATCGGTGACACCAAAGATTGCGTCACTCAACTATTGAACTCTTTCTTTCAGGAGTTCAATAATCAGCCCCGATTCTAAGAGTACTTCAACAAGACCTGGTGTGAAGGAGAAGGTCGAATTGGTGAGTTGACAATTTTTCGTCACCTCGCAGGATTCACACCATTCAAATTCTTTGATGTTACCTCTAATACGTTGTGGTTTACTTGACTATTGGATTTTTTTTTCGCAGCCATGTGGGCAAAAAATTGTAGACTATTCCCACATGCTAACCAAGATACAAATGCAGCCATTGAGTCATACCATTGCACACTCAAAACTCGGTACTTGTGTGATCATTCAAAAAAATGCACAAGGAGAATGGACTATTTGTATTACACACTTGTGTATAAAATGGAACCATTCTATGGGAAAAGGGAAAAGTTGCAACATTATGGTTTTTCGATGAACCAAAAGTATTTAAATATGCAATCTAGTGTGGAGTGGGCCAAGGCAATTCTGGACGATGACTATATTCCTGATGAAACAAATCTTGTATAATACTAGGTGAAAAGTCAAAGTAGGCCAATGCACTACCTTGTTCGGAAATTTGGGGAGCACCTTTTTGTTTGTGACTACCCTTGGAGTTTGTAGGGGAACACTTGCAAACGTGTCGTCAAGGTTGTTGAATTGATGAAAAGATCATCTGCCATTGAAGGGGTCATCCACAGTAAGTGAATTTCAATTTGAATTGTGTTACGTTATGGGTGTCAATTGTGTTTTGCATTGTCTACTGCGTAATACAAATTTATTATGTGTGGTCATTTAGATGGGAGAGGTGAACCAATTGATATAGGGATGGATTTGAACGAGACATTGTCACAGGGGGTCTTAGAGGAAAAAATTCATAATGTTCTCACCCCTATGCAAGCTCCTTCTATCACTCATGTATATGATGAACATGTGGTGACAATGTCTCTTTGGAATGACACAAACGAACTCTTGAAGAAAGTGATGTGTACACCACCACAATCTCTACAACAGGTGCAATCATACACAAAATGCATGGATAGGTTTCTAGAGGACCTACGACAATCAAATGCATTGTCGTTTGAATTCATTTAGGATCCTAATGAAGGTACAACTAGCACTGTTTGCATGCATCCATGGTTTAGTGAAAGCAAGGATCGTCATCGACATCGAACCCGGCATATGAATCATTCTGCACAACATTCAGATCATCGAACCCCTGTGGATGACTCCTTTCCCTTGTCCATGAACAATAGTTTGAATTTGAATGTCAATATGCAATGTCAGACTTTAGGTGCAACTACTATGGATGTGGTAGAGAATACAACATCTAATACGGGTGATTATGACAAAACCCATTTCAATTTATATATTATAATACAAAATTGTATTGCAGATTTCTTTTTTTCCAGTATGTGCTCGTACCACGTTATAAACTTTCTAATTTCTTTTTGGGCTATTTTTGTTCACTTCAACATTCCAATCTGGTGAAAGGAGTCCTCGCCGGTGACTGTCTTTCGTGAGTGTAAATCTAATGGAAGGTATGGTTCGAATTTAATAACTTTGCTTACATAAGTCCAATTTTTGGTATGACGTTATGAAGTACCATGCCCTAAGAAGTGTATCTGTGGAATCATGCAGGGGAAGCAAACCATTCAATTTTTGGTTGCTCATCTTTAGAGAATACACAAGTTTTCCAATTAAAAAGGATGCGTACAAGTTGGGAATTGAGGAAAATGCATTCAATGGGGCTCAAAGTTTGTTCCTAAAGCATGGGAAGACATTTATAAACATGTTCCATTCAGTGGAAAAGAATGGGAAGGTTTGGAATACAATATTCTATTAAACCCTCATTTGTTAGAGCTTTTTTTGTGCATAAAGTAAGGGTTTAGTAGATCAACATTTTCTTGACTATTCCCAAAAGTAGATGATACCTAAGTTTTCAGACTTGTTAAAGGAACGTTTGAATTCGTTAGGTGTTTTGATGAGGCAACATTAACCAGTTACCGAAACTAGCACATCCACAATTACTTTTGGAAGATACAGTTCCCAACACACTTTTTCACTAAACCCTCATTTTGAGCCATTTTTGTGAGGTTTTTATGGAATTAAATGTTCCCAAGCTTCCCAAACTCTAAACACTCTTCAAACATGACAAATTAAGCCTGCAAAAACTTAATCTTACCTTCAACTTTGTTTCCCCCAGGTTTGATAGACATTCCCTTACTAAAAGTGAGGTTTTAGGTTAGGGTTTCATCAAAAAGGTGAGGGCAGCGATATCCCTTCTTTTAAGCATGTACAAGCCTCAATAAAGGTGTTTGACTTGGTTTGAAGGTTTGAGAAAGAGTGGAATATAGTTTTCCAAGTTACCCTCATGTGAATGGCTTCAAAGAAGGGTTTCCTGAATAGGCATTTGGGGAAGATAGTCTCTACAAACCAAGGGTGGATTTGGTGGTTAAGAGTTTCAGATAGTTAAGTTGACAAATTTGACTCTGCTGACCTACAATGAAAAACATTCTTTTCTTACAGCCTACATAAAATAAGAAGTGACTGAAATCGAAGTTTGTTTTCCATCCTGCAATTGTGATGTGCATTTTGTGTTCCTAACGTATGAACAGATATTGGAATGGACTATTTTGCTAAAGGTAAGGGTTGTCATAAAAGAAGAAGGTGAACTTCAAAACATTGTTCTCTTACAGTCTGCTTAAAAGAAGTCAGTCACCTCCCAGTGTGTTTTCCATCATCCAACTGTTATGTGTTTTTTTCTGATTGAAACATATGAAGACATATTGAAATGGAATGTTTGTTGAAAGTAAGGGTTATCATCTATCAAGAAGGTGAACTTCATAACATTGTTCTGTTACAGTCTGCATAAAATCAGTAGTGTCTCACAACCTAGTGTGTTTTCCACATTTGAAACTGTTATGTGCATTTTTTGTTCGAAACATATGAAGAGATAGTGAAATGGAATGTTTAGTGAAAGTAAGGTTGTCATGTATCAGCATATTTTTTTTAGTTATGAAATAGGAAGCAATGCTTTTAGTTAGAAAGATACATAAGTGCAATGAATATAATCAATGATATGAATAAAAGCTACAAAAATATTTTTTCTACAATGCATTACTTTGACTCATCTGATTGCAACAAATAGAATGCTGACATTATTTGCCATGTTGGAAAAGAAAGTGTTTGTACACAGTGCGTGTGTTTCTAATTAGATAATGTTGTTGTATGTGTTGAAATTTTCATTGTCTTTCCTTTCAGGCATTGTTCTTCCTATTGTTTGACTCGTGCGTTGCCATATGCCCATTCAAGATACTGCACGTGCTACCTTGATCAGTTCCAAAGAATAGGTATAATCTCTTCAATGCTAACATTATCTATATCTTCCACTTTGCTCGCTTATTTTACACTGTTTCCATTCCATTGACAATGTATTTCTAATTAGAGAATGTAGGTGTACCTTCTAACAAAGTTGTTTTGTCTTTCATTTCAGGAATTTGAGTACCTCCTATTGCAATTCTATAGAAGATGTCCCACAATTCACAAGCATGGGTGGCTAGTTGGTTGACCAACTACCACCCCTATCTCCCATGCAATATTCTTGCTAGAATTGAGGAATTGAGCCTCTCATACAGGTTGCAGGAAAAGATGTTAACAAGAATTAATAAAAAGGGGCCAAACCACACATATTTGCACTATGATAATTATGCTCACTTCTTCAATAGCGTCTTTGGTGTATGGGCACATATGGGCATGAAAGTTCAATATTAAAATCTAGAAATAGAGATTTTCAATTTATGTGATTGGCCAATGTCTCTTTACTGTGAAATTTGAGACCTTTTCCTAGCTGGCTGCATTTGGAAGGTGTGCATTAGACCACACATTTATCATACACAAGCACAATCTTACAGACCAGCTGAGCATCAGGTTTATGAGATTCCTCAAGGGGGAATCTATAATTAGTAATCACATAGGTCCTTTGGAGGAATGGTTGTTGGTCGTGTTCAAATTCAACCACATTGTTAGGTTTGAGATCCACCGTGTCAGGCCCTCCTTCAGGTTGCTACATGTGAATTACGGGATGCCAACATTGTATGCTATAAAGTCCACCTTGAAAATCAGAGTGCAGAAAATTCTTCTGGATGTTGAGAACATAGAGATTATACCCATTCATAAATGGTTGACATATTTCTTAGTGTTAGTAGTATTCAATGTGGATTGTAATTTTCTTCAGTAGTTCTTTGTGTTTTCCATTCTGCAACTTTTCTTGTGCATATTCTCTTTGAAACATATAAGGATATTGAAATGGAATGTCTGCTGCAAGTAATGGGTTGTTAGAAAATATGAAGGAGAACTATGATACACTGCTTTTATACAGTTTGCATAACAAAAACTATTCTCTTAGAATAATATTTTAGAGGTGAGGGAGAACCCTACGTGTTTTCCATTCTGCAACATATTTTTTTGCACAGTGTGTTCCAAACATATAAGGAAATTGAAATGGGATGTTTGTTGCAAGCAAGGGTTGTAATAAAATATGAAGGTGAAATTAAATACACTATTTTCTTACACTTTGCATAAAAGAAAGTGTTGTCATTGATGCAATACTGAAAAAATGAATGACATACTCTATTTTTTAATTTTTTTCTTGCATTTTCTGTGTTTGAGGCCATTGTACGACCATATTTTGGGTATAAATCATCTCCTCCTCCATTGTACATGATATCCCTCTAAGTCTACTTTATGATTCATTTCATTTCATACAAATCCATTTCGAATTCTCAAAGATATTGAAGTTTTTCTCTAGGCAGCTAAAACCTTGAGTTAGGGTAAAAAGTGTATATTAAAAATTGTGCTTGTCACATTTGCATCATTTGAATCTCCTAAAAATTGGTGAGAGGAATTTTTGATGAGTATTCTAAATGATGTGAAGATCGAAGAGTGTGGTAAGGTGGTTTTGGGCAGCTATCATGAAGCCCAAGGTCTGCAAAAAATACGTAAAATCTGTAAATGACTATGTACATTGGTGACTTAATGAGTTTTTTTTCTAGAATATGAGTCGTTGTTCTCTCATTTTGTTTTGGAAAAGGTTTTTGGGAATAGGTGACTCCATTCCAAGATAGGGATTGTTGAATTTATGAGTTTATCGAGACCATTTATTGACTATCCTCTCAGGACAGAGTTGTCAGAAGGCCTATATTGAACAATATTTGGAGAGTTTCGAATTTCCTTCCTTACAAGGCTAAAATGACATTGAAGAGTCATTCAAACTAAGTTACAAGTGTAAGAGACTCATTTTTCATTGGTTAAAGTGTTCTGACTAGTCTACAAGAGGTTTTTTTGTACATATTGTATTTGAAATGTATAACAGTATTGAATTGGAATGTTTGCTGCAAGTAAGGGTTGTTATAAAATATGAAGGTGAACTTCAATACACTTTGTTCTTACAGTATGCAAAACATAAAGTGTTGTCTTGCTAGAAGAACTAGGAAGCGAGGGACAACCCTCTGTGTTTTCCATAGTGCAACTTTTTCTTTTCTTTTCTTTTTTTCTGTGTGCAACTTTTGCTGGAGGCAACGAAAGTTATAAAATATGAAGGTGAACTTCAATATGTTGTCTTCCTATGGTGTGCATAACTCTAATTGTTTTCTTTGAAGAAGATTTGAAAAGTGTGGTAAAACCCTATGTGTTTTTCATCCCACAACTTTCTTTTTGTGCATCTTGTGTTCGAAATATATAACAGTATTGAAAGGGAATGTTTGCTACAAGTAAGGGTTGTTATAAAATATGAAGGTGAACTTCAATACACTATGTTCTTACAGTCAGCAAAATGGAAAGTGTTGTCTTGCTAGAAGAACTGGGAAGTGAGGGACAACCCTCTGTTTTTTCCATAGTGCAACTTGCTTCTTTTTTTTCATGTGGAGCTTTTGCTGGAGGCAACAAAGGTTATAAAATATGAAGGTGAACATCAATACGTTGTATTCCTACGGTGTGCATAACTGTAATTGTTGTCTTTGAAGAAGATTTGAAAAGTGTGGTAAACCCTATGTGTTTTCCATCCTGCAATTTTCTTTTTGTGCATATTGTGTTCGAAATGTATAACGGTATTGAAAGGGAATGTTTGTTGCAAGTAAGGGTTGTTATAAAATATGAAGGTGAACTTCAATACACTATGTTCTTACAGTCTATAGAATAGAAAGTTTTTTCTTGCTAGAAGAACTGGGAAGCGAGGGACAACCCTCTGTGTTTTCCATAGTGCAACTTGTTTTTTTTTTCCATGTGCAAATTTTGTTGGAGGCAACGAAAGTTATAAAATATGAAGGTGAACTTCAATACGTTGTCTTCCTATGGTGTGCATAACTCTAATTATTGTCTTTGAAGAAGATTTGAAAAGTGTGGTAAAACCTTATGTTTTCCATCCTGCAACTTTCTTTTTATGCCTTGTGTTAGAAATGTATAACGGTATTGAAAGGGAATGTTTGCTGCAAGTAAGGGTTGTTATAAAATATCAAGGTGAACTTCAATACAATGCGTTCTAAAAGTTTGCATAACTGAAAGTGTTGTATTTAAAGAAGAATTGAGAGGTGAGGGACAACCCTCTGTGTTTTCCATTCTGCAACTTTTTTTTCTTTTTCTTTTTTTTGTGGAACTTTTGTTGCAAGCAAGGCCAGTTATAAAATATGAAGGCGAACTTCACTACATTGTCTTCGTACTGTGTACATAACACTAGCTGTTGTCTTTAAACAAGATTTGAAAAGTATGGGAAAACCCTCTGTGTTTTCCATCCTCCATCTTTTTCTTTTTTGTGCATCTCCTATTCAAAATGTATAACTTTATTGAAAGGGAATGTTTGCTACAAGGGTTGTTATAAAATATCAAGGTGAACTTCAATACAGTGTGTTTTGAAAGTATGCATAACTGAAAGTGTTGTATTTGAAGAAGAATTGAGAGGTGAGGAACAACCCTCTGTGTTTTGCATCCTACAACCTTTTTTTTCTTTTTCTTTTTTTTGTGGAACTTTTGCTGCAAGCAAGGCCAGTTATAAAATATGAAGGCAAACTTCACTACAAGATTTGAAAATTTTGGGAAAACTCTTTGTGTTTTCCATCCTCCACCTTTTCTTTTTTGTGCATCTCGTGTTTGAAATGTATAATGGTATTTAAAGGGAATTTTTGATGCAAGTAAGGGTTGTTATAAACTAAAGTGTTGTATTTCAAGAAGAATTGAGATGTGACGGACCACCCTCTATGTTATCCATCGTGCAACTTTTTTTTTCTTTTTTTTTTGTGTGCAACTTTTGGTGGAAGCAAGGGCAGTTATAAAATATCAAGGTGAACTTGAATACAATGTTTTCTTATAGTGTGCATAACACTACTTTTCACTTTAAAGAAGATTTGAAAAGTGTGTGACAACTCTGTGCATTTTCCATCCTGCAGCTGTTATGTAAAATTTGTGTTCACAACATATGAACAAATATTCAAATGGAGTGTTTTGGTGAGAGTAAGGGGTCTCAAAAAACTAGAACGTGAACTTCAAAACATTTGTTTGTTACAACCTACAAAAAATAGGAAGTGAGCCACAACCCACTATGTTTTCCATGATGCAACTGTTATGTAAAGTTTTTCTTCGACACATATCAGTAGATATTGAAGAAGAGTGTTTTGCTAAAAGGGTTGTCAAGGAACAATGGTGTCAACATCAAAACATTCCTTTCTTACACCCTACATAAAATAAGAAGTGAGCCACAATGCATTGTGTTTTCCACGATGCAAATTATATGTAAATTTTGTGTTTGAAACATAAGAGAAGATACTGAAGAAGAGTGTTTTACTGAAAGTAAGGGTTGTCAACAAACAGGAAGGTGAACTTCAAACCATTCTTTGCTTAGATTTTTCATCAAATAAGAAGTGAATCACAACCCACTATGTTTTCCAACATGTAATTGATATGTGCATTGTGTGTTCCAAACATATGAATAGATATTGAAATGGAAAGTTTGGTGAAAGCAAGGGTTGTCATGAAAAAAGAAGGCAAACTTCAAAGCATTTTTTTGTTAAAGTCTGCATAAAAGAACATATTCATTCAAGAAGAATTTAGAAGACAGTCACAACCCAGTGTGTTTTTCATAACGCAACTATTATGTGCATTTTTTTGTTGGAAAGGTATGAACAGATATTGAAATTGAATATTTGTTGAAAGGGGTCTTAAAAAATATGAAGGTCATGAAATCTGCAAGAACATAGTCTTATGTTTTATTTAATTAAGAGCAGTAAACACTTTTGACCCGGATCTATGAACCGGTGAGGTCACAAATGGGGGAGGACACAATTAGACAATGGAACTCTTGGCAGAAGACCATAATCTTGAAACATACCAAAGTACTGTAATTCCACACGATAATAGACAAAAAAATAAGAGGATCACATATAATGGAATTTGACACCATAATTATTCAATAAGTAGATGATCAAATATAATGTAATTCCACACCATAATTGTTCAATAATTACATGATCAAAGATATTGACATGTGCTTACATTTGTAAGTAAGATGACATACATAAGTAAGTATTCATATCGAAGTAATTGACACAGGACAATGTGTTTTCCAACACTTCTAGCAATGCAAGCATTTAATTTGTTCCCATCACATAGAAAAAGGAAATGACATTTGTACTCAACCAACTAGTAATGAAAATTGAAAGTGGACTTGATTACATTATGGGAGCCTCTAAAATATAAAACATTTCATGAAATATGAAAGTGGACATAAATGCATTTATGCAGTGTCATAAATAATTACTAATTAGAAAGAAATAACTAACAGGGGACAGTGTGTTTTCCAAAACTACAATCACTACAAGTGCTTTATGTGTTCCAATCACATGGAAAAAGGAAATATGGCATTTCCACTCTACCTAATAGTCGTTATAAAAATTGAAAGTGGACTTTATTTCTTTTTGGGAGCGTAGGAAATGAAAACTTGTTGAGAAGCAAATAACAGACAAGGGACAATGTGTTTTCCAAAACTGCAACTAATACAAGCATTTTATTTGTTACAATGACATGAAAAATGGAAAAACCCTAGCTGAACTCTACCAAAACCTTCATGTAAAAATTCAAACCGGAATTCACTTCATTTTTGGAGTGTGTGAAATAAAAAGTTTACAGTGTAAGGAAAATAGTCAGAGGGGAAATGTGTTTTCCAACAGTGCAAGGAATGCAAGCATTTTATTTGTTCCAATCACATGGAAAATAGAAATCTGCCATCTCCACCCTAGCAAAGACTTGCTCTAAAAATTCAAAGTGGACTTCATTGCATTATTGGTTGTAACGAAAGAAATACTTATCATAACAAAATAACTAACAGGGGATAATGTGTTTTCCAAGACTGCAAACACTGCTACCATTTTATTTGTTCCAATCACATGGAAAAAGGAAATATGCACAGTCAATGAAATACTTGTTCTGAAAATTGAAAGTGGACTTCATAACATTCTTCATCGTAACGAAACAATTACATAGATATGAAAAGTATGATATGAAATGGATAACAATTATGCGTTCCAATATATGTTTAGCATATAATGTTCCAATATATGTGTTCCAATTATTTTATGAAATTAGTATATATGTTCAACATAGTTGTTCAATAATCAAATAATTAGAGAGACTTGTGAAAAGTCTCCTATCAAATGTTTAACAACATAGTATTCAAACATATGAAAATCGCGTATCTCTACACCACAATTGTTCAATAATCAAATTATGAAACTGACAATGCAGAAAATGTATTCAGAGCCTGTCTCATCCATTCCTACGTTGTATATTCTTTGCAATGGAGTTCATGCCTGTGTAATATGACATGTTTCTTAGGGTCCTTATGTATTTCGGGAGGGGTGATTCCAATTCCACGAACCCTCACAAATGATGAATGTGAAACAATAGATTTCTTCATAGGATGTACTTTGTCCTTGGCAGGTTTAACACCTTCACCCTATAGCAAACAATTAATGAGAATTAACGTATGCATGGAAACAATATACGTAGTATGATATATATATATATATAACAACATAACTTTTATGTGTACCTCTGGAACAAAATGCTTCATCTTGGAGAGCTTCCATATGATGAAGCCACCCACACACTCTCTGATGGTCTCTGCGCCAAGATGTGGAAAAGGCATGTAGCGTTCACTAGCAATGGCCTCAACAATGCTGACTCTGACATAATTTTTTGGGTGTTGAAAGCAGTGGGTCTGAGCGTTTCTAGCGACAACATGTATAATGCCTTTGGCAACCTGTTTACGCAGCCTCCAAAGGTCGACATGATCACCGACCTTAAAATTTATGCCCTTGAACTCTATCATCTGTTCATCCACTAGATTTTCCTGCAATGGAAACGTCATTGACGTGAAGCATAATTGAAGGCACATTCAAAGATTCATAAAGAAATAAGAACAAAAAGCATGGAAGTGTGTTGGGTCTGATACCGATATAGATGGCATGCCGCAACACTCCCCGTCCCCATGTCCATCTTTATTTCCATCACCCCCTTGTAGGCCATCGCTCTCCTCATCCTCGTGTCTATCTTTATTACCCTTTGTCAGTTGCAAGCTAGTGCTCTCCTCGTCTCCGTGTCCATATTTACTACCCTCTCCCACTTGCAAGCCAGTGCTCTCCCTGTCCTCGTGTCCATCTTTATTACCCTCTCCCACTTGCAAACTAGTGCTCTCCCCATCCCTGTGTCCATCTTTATTGCCATCTCCCCCTTGCAGGCCAACACTTTCCTCATCCCCGTGTCCATCTCTATTACCCTCTCCCACTTGCAAGCCAGTGCTATCCCCATCCCCATGTCCATCATTGTTGCCATCTCCCTCTTGCAGGCCAATGCTCTCCTCAACCCCATGTCCATCTTTATCACCCTCTCCCACTTGCAAGCCAGTGCTCTCCCCGTCCCCATGTCCATCTATGTTACCCAGTTCCACATGCAAGACAGTGTTCTCCCTATCCTGATGTCCATCTCTGTTACCCTCTCCCACTTGGAGGCCAGTTCTCTCCACGTCCCCATTTCCATCTTTATTTCCCTGCCCCACTTGCAGGCCAGGGGTCTCCCCATCCACATGTCCATCTCTATTATCCTCTCCCATTTTAATTGCAACAACATGGCCAATTAGGTCAAGGCTGACACTCCGTTGTTCATCCTTGCCCTATAATAGTAGGAATTCAAAGGTCATTTCAAATTGAGTTGCATGCAACCAATTCATTAAAATAATCAAAATAAACATTAAATAAAAGAATTGGAATTCACCATTTCTTCTAGTTCATCCATGTCAAGGCACCTTGACACTTTTGACCTTATATTCTCCTTCTTCTTCTTCTTCTTTTCAACATTATTAGACGGTGGGTTGGGAGGAACAACATCATCTTGTTCTTCCATGGTATCAGCTTTGTCTTCCCTTGAACTCGATTGGAGGGTAGGACTCCGTTGTTCATCATTGACCTGTAATAGTAGGAATTGAAACATTACATCACATACAGATGCATGCAACAAATTCATTAAAATAATGAAAAAAAAAATTAAATAGAAGATTTTGAAATCACTGTTTCTTCTTGTGAGGGTGTGAGGAATCTTTAGACCGTATACACTCCTTCCTCTGAACATTGGTAGACGGGGGGTTGGGAGGAACAACATCATCTTCTTCTTCCATGTCCTCGGCTTCGTCATCGAAATCAATAGTATCCTATTGGAGGGTAGGACTCGATTGTTCATCATTCACCTGTAATAGCAGGAATTGAAACGTCACATGAAATTCAGATGCATGCAACAAATTCATTAAAATAATCAAAACAAACATTAAATAGAAGATTTTGAAATCACTATTTCTTCTTGTTTCTTCTTGTGAGGGCATGAGGAATCTTTAGACCGTATACGGTCCTTCTTCTTCTTCTTCTTCTCAATGGTATACAGTGGGTTGGGAGGAACAACATCATCTTGTTCTTCCATGGCGTGCACTTCGTCTTCGCAATCACGAGTATCCTCTTCGAGGGCAGAAGTCCATTGTTCATCATTGCCCTATAATAGCAGGATTTGAAACATCACATCAGATTCAAATGCAAACAACCAATTCATTGAAATAATCAAAACAAACATGAAATAGAATATTTGGAAATCACCGTTTGTTCTTGCTTCTTCTTGTGAGGGTGGAAGGAAATTTTAAATTGTATAGGGTCCTTCTTCTTCTTGTGAATGTTATAGGGTAGGTTGGGAGGAACATCATCTTGTTCATCCATGGCCTCCACTTCATCTTCCAACTCAAGAGTATCATCTTCGAGTGCAAGAATTTGCTATTCATTGTTCCCTTGTAATAGCAGGAATTGAAACGTCACATCAAATTCAGATGCATGCAACGAATTCATTGAAATAATGAAAACAAGCATCAAATAGAAGATATTGAAATCACCATTTTTACTTGTTTATTCTTGTGGGGGCGTGAGAAAATTTTAAACTGTACATGCTTCTTCTTCTTCTCAATGTTAGATAGGAGGTTGGGAGGAACAACATTAACTTGTGCTTCCGTGGGCAATGCTTCATCTTCCACAACAACAAAGACCTGCTTAAGGGAAACAGTTCATTGTTCATCGTTGTTGTGTAATTGGAGGAATTGAAAGGTTGCATCAAACTCAAATGCATGCAACCAATTCATTCAAATAATCAAAACAAACATTAGATTAAACAGAAGATTTTGAGATCACCATTTGTTGTCGTTTCTTCTGCACAGGCTGCCTTGAAACTTTCAACTATGCACGATGCTTCTTGTGAATGTTAGACGCAAGGTTGGAAGGGACAACATCGTCTTTGCCTTCTATAGGCACAACTTCCTCTAGGGAATGCACACTACTTTACTCAAGGGAAGAAACTGCTTCTCGACCATCACCCTGTCATGTCATGTAAGTTAATGTTAACTGAACCTTGAATGCATCAGAACAAAAAATATGAAGCAAGAAAAATTCATAATTAACAGTTTAGTTCAACATTACCATTCCTTCCTGTCTCTTTCTCTCCTACAATTGTAATATTTTTTGCCTTCTCTCCTCCTTCCTCTTGTCACTATTGTATAACGCCATTTGCCTCTTCACCTCATCCTTTCCTTGTTAAGGAAGTTGAAGGAAGCTATGTTTCCCATATTTTGCACAAACACGTCTAATAACACGCTTCTGCTACAAATGTTGTTGTATTTTCATTTGGTACTCTGTATTTTCCACCTTCTTTAGAAGGTACTCTTTCAATTTATCATGGGGAGGAGTAGGTTGTTTTGGTTCCCCCCCAATGCAGTTCAACCACACTTTGGTGCCTCAAGGATAGGGAGGCGATGATGCTGAAACTTATGCATGTTGAACACTCTCCAATCATAATACTTTCTCGTACATTCTTCTACAATACAATAATATATATATCTACCATTCGCCACTTCTCTTCTGTATTCAACAACAACCTGCACAACAAATTTGGAAAACAAAATCGCTTAATATATTTGATATTCAAACAAATTGAATGCACAACATATACACACAACAAAATGATGCAATAATTCGGTTATTATATCTACCTTCATGTCCACCACATCACCCTATGCTTTATTGGGTCCCTCTCCATCCTTCGAGTCTCCCTTCGCACACTTTGCACGCTTTAACTTCCGGTCGTGGACTATGGCATGAGCGTGATGGTCTCCCTGATTATTTTCTTGAATCAAAGGAATGATATACTATCCAAATTAGCATATTTGTAACAAGCATGATATTTTGTAACTGAAATTGTAAAACATTTTGATTGACACATAGGAAGGAAAGGGAAATTGGAAGTTCACAATCAATTACTGAAGACGTCGCTGCCTTAGGGTTCACCATTTTCCTCAAACAAGGGGACTTCCTCCGTACCATCGTTGTTGCCTCTTGATTAAAACATTCCCACTTTCTAGTCAACATCATAACCACTTATGAGAGATTAAAATTATACATTTGATTGCATCTTGTAATTACCAGATCTTACCTGCATGTTTCATGAGCGCAACCACCCCGAAGAAGATGTGCCACTACACACCCTTTCAGGTGTGTTGTCCACATCAATGACATTGTTTGGTGTAGGTAGCAATTTCCCCTTTACTCCTCGCATCCTTGGTTTCTTGTAAACTGTAAAACTGTTGCAAGTGTTATGGATAGTTAAAAGTTCAAAAATTTATTACACCATTTGTAGAATCAAGCATATCTATTTTCAATGAAAAGAAGAATTTGAAACGCACAACCCACACTATTGTAAAACGCTATACAAGTAACCCACTGTGTTTTACAACATGCAATTATTTTGTCCATTTATTTTTTTCAATCACATGAAGATAGTGAATTGCAATTTATACTATAACTAAGAGTTGTAATTTTTGGACGTTCCTTTTTTACATTCATACAATCTAAATAAGAAAAGCTTTTCAAGACATTCAAATTGTTATCTAAATTTTTAGGTTGGAAAACACAAGGTGTTATAAACCATGCAATCCACAAATTGTTTTAAAACCCTTTACAAGAAACAACCCTATTGGTTACTCCCCCACCTCAATTTGGTTAACAAGGTTTTCCCTCGCTTCTCTATCCTTCTTGAAAGACAACACTTTTTGTTATGCGAACTAGAACAAAACACTGTATTGAAGTTCACATTCATATTTTATAACAACCCATTACATGCAACAAGCATTCCATTTGAATATTGTAATACGTTTCAAATAGAAGATGCAAAAAAAAGTTGTAGGATGGAAAACACACAGGGTTGTCCCACATTTTTCAAATCTTCTTCGAAGACAACAATTAGTGTTATGCACACCAGATGAAGACAATGTATTGAAGTTCACCTTCATATTTTATAACTTCCCTTGCTTCCAACAAAAGTTGCACGATGGAAAACATAGAGGGTTGTCCCTCACTTCTTAATTCTTCTTGAAAGACAACACTCTCTATTATGCAGATTGTAAGAACACAGTGTATTGAAGTTCACCTCCATATTTTATAACAACCCTTACTTGTAGCAAACATTCCATTTCAATACCTCCATATTTTATACATTTTGAACACAATATGCACAAAAAAAGTTGCAGGATGGAAAACACACAAGGTTGTCCCCCCCCCACCAGCACGACAACATTTCATGACAACTAGGCAACTTTCAAGCATACCTTTCTCATTTACAAAACATGCACTTCTCTCCATCATACATGGATGACACCTTCCATCAACATGGAGTTGAATGGATGAGATTTTGGAAGAGGTGGTCATGTGTGCTGGAGAGAAGAGCTTGATTTGTAAATATTGCAAAGTAGCTCCAAAGATGCCCAGTTGTCATGAAATGTTGACATGTCTTTTATCTAATGCTTGTATCGAGCATGGAGAGGTCAACGTTTTCATAGAATGCCAAGGCCAACAATGTGTAATTTCATGTTGGAAAACACTAGGTGTTATTATACCTACAAACCAATTACCATTTACAAACCCTTCACAGGTAACATCCCAATTCATTAATCACCCCTCAGTTGAATTTGGATGCTTTTATATATCCCGCACCTACAACTCCACCCCGTGTTGTCAAACCTTCAGATTCCAATGTGCAGAATGAAAGAACTCACAACACACAGTGTTTTCCAACCACCAATTATTTTCCACATTACATCATCCCATCATAGGGCTTTTGTATGTTATGATGCCTCTGACATACATCCTTCTAGGGAAAATAGTGACGTCCAATTGCAAAGCAGAAGCTAATCTCCCTACAAAATATAGTAAAATCAAGCTATTGTCTCTAAAAAAACATGTGTTTGAAATCATAATATAATCAAACATAAATGATATGAATTTTCCATGACCCATATTGATTATTGCTAGTTGATTTGTGGATTCGATTCTGTAAGAATTCTTGCATCAATGTTTCAGATCACACTCTGTGATCCTACATCATGATGAAGAAGACAACATTAGTCATCATGATGTTGGATCATGGAGTCTAATCTGAAACATTCATGCAAATATCCTTACACAATCGAATCCACAAATCAACTAGCAATGATAAGTAGACATGTCTTATATGTGAAGAAGGGCAATATATTATCATGTGTAAGCCATGTCGCAAGGAGATCACCTTCTACAATTGGGAGCAGGCTATTCTCCCTACAAAAACGCATGTCACATACATCATAACAGTCATCTTGTTTTCAAAATAATTGTTCAACATGGACAAAAAGCCCAAAACATGTCATTGAAAACCATTATTTGCAAATAGCAAAAAGCCCAAATGAGGTCCCATTTTCCACAACTACGTTTTGCAGGTTGGTAGCGAGCAACGAGAAATATGAAATTTTGTAATTGCCTAATGAAATAACTGACAACCCATTGTGGAAATATGTGTGAAATTATAAAATAACTTTTAGAGAAATCAGAAACCATGCACAATATCTAACAATTTTGTTTTGGTATGCTCCAAGAATGTAATGAAGTCCACTTTCAAATTTCACTTTGCTAGAGTGGAAATATCATTCCACTTTCTTCATCTAATTGGAACAAAACACCCCAATAGAAAAGGTGGCTAGACAGACAAATAGCACCGACAGAAAGGCTTAATAGTCAAACGTTCACTTTGTGGCCTATCCTGTAGCTGGGAAAATGTGTCAGCACTAGCGGGTTTTCAATATCATATTTTGGAATGGAGAAAAACTCAGAAAAACATGGCATTTGAAAGCATTATTTGCAAATAGAAAAAAGAGGTGCCAAGAATTTAATGAATTCCAATTTCAAATTTTGGAACAACTCTTTAGTATAGTCGAAATGTCATTTCAGTTTCTTTATCTGATTGGAACAAATAAAATGCTTGCATTATTTGTAGTGTTGGAAAACACACTATGTCTTCTTATGTGCACAGGGTTTTAGAACAGTATATGCAGTGCTTGTTTCTTAACACCTAAGGTTTTCCAACATGCATTCTTACTAAACAAAAACAATGCCTTCAAGAGCTTTTGTAATATAGTCAGTCTCAATGTATTTAAAATCCCTTTCAAAATTTATAAGGACTTTTAATTTGGGCATAAATTGCATTTAAATTTTGCATGACTGAAAAAAGAAGTGCTCAAAATAATTGCAATTGGGAAAACACAGTGTTGAGTTTCAGTTATTTGAATCTCCTTGTTCAAATGTAAAGGGTTGTCTCATGGTGGGTGGCTTGATTCTTAACACCCATGGTTTTGCAACATGGAATATTACAAGACAGTATGAATGTCTTCGAAATGACACATTCCATTGTTATTTTTAAATTTTAGTCGATTGAAAAAAAAAAGTGTACAAAATAATTGTAAATGGGAAACACAGTGTTGGGTTTCAGTAATATGAATCTCATGGTGGGTTGCTTGATTCTTAACACCCACGGTTATGCAACATGGAATGTTACAAAATAGTATGAAAGTCTTCCAAATCACACCTTCCATTGTTGTGTTTAAGTTTCAAGTATATAACAAATTGCATGCTTCATAACACATTGCATTTTTCAACCTCCAGATCACAACATAACAAAACCCTTTTCTAGTTTTTAAACCAGTATATCTAGGTGTGCATTACAAAAAGCAAGAACACCAATTTCTTGCCATTATTGGCAATAATGAATAAACTCGTTGAAAGTGATGAGCGTTGTGTAGTGGATGTTGGGAAACACAATGTGTTTTGAAGCTTGCCTTTACTTATACCCAACCTTTGTCTTGTAATGCAAATATACAAACGTATCGATAGTGTTGTATCCTATCAAATAGAACATCTCTCATTTAAGGGGGACTCTATTCACCCAAAACATATAGTGTGATTCATAGTATGCACTTCATTTGGTTTTGCAACAATTCATGTTGGAAAACCATAGGTGTTAAGAAACAAGCAACCCAAATAGTGTTGTAAAACCCTCTACAACACTATTGGATAGTACTTGTCACCTCAATTTGGTCGGTATTCTCCTCCAAGTCATCCACGTGCACTCAAACCTTCAGCTTTCCCTTTCAACGTGTAGACTAGAAACAAATAATATTTTCTCCTTTCTTCCTCAAAATAGAAAAGGCTCTATTTTTGCCCATGTCACTTTCCCTTCCACTTTTCCCGCACCACAAAAAAGAGACTTGCCAAGAAAGAAAACCTACTTGCCTTTTTCCCCCTGCAACAGGCGAGAAAACCCAACTGACAACACCGTTAAATCCTACCTAACCATTGCCGGGACATTTCCTCCCGTCTGTTGGTTTCGTCACTTTTTCTTTCCATGTATGTTGTTATTCTAATAGCTCTTTTACAATTTGTCTATTTGTCTATAATATTTAGTGCCAAGTAATGTAGGCCAAATTTTCAATTAAGTTCGTGGCATTATACCCATTTTTCACAGGTTATTGCTACCCATTGGCTTTACGAGTTCTATTTAATACAGTGCATAGAACTATTTCAAGTAATGACTTGTTATATTTGCACATCTTTTGTGGTGTGGTGGTCAGATCGAAACATATTGATAAAGAGAAGAACTAGGATATACAAATAGCATTGTACAAAATTGCCATAAGATGTTCAAAACGAACCATTTATAACTTACTAAATATTCTAGACAAATAGCGAAATCGTAAAAATAACTATTACGAAAACACTTAAGAACCACAAAAAAATGACAGATGATGGAAAACTAACATTAAATAGAACTTTTAAATATGGAGAAATATTCAACTAGAGAGACAGAAAGGAGATTTAAATTAGGACAACATCATGCGATGGACTCTCAAGAGCACATATATTCACCATTTCATAAAATAAGAAATACTCAGAAAATCCTTTGTTGCTGCTCACATTTCAAAGTGAAGAACGCACATCAAGTGAAGAACCCAATTCAATTGAAGAAATTGTTGTTACACCTTATCTAGATACTGATACAATTTTAGCTAACCACGAATATGGTCCAAACTCAAAATATGTACATGCATTTCCCTTGAACTGGGTTCTTCACTTTGAATTTTTGTTCTAAGTAATTTCACATACTTACATGTCCACATATAAACTCTTTTGGTGAAAGATTTCAAATTAGCACAAAACACTTAAAAATCACATGAAAATAATAGTTGATTGAAAACCCCAACATTTCACAATTTCAAACAAATCGGAACTTGTAAATGCATAATAAATTTTGGAAATTTAACTGTCCACTACACTTGTGATTCAAGCTATGGCAGCCAGAATCACCTGTATTTAATGCAGAAGGTTCACATCTCCTAAAGCATCCTTCTCAATCCACCCGCCCTTGTTTTGTTCATTTTTCTTTCATCCCCTTTATCGACCACTTGGAAGAAAGAAAAGTGTTAGCGATATATTAAATTGGCAAATTAAAGACATTTGGTTCTACAAATAATTTTTTTTTATTCCAAATTTCACCAATATACAATTTATATGTTCTACTGAGTGAAAAATGCCAGCTTGCACAGACAATAAACAAACATATTAAACTGTACATTGGGAATTTAATTTCCAATTTAACCTATCGCTAACACTAGTATATATATCAACAATCATATCTACCATTTTGCCATTATGCTAGAATTGTGAAGCAATGAACGTTCATTATGTGTGAGCAATTCATTTGTTCCAATCAGGAGAAAGCTAACTTGTAAAAAAAAAGCACCTATGTATGTCACACAAGATCAAAGTGGCATTTCATTTTCCTCATTTGATTCAATGAAATAAATGCTCACATTATTTGCAGTGTTGGAAAACCCACTGTCTCCAAATAAGGTGTTCAAAAACAAGCAACCCTTATAGTGTTTGTAAAACCTTCTACAACTAAGAGAAGACAGTGTGTTTTCCAACTGTGCAAATAATGGGAGCAATTCATTTGTTCCAATAAGGAGAAAGCTAACTCATCAACAAAAAGCACCTATTTATGTAACATGAGATCGAAATGGCATTTCATTTTCCTTATCTGATTCAACCAAACAAATGCTCACATTATCTACACAGTTGGAAAACACAGTGTCTTGATATAAGGTGTTAAGAAACAAGCAAACCATATATTGTTGTAAAACCCTCTGCAAGAGAGAGGAGACAGTGTGTTTTCCAACTGTGCAAATAATGCAAGCAATTCATTTGTTCCAATAAGGAGAAAGCTAACTTGTAAACAAAAAGCACCTATATATGTAACATGAGATCAAAGTGGCATTTCATTTTACTCATTTGATTCAACAAAATAAATGCTCACATTATTTGCAGTGTTGGAAAACCTACTATCTCCATATAAGGTGTTGAGAAACAAGCAACCCTTATAGTGTTTGTAAAACCCTCTACAACTAAGACGAGACAATGTGTTTTCCAACTGTGCAAATAATGGGAGCAATTCATTTGTTCCAATTAGGAGAAAGCTAACTCATAAAAAAAAGCACCTATTTATGTAACATGAGATCAAAATGGCATTTCATTTTCCTCATCTGATTCGACCAAACAAATGCTCACATTATCTGCATGGTTGGAAAACACAGTGTCTCGATATAAGGTGTTAAGAAACAAGCAACCCATATGTGTTGTAAAACCCTCTGCAAGAGAGAGGAGACAATGTGTTTTCCAATTGTGCAAATAATGCAAACAATTCATTTGTTCCAATCAGGAGAAAGCTAACTCATAAACAAAAAACACCTATGTATGTAACACGAGATCAAAGTGGCATTTCATTTTCCTCATCTGATTTGACAAAATAAATGCTCACATTATTTGCATTGTTGGAAAACCCACTGTCTCCATATAAGGTGTTCAAAAACAAGCAACCCTTATAGTGTTCGTAAAATCCTCTACAACTAAGAGGAGATAGTGTGTTTTCCAACTGTGCAAATAATGGGAGCAATTCATTTGTTCCAATTAGGAGAAAGCTAACTCATTAAAAAAAACCTATTTATGTAACATGAGATCAAAATGGCATTTCATTTTCCTCATCTGATTCGACCAAATAAATGCTCACATTATCTGCACAGTTGGAAAACACATTGTCTTGATATAAGGTGTTAAGAAACAAGCAACCCATATTGTGTTGTAAAAACCTCTGCAAGAGAGAGAAGACAAGTGTTTTCCAACTGTGCAAATAATGCGAGCAATTCATTTGTTCCAATCAAGAGAAAGCTAACTCGTAAACAAAAAGCACCTATGTATGTAACATGGGATAAAAATGGCATTTCATTTTCCTCATCTGATTTGACCAAATAAATGCTCGCATTATTTGCAGTGTTGGAAAACACACTGTCTCCATATAAGGTGTTAAGAAACAAACAACCCATATAGTGTTATAAAACCCTCTACAATAAAGAGAAGATAGTGTCTTTTCAAACTATGCAATCATCTAATTCAACTAAATAAATGGTCACATTATTTGCAGTGTTGGAAAACACACTGTCTCCATCCTTGACCGCAAGTCCCTCCCCAGCCAGCAAACTGCAAAATCAAAAAGTGGAAAATGCCTATGCACTATAGCGAGCAATGCATTTGAGGGGTTTCTAGTGGTTCAGCCGCTCGCAACTCCACTTTCCTCGCTAGAGCATCCCTCCTACCCACCAAACTCGAGAAATGAAAAATGTGGACAATGGCAATGTTACGTGCATTTTGTTTATCTTTTTAACTTTAGACAAAAAAGCACCTATGTATGTAACATGACATCAAAATGGAATTTCACTTTCCTCATATGATTTGACCAAATAAATGGTTACATTATTTGCATATTTGGAAAACACACTATCTCCATATATAGTGTTGTAAAACCCTTTAAAACAAACAAGAGACACTGTGTTTTCCAACTGTGCAAATAATTGGAGCAATTCATTTGTTCCAATCAGGAGAAAGCTAACTCATAAACAAAAAACACCTATTTATGTAACATGACATCAAAATGGAATTTTCATTTTCCTCATCTGATTCGACCAAATAAGTGCTCACATTATTTGCAGTATTGGAAAACACACTGTCTCCATATATGGTGTTAAGAAACAAGCAACCCTTATAGTGTTCCACAACCCTTTGCAATTGAGAGGACACATTGTGTTTTCCAACTCTACAAATAATGCAAGCAATTTATTTGCTCCAATCAGATAAAGAAAGTGAAATTACATTTGGACTGTCGTAAAGAGTTGTTCAAAAATTTGAAACTGAACTTCATTACATTCTTGCAGCATAGGAGTTGGCTAACTACTAGACAAAAAGCACCTATGTGCATACAAAAATGCATGAAAACATACATAACAACATACATGGAAACATACATAACATGATGAGACATCGTAGTGTGGGGCCCACCAGACGGGTGATCATGAAGAAAAGCGACAACAAGAGAAAATGTCTGGTGATGGTTAGGTGGGAGTTAACGGTGCCATCAGTTGGGTTTTCCCACCTGTCGCCGGGGGAAAAAGGCGGGCAGGTTTGCTTTCTCAACAAGTCTCTTTTTTGTGGCGTGGGAAAAGTGGAAGGGAACGACGTGGGCCTTTCCTGTTTAGAGAAAGAAAGGTGAAAATACTATTTCTTTCGTGGTATTGGGCCTTTTTTGTTTCAAGAAAGAAAGGTGCAATACTGTTTTCTAGCAACAAATAACCGTTCGTTTCTTCAGTGTTCATGGAAAAATGGCAAAATGACACATGCAAAGAGCGGATATACATACCTTACAAAGCTACGAACACCTGCAACTCTTCCCGTTGCTATCCACCAAAACGTCACTGTCCAAAAATGGAGAAAATGGGACCTTGTCTGGGCTTTTTGATATTTGCAAATAATGGTTTCGAATGCCACATTTTTGGCTTTTTTTCCATCCACACCAAACAATTATTTTGAAAATCCCCCAGTGCTGACATGCTTTCCCGGCCACAGTTGTAGGTATTGGGCCTTTTCTGTTTGTAGAAACAAAGATGAAAATACTATTTGTTTTCAGTCTACACGTTGAAAGGGAAAGCTGAAGGTTTGAGTGCAAGTGGACAAGTTGTAGGAGAAAATTGACCAAATTAAGGTGATAGGTACTATCCAATAGTGTTGCAAAGGGTTTTACAACACTATTTGGGTTGCTTGTTTCTTAACACCTAGGCTTTTCCAACATGAATTGTTGCAAAATAGAATGAAGTGTGTAGTATGAATCGTGCACTATGTGTCAAGGGTTAATAGAGTCCCCCTTAAATGACAGATGTGCTATTTGACATTGAAACCCAACACTGTGTTTCCCATTTACAATTATTTTGTGCACTTTTTTTTTTTCAATCGACTAAAATTAAAACACAACAATGGAATGTGTGATTTCGAAGACATTCATACTGTCTTGTAATATTCCATGTTGCAAAACCGTGGGTGTTAAGAATCAAGCAACCCACCACGAGAAAACCCTTTACATTTAAACAAGGACATTGAAATAACTGAAACCGAACATTGTGTTTTCCAAATTGCAATTATTTTGTGCACTTTTTTTTTTAGTCATGCAAAATTTAAATGCAATTTATGCCCAAGTTAAAAGTCCTTATAAATTTTGAAAGGGCTTTTGAATACATTCAAACTATTTATATTAGAAAAGCTCTTCAAGACATTGTTTTTGTTTAGTGAGTATGCATGTTGGAAAACCCTACTTGTTAAGAAACAAGCAATGCATATACTGTTCTAAAATCCTGTGCAAGTGAGAAGACACAGTGTGTTTTCCAGCACTGCAAATAATGCAAGCATTTTTTTGTTCCAATTAGATAAAGAAAATGAAATGACATTTCAACTGTATCAAAGAGTTGTTCCAAAATTTGAAAATGGATTGCATTACATTCTTGGAGTAATGAAATAAAACTCTTCATAACAAACTAACTGAAATGGGACAGTATGTTTTCCAACACTGCAAACCATCTATAACAACACCGTGCCTTGCAAGTATCATAATACCTAGCATTTTCCAATTTCATTAAATTCTTGGCACCTTGTTTTGCTATTTGCAAAAAATGGTTTCAAATACCACATTTTTTTTGGTTTTTGTCCATTCCAAAATATGATTTTGAAAACCCACCGGTCGTGACACGTTTTCCCGGCAACGAGACAAGCCACAATAGGTCAGAGTTAACGTCCGATAATCAAGAATTTCCATTAGTGCAATTTGTCCATCCGACCTTTTCCGTCAAGGCGTTTTATTCCAATCAAATGAACAAACCGAAAAGACACTTGGAATGTACCAACAAATAGGACCAAACATCCACAAAAGGTAGGTAATAGTTAATTGACATAGGACAATGTGTTTTCCAATACAACAAACAATGTATAACACTGTGCCTTCTAGGTATCCTAATACCTGCTGTTTTCAAATTTCATTACATTCCTACTATCAAAATCACAAAAGGTTATCCACACAATCACAAAACATACCAAATAGAGTTCAGAGGTGAGTAACCAACTGGGTTGTTACTTCTAAAGGCCCTTACAACACTTAGAGTTTTACGAAACCCTGTATTTTCCATAACGACAGTGTATAAAATGGCGGCAAAAATGGGATGTCATATGGGCTTTTTGCTATTTGCAAATTATTATTTCGAATGCCACATTTTGCACTTTTTTCTCTATTCCGAATAACAATGTGAACTATGGCGAACATAGGACACTACGTTTTCCAACAGAGCTAACAATCTACCTTGCAGGTTTCATAATACCTACTGTTTTCCAATTTTATTACATTCCTACTATCAAAATCACAAATGGTTCTCCACACAATCACAAAACATGCCAAATTGAGGTTAGGGGTGAGTAACCAATTGGGTTGTTACTTCTAAAGGGTTTTACAACAATTCAAGTTTTAGGAGATAGTGTGTTTTCCAAAATGACAGCATATAAAATGGCGCCAAAAATGGGATGTCGTGTGGGCTTTTTGCTATTTGCGAATTATGATTTCGAATGCCATGTTTTGCACTTTTTTATCCATCCCGAATAAGAATGTGAACAATAGCGACATTCTGGGTTTTATGTGGTTTTCAAAATATAGCATTTCATTGCAAAACCCACATATTCTGCTTTCTATAAACATTATTCACTAATTTCACTCATTTTTCAACAATGGGTTGTTGCTTAATTCATTTGGCAATGGCAAAATTCGAAAACTAGCATACGCGGAGGAAACAAAACAAAAACTTAAAAAACCCTCGACACAAAAAAACATTATTAGACCTGCATTTGAAGTAAATAGACCTTTTCCCAACAAAAACCCTGCAACATTCAAAATAAAAATGTGAACAATGACGATGCTCTGGGCTTTATGCGATTTTCACAGTAGTTTGTGCTTTCTGTAAACCTTAATGAATTATTTTGAAACATACAATGGTTTGTGGTCTCTCTAAACCTTATTCAGTTATTTCACTCATATTTCCACGATGGGTTGTCATCTATTTCATTTGGCAAGCGCAAATTTTCAAAACTAGCTGACGGGAGGAAACGAAATTAAAAAACCCTCAACAAAAAATCACAAAACAAAAACCCCGCAACGAATAACTGTTTGTTTCTTCAACATTCATGGCAGAATGGCAAAATGGCACATACACGAAGCATATATACATACCTTAAGGAGCTCTGAACGATTGCATCTCTTCCCATTGCTATCCACCAAAACATTGCTGTCCAAAAATGGCGAACATGTGACCTCCTCTAGGCTTTTTGATATTTGCAAATAATGGTTTCGAATGTCACGTTTTTGGCTTTTTGTCCATCCACGCAGAAAAATTATTTTGAAAACCTGTCGGTGCTGACACTTTTTCTCGGTGACGGGACATGAAACAGAGGACACGGCGGAGTTAACGTCCGACTGTTAAATCTTTCCTTCCATCCAGCCACCTTTTTGATCACGGGTTTGACACTCCCTTTTGTCATGGGCCGATATAACATATATAATATGTTATATACATAGGTGCTTTTTGTCCACAAGTTAGCTTTCTCTCCATTGAACCTATGTGTCGAATTACTAGTTTAATATTTATTGGAATAATAATAAAATAGATGGCGTAAGCGAGCTCTTTATTAAATATGGCGGGTGCTTCGGGATTCAAACTGCAGCGAGCTTTTTCATCTATTCCATAACAAGGAAGCTCTCGTTTGACTTCCCTGTAATTTGACTGGTAGTTGGGAAAAATGAAAAAATCACAACAATCTAGTATATTTTTCCCTGTAGTTTTTTTTGACACAATCACGTATAATGGCATTGCCAGGCAGAGGCAGAAGAAGCAGTACCACTGGAACGATGATTATAACAATAAATTATTTAAGGTTAGCCTGACTCAGCTCATGCTATGGAAATCAGCCGAGAAAGGGATTTGGAGGATGTATTCAGAGAAAATGAAGAGCTTGGTCAGAAATTACATGAAACCCCCACGGAGGGGGACTATCTTCACACACAAATGGAATCTCAGAAACCCATTTTGACTGACATATCCAAAGCTCAAGAGTGCCTTGAGAATTTATTGAATATGATGGTCAATGACCTAAAGCCTGAACAACCAGAGAATAATGAATTAATATCTCAACTTAAACCAATCTCAGACGAATTGTGCAATGGTGGGAGTTTGGAAGGTTGCTTGGATGGGGTAATGGCAGTGTCCAAGCTTGCTGCTTCTGCGGAGGCCATGTTTAAAGACTACAAGCAAAATATCAGGAAAGAAAAGAAAGAATTAGAGAACAGTATCATCAGTTTAACAGAGGAAAATAGGGACATCAGTACTTTGCTCAGGAGTGCTTTGGCAGAAAAGGAGGCAGTTGAGAAGGCTTTTTCAAAGTCGAAGGGAGGCAGTGCAGCTGCAATTTTCCAGATTGCAGAAAGAGGGCTGCAAAGGGTTGGACTTGGGTTCAGGGTTGAGAATCTGGCATCTAGTGGGGGCAAGCCTACTACGCCAGAGAATGACAGCAATGAAGGAGAAGAGGACGCTTTCAGTCTGGTATGAAGGTCTCTGACTTTTCATATAATAATTTTAAGTTGGTTAGCAGGCTTCATTTGGAATGTTAAGCAGTTTGATTTTCCAAAATTTGTTGATGTTTCTTCAAAAGTTGCGTCTTTCAACGATCCTGATTTAGACTTCCCAGAGGAGAAGTTTTTACAACCCTAAAGTAGGTCTACAGAGAAGTTTCTTTTCTTCTCGAGCTAATTCTCAATCAGGCAGGGAGAATCCTCTTGCCAAGTATGCAGAGCTGAGACTATTGAGGTTGTACCATTTACAAGAGTGGCCCAATTTCGACTGTGACTAATGATGACCTTTGGCTTAGATGCCACAACTGAAGGGTATCTCTTCTGTCAAATTCACCTTGGAATTTTGCCTGGCCCCATCTTTTGAGGTATACCACACCAAGTGCATTAGATGCGGTATTTTACCTGATTTTAACACTGTATTATCTCTCTGGGACTTTGAAATTGGGGTTTCATTTTGAAAGCCACATTTTTTTTTACCGATTTAGCTCATTCTGTTTGACCTTTTCTTTTTTATATTTAATTTCTTTTGTCTTGGACTTTGCTTGATAATTCATCAATTTATGACCGACTTTCTCATTCCAAGTTATGTTGTAATCCTGGGTGTAGGTTACATTTTTTATTTATCCACGTTGTTCATAAATTCAGCTTAGCAATCTGATTGATCTTCATATTCAGTTGTGGATCTTGAATATAATTTTCCTTTTTAGAGGAATTGATATTTCAGTCTTTTAATTGTGAACGTATTTCCCTGTGTCTCTTATAAATTCTTGAAATAAAAAAGCAGTATGTGAAATACCTGGAATTTGCAATTCCAATTTTTATTTTATACATGTCAAAAAACTCTCTTCTATTTTCGAGAATGACTGGGCCTTCTTTTTATGGATTCCACTTGAGATACAAATTGAAATAGGGTAAAAAGAAAAAAAATGCTAAAAGACCACCTAAATTCCAACATTGAGCTCCAAAACTGGAATGTAGTGTAGCTCACATTTGGGTGGTTGTATAAAAGCTTTACTAATTTTCAGTCCTTCCATGAGCTGAATTTATGTCTTACGAATGACCATTTTATTGTCTATGTTTTAGTCCACAAATGAAAATGTAGCAGTTAAGATTAGGAATGTTGATAGCTTTTGCTATCTTATCATTCTACCTTTCCATTAGTATGCTCACATAAATATAGTAGAAATGTTAATCTTATCAGTTTATTTGACAGGAAAGTATGGACTTAATACTCTATTTTTTGTTTTCAACACAGGCCTCTACTATGGAGAATATAGTAAAATCTATGCGACATGAAATAACAGAAATGCGGCAATCTTTGGAAGCATCAAGGTATGTGCTTTGACAATAAAGATATCCCATGATGGTGAACACCTTTTGCTAAATTGTAATATGTATTCTCACTAACTGATTTTATGCTTGGTTTGTTTTTATTTATATTAGTGTAGCTTGTGAATAAACTAGGCTTACATGTTGAATTAGTTTTGAAGTTAAGCAATATGTGACACACTTGAAATACATTCTCTGTTGGAGTAAGGCATCTTAATCGTATACTTGAAGCTATGTATCATTCTTTAGTTGCTAATCATTTCACTTCAATTTCATTTTTTTGTCATATTTCAGAGAAGAAGTTAACCATCTAAGAGAATTTTCAGCAAGTCAAGCTCAAGATCTCGCAGAAAATAGGTTACGTGTTAAAGAACTTGAAGAGAGGGAGATCACACTAACAGAAACTGTAATTAACATTCTTGGATGTTCTATGGGTCCATATGCTAGTTTTAGAAGCAATAGAAAAATATCAGGGTTTTGATTTTAGTCTTCAATTTAAATGATGGTAGTTGGTAGATGTTTATTTATGCAGTTTGTAGTGGATATGTTTCATAGGAACAAATAATTAGTTGACCTACTCTGTCATCTTGAAAGGTTGAAGGTCTCATGAAGGATATTGCAGTGGCAGAAGAAGACATAACCAGATGGAGGAAGGCCTGTGAGCTAGAAGCAGAAGCTGGGAAAGCTGTCATGGAGGAGTGCCAAGCAGAGGTATTCAATTTTTATTATATTGTTGTGCTTGTCTGAGTTCATAGTGGATATATCCAATCGTGCCTTATATTTGACCTTGTAGATCCCTAGGAAATTTTTTAGATTGTCAGTTATCACATGGACGTATCAAATGCCAGCAGAGGTATATATTATTAAATTCAAAATACACCAAGGAGTCCATAACCACTTTAAGCAGTCTACGTTCATGGGAAGGAGACTGCCTTTTATTCTTACTGTCTGCCGCTGAAGCTCATAGTGCTAGCAAGCCTATCTACATTCAAGAAAGGCATCATTGATAGTTTAAATCATGGTAGCACAAATTTTTCTTGGGAATAAACATGTAAACCAAAATATAAATTTTTTCTCAATTAATTGGCATCCCAACGAATGCAGAGAAATTCAGAAAAAAAAGAAGAGAAAAAACTGCTGTTATTTTTATGCGAAGGCAATTTAATTGCAGAGAGATAGAGAGAACAAAAGGAAATGAAAGTTTACACCATGAATTTTGGAATATGCTTTCTTTCATTAATTTCAGATCACTGATTACATTGCACGTTGCATTATACATTACTACATAGTTCAGGTTTAAAGTTTGAAACTTAAAATTAGTTACAATCTACTTTTTACAAAGTCAACCTACAAAGTAACAAAAAATGGCTGGAGCCGATAATTCTTTCTGCTATGAAGTATGCTACAGTAGGGGCTGCAGATCATGATGATGAAGCTCAAGGATCTATGCCTCTCCTAACTCGATCAATCTGAGCATCCGCCGAGATAGAAAACTTGTCCCCATCAAAAAGTGGCTCCTCATTATTTGCAATTCATTCAGATTTTGGATCGATTTTGTTGAGGTCAATTGATTGATCTTCTTTGATGGTACCTGATATTATTGAATTGAATGTATATGTTATTAAGGTAGATGGAATATGTTCTAGAAAAATATAAATTAGTTTTGGAAAATTGTGCACAACAATAATTAGAATTTAGAAGTACAATTGCAAGTTTTTCTAACCCTGATTTTTTTTCAGTTTAAGGCATAGGTTGTGATGATTGAACACCAAATCATTCATCTATTGTTGAGTCAACAGTTGCGTTTCCTGGAATGTATGTGGCTCAAAATGTGAATCACTTCTCACTGAAGGTTTTGGGCTTTCTTGCTAAAAAATTCCCTCCTTTGCGCTGAATAAACACAAATTTTATCAACTTTTTATCATTTGCAATTTAGGCAAAACTTAATATCTGTAATGTATATAGGTACATATAGAGAAATTGTCAAAACTTTGAAGGTTGTTTTGCCTCTTATGGCATAAACATTGGAGAAAAAAACCCTTGTCTGGATGTATATGGGCAACTTAAGCATAGTTGCATCAAAATCCTCTGGATTAGTGATCAATCTTTCCATGCATTTGAAGAGGTTCTTGATGACCTCTACATCATCTCAAAATGAGGCACGATAGGACAACAATGGATTGAGATAGTACCTCATGACATGGAGGGTGAAATGCATTTGCCAAGCCCATTTGTCATCAATTATTTTCCATACTGACATTTACATATCCTTGTTTTCCATCTACATATCCTTGATTTCATCCTACTCAAGATAACCTCATTGGCTTTATCCATGGCTTGATACAAATAATCCATGGGGGATTTATTCTTGTTGGTCAGTCTCAAAAATTTGATTAGTGGCCTTGAAAATTGAACAATTTCTTGTGCATCTACCCAAAAACTCTCTGCAAAATGAAGTTTTCCATTGTTTTGCCATCCATTTGATTGTCAAAGCTAGACTCAATCCACTCATTTGAAATGAACATTCATTTCAAATTCATCCTCTAATTGCAAAGAGTTTGCAATGCAAGGAAATGGGTAGCAAATCTCATCATTGGTGACTGAACAAGTTCGTTGCCTTCTATGAAGGTGTGCATCATACTCAACTCCCTTTTGTGATTGTATACAATCTTGGTAAATGTGTGGGCCTTTTCCAATACATGCTTAACCCGTTCAAGTTTTCCAATGTCCTTTAGGGTTAAATTGAGACAATGTGCTACATGTGGGCTCCAAAAAATACTAGGATACTTCTCCATTACAAGTATCCTAGCAGCAACACAAGCAATGACACTATCCCTAACAAATTGGACCACATTTCATGGATCTCTGTTAATGAGCACCTCATTAAATGGTTTGAACAATGCTTGCACTAATTTCACCTTATTTGATGTATCCACAAATTTTATGAAGATCATGCCAGGATTAGATGTGGCAAGAAGGTTGATGAGAGTTCAATTGTAATGTCCCTTCTTGCACCTAGTTTAGTATGGGCTTTCCATTAGCCTATTCTTGGTTCCCGTAGGCTAAGTGGATATGGTTAGGAGACTTAGTATCGTGTGATGAGCTTTAGTGGAGGTTTTAAGAGCTTTCCAACATAGTTGCTATTTTTGGCAATGACTAGTTTTAGACTTTTAGTAACTTACTATTTTTAGTAAGTTCTAGTTGGCTCTAATTGGATCAGTTGGGAGTTTGAACTCACTTACTATTTTTAGCAAATTGCTATTTTTAGTAAGTGCTATTTTAGCACCTCGTCTTGGCCTCTATTCCTCTATCCATTAAGTGTAGTGGCTTTCCAATTATGGCCTTGGTGAGTTCTAATGGTGGTCGGATTAATATTTGATTTATGTCACTTAAGTTCTCTTTGATAAAGTTACTTTATAACTTAAGTGAGGGTGGTGTGTTTATGAAATGTTCCCTTATTCCAACGCCTAGGAAAGTGGTCACTCAAAGTTGTTTTTAAAAAGCAAGTTTGTGCCCAAAAGTGGATGCCATAGTTTGAGGAGGAATAAGTTAAATGAAATGTTTAAAGTTGGGAGCTCAAAAAGGGGTCGAACCTCTTGGGGGTAATTTTATGTCATTTCATAAAGTGAAATGAGGGAAAAATATGCAAACTCAAATGCAAGTTGCCCTAACTCTTCCCTCACTTTATAAATATGAGTTTGAGCTCTCATTTGCATATGCATGTTTTGACAACTTAAAGAGATGTTGCTGAAATGAGCTTAGGGAGTTCTTCTTTTGCTGGTTGAGGACAAAAACCCTCTTCTTAGTTGCTGGTTTCGGTGGTGAAACCTCCACCCTAGCTAGTTGGTGCTCTTGGTTTGATATTGACAGCGATTTTGGTTTGGTTTGGTGATTTGGGTTTGAAGAAGATGAAGATATTCACAGTATTTTGATGTGGGTTTGTGAGTTTTGGAGTGGTGAGTGGATTGGAGTATTTTGGTGTGAGTTTGGAGCAGATTTAATTCATTTTCTGAGTGCTGATATGAAATTTCCGAGTTCTGGAAATGCTTATTTCTGAGTAGCTGGGAAGCACAAAATTGTTCATATCTCCGTGGTGTGAAAAGGTATTGTTTTGGGCATTGATTCATTGGATTCCTTATAGCTGGGCACCCCATTTTGACTCCTCATTTGTGACGATTGTTAGAAATCTGATTTTCTAAGGCAAATTGCCCCTCCTAGGGAGCCGTGCCATTTCCTTGGGCTTTGGTCTTTAAAATGAATTCTGATATGCACTTACAGAGGTCTGCAATCTGCTTTTAAAGGTGTCTTTTCATTGTAAAATGATAGTTAAATGAGAAGGAACAGGTTGGGGTTTGTTAGCACTTGTATTGGCTAATTCTGTGAGGAGGTTGAATGTATTGCTGCTCAATCGTATGACTGAAAGGTGCACTTTCTGAACTGTAACCATGTCTGATATAAGTTTCTTAAATTCTGATTTCAATTGTTAATCAATGATCATTGATATTGTAATTGAGTCATTCATGCTTTGATGTAATGTCTAGATGTTTCCTTCCAATGTTACAATATTGTCAATGTAATGTATTCACAATGATGAATGGAATGTGAAACAAACACATGGCTCATTCTGTGAGGAGGTTGAATGTATTGCTGCTCAATTTTGTTTATTTGTCTACCCATCTGATATGACAGTTCAACTAGTCTTTGCCCACTTGTGACGTTTAGTAACAATGTTTGTCACATCTTGTATTGCTTCCTTCAACATATCAACCCTCAAAGATTCATATGGTGGGGCTTTAAACCTTGGATCTGCAATTGCAATGATGTCCATCATTTATTGCTAGTATAGAGACTTGGCAGCATTGAATAATAGGCTATAATAATACTAGAATTTGCCATTGGCCTTCTTTGCTTATCCATGAACATTCTTCTTTCATCCTATACTCTCTAGAGTCAATTGTGCTTTCGCTGTAGTACAAGGTGCAAAGAAGGCGTTAATATTCCCCCCTAGTGTTTTGTTTGTGATATGTAGAATTAGGCACAGATTGAGATTCTCTTGCAGGTTGTAGTAGTTTTGGCTTATAAAAAAGATCAACTACCTTTGAAGAAATTGATCCAACTTGTGTGTTTGTCCTTGCCTTCTTTGGCTTACCTTTTGAATAGGGATCAAGAGCTTGCTTTGCCTAATGGGTGACATGTGAGGCCACTCTTTGCAAGGCTTCACATCATGGTTTGAGAACTTTGTCAAATGCCATATGAAATGATAAGTGTTTTCATTGCACTCAAGGCTGAAAAAATTGCATTTCACTTTGTACTTGGAATTGATGTGCCATATGTCAATGCAAAGTTTTTCTCATGCAACATGAGGATCAAATCTTTAAAAAAATATAGGGTTTAGGCTTTCAAATTTTTGGAGGTTTTAACTTTTTCCCTATCACTCCTCAAAGAAACCCTTATCGCTCCAACCTTAATTACTCTCACCTTTAGATATGCCATTATCTCCAATGCTAAACTATCCAATATACTGTACCTCTTTATATACCCAAAGGTATGTGGAAGAGTGATTATATAGAAGAGCAGTCCTATCAATATACCAAACTTTTTGATATACTAAACCTTCAAATAGGTTAGTGTTTTAATTTGTTTCTTTTGAGACAACTCAAACTAGAGTGTCATGTGAGCTAAAACTTCTCTTCAAATTATAAGTGGAAGCTCTCCGATATCTAAATTAACCCTAGTATTGAGCTCTAGACAAAGTATGTAGTTGTTCACATTGTACAATGTTTCTTCTATGGGGTTTTGCATAAACGAAATAACTAATTGCTTGCCTTTTTCCTCAGATATGAGCACAAGATTGGAAACAACTTGTCTCACAAGTGAGATTCTATAGAGTCAAGGCATGAAAGCAATTAACTCTAAACGTGACTACCAATACCTTCCTATTGTCTAGGATAGAGACCAATAGTTCAATGCAAACAAGATTTCAAAGGAATAACAACTTGGATCTGTTGGGACTCAATATTTTAGTTTCAGATTCAAGGAATGAAAGCAATTAACTCTAAACGTGACTACCAATACCTTCCTATTGTCTGGGATAGAGATCAACAGTTTGATGCAAACAATATTTCAAAGGAATAACAACTTGGATCTGTTGGGACTCAATATTTTAGTGTCAAAGATTTTTCATTGAGTCCCTCTTTGTTTGTTCACTTAGGTTTCTTTTGACCCATGATTATATCCAATTTGAGAATTACTTATATGGGTTTTCATTTTTGTATTTAGCTTGAGTTTTAACCCTTGTGTGCACTACTAATGATAAAAATCCACTCATGTTTGTGAATGTTCCAAATCTGGAACATTTTCTATGTTTTGTCAAGCTTGTAGACTTTCAAAGTTTCCTTTGATGTCATACCTTTCACCTATTTCCCAACATTCATGCCAATATGCCTTAGAAAATTTTCATTGTTGGGTATCAAAATTGAAGCTTCCTTGATGCTATTGCATTGGAATCCCTGATCTTCGATCCTCGATCATTTTCACTAAAATGTCGAAGTCCTATGTTTTTTGATGAGTTGTCGGGTTTCCTTTCCCCAAAGTACCTCTTCCATCTTCACCCACGTCTCAATCTTTGTCAATTGGATTGGAAAGTTGCACTGTCTTTAACTGAAGCACCTTAGTTGCTTCCTCTGCGACTCTTGCTTTAAAATTCCTCCAAGTCTTTTGGAGTTGGATTTGCGACTACCCTTCTATGCGGGTACTTGTTCCCTATCATCGTTGGCATTTTTATTCCTCACCCTTTGAAAGTTTTCTAGGCCTACTTTTCGGACTTTCGGACTTTCGGACTTGCTTCCATCTCTTCCTTGAGACCTCAAAGCTCTTTTCAAATGCAATTTTTTTAAGTGTTCTTTGCCATGGTTGTCAAACTTTCTTTCATCTCGATACCTCTTTTGAGGTATGCTCGACTCCCAAACCCACCGATTCTTTCAGTCACTTCTTTAGAGTTAGATTTTCGCCCATCCTTCCACCTTGATACTCCTTCCTTGATTCCTCCAAAGCTCTACCACTTGATAAATTCCTATGTGTCTTTTGTCAGAGTTTGAAGTGTGGGGTTCCCTCTAAAATGGTACTAGGTATGGGTCATCTCCAAAGTCTGCTTCCGATAGGTCGATGCTCTTTTAACTCATTGGGGCTGTTTGTTTAGACTTTTCTCATTTAGCATGACTTCCTTGTCACCCCTAATCTTCGATGTCTTGATTGGTGGTATGAGGTATGGATTTGCTTCAATCCCCAAAATTCAAAGTTTGAAATATTCCGAGCCAATTTTTTTCAATTTTTGCCAAGTACACAACAATGCAGAGAGCACCCGTTAGGGTTAGATAATTCAAACCAGCAGATTACAAATAACTCGTTGCCAAGAATGCGCACTCAATCTCAACACGAGAGAGGCTGTCATATGGCAAGAGGATCGTCAGTGCCTTAAACAAATGCAACTGAAGGTAACTCTAACCAAGAATGCGCCGGAGAACGACGAGCATATGGTCAGAGGATCCCTACCAACTAATAAGCTGAAGTAACTCGACGTCAAGAATGTGCTTTCCAATCCGAGATGGAATGGGAGCTACCATATGACGGAGATGCTAAGAATTACAATGCAATTAAGGAAAATAAGCGGGAATGCTGAAAGTAAACTCAACACCCAGAATGTGCTTTCAAACCCGGAGTGGGAATGGAGCTACCATAGGGCGGAGATATAAAGAATTACAAAGCACTTCAGAATGTATAGTAATCGTTACAAAACATGATAAGCAAGATTAGAGAACGGCTGACAGTACTACTGTTCAGCTTACAATATGAAGAGAAATCGCCTGCCAAGAGCATAGAATTAGAACAATACAGCGTACATCAATTAAGAGGATTCTCCTTGCTTAACAAGAATGCCAAGACCCTTTACTTCACTCAAATACCAAACTGAATATTCAGTTTAAGACAGATCTGCACTTTAAAAAGGTAAAACAGCAACCTAGCACCACACAAAAATGATCATATCTCACTCATTTCTAACCCTATTGACGTGAAATCAAATGCAAAACATTCTAATGATGATGACAATGAAGATGGATCACAAAAACTTCTCACAAAGACCCCTATTTATTTTGCACGGCTTCCAAAGCACTTACAAAGTGAAATTGCCTGCAAGCAAGGGCGATTTACTTTAGATAATTCATAGACTTCAAATAAAATTCTGGAAACTTGCACAAATGGTCGCCCTACATAGGAAAATAGATTGGAACAGTACCCAGAACAATATTATTTCTGTTTCTTGAGTTGTGAGTAAAAACAACCTACAGCCATACAAAACCAGCAACTCTAAAATTGACAGAAAATACAATAACTCAACTACAAAATGTGAGAAGAACCAACTACAATGAAAGGAAACCAACTACAACTAAACCTCTCAACTAGTTGCTGTCTTTCAAGCAAGAAGAAGAGCCAAGCTAGGAGGCTTACATTCCTCGAAGCAATCCCAAAGCCAATCCGGCAGCATAACTTTGCAAATTCATTAGATAAACAAAATGAGGACCCCGAGCTCCAATTTATAACTTCCGAAGAGCTTTCTAGAAGGTGCGCCCTAATCCCAAGCTGCTTTTAGGTTTAAACTTTGACCCAAACACTTTCTTCCCAATGGCGTACTTTCCTTGTGAAATATTAATCACTTCTCTTTTTTAAATAAAATATAATCTCCTTCAAAAAGGCGTCCATTTTCCCTTTGAGCAATTATAAACTTTAGAAATATTAAAATATTTCCTTCATGAGAAAATACCCCTCAAAGTCCCCTTCTTTAAAACAACTGTTAAGTTATAACACTAGGCCAAGGGGTGTTTTAAAAATAAAACATTTTGACTTAAAATAACTTATATCTTCGAAATGAACCCCTTAAGCCAAAAATGAGAATTACCCAATGAATTGCCAGAAGAGGAAAGTTGACTGGATTGATGCCGACTGGACCACTGCTAAAATTAGAATTTACTAAAAATAGTAAATTCCTAAAGATGCTCAGAATGCCAAGAAAAACATACCACTGCGAAGCCCTCTGAAAACCCAGAAGGAATCCAGAATCCAAACACCCAAACTCCAACAAGCAAAACCCTGAATCTTCAAGAGAACCCATCAAACAGTCGGAAACCCTAATTCTGCCACTGACTAGCCGACAACACACTGGGAATAGGCTACCAATCACTGAAAAGTGAAGAGCTAAAAACGGGGACATTACAAAGTTCTTGCCAACTTTTGGCTGACTTCTTGCCAACTCATCAAAATGGCTTGGAAAGGCCACATGCATGTCAAAAAGGTTTCAACATGCCAAAAAGGTACTAAGAGTTGACATAAATGTTATTTCACAACTTGAAGACTTTTTCACTTGGTTTTGGTGTAGTTTTCAAGCACTTTTTGATAGTGGAAATCAAAAAGCGGTTGGGGTTTTGTCTATTGGCTGATTTGCCTTGTGCCTACCCACAATCATTCCAAAAGCTGATTTTGTGCCCTAACTCATAACATAGGTGAAAATAAACATTGCAGTGGCCATGGCGACATGAATGTAAGTGAACAAATCATTGTAGAGGTTGGATTTTTGCATTGTTTCAAGTGGTGATGATGGTATTGGCTTGAATTTGCCATTATTGCTCAATGACAACCTCTGTAGCTGCTTGATGTGATTTTATCAACTCTGATGAGATTTTGTATTGCAAGATGGATTCAAAGAGGAGAAAAGTGTAGAACCATGTGCCCAAGTTAATGTGGCTTCTAGGATTTTATAACTTGATGCCTTCATGCCATGTTCAAAACAATTTGCGATGGATTTGTAGACCCATTTTGGCTCTGCACACTCAAGCTTCCTTGCCATTATTGCACAAAGTAACAAAAATCAAAATGATAAATTTTTTCTTGTTGTTTGAGTTGCCTTGCGAATCCCAACAGTGTTGTTCCCACGTATGGTCATTAAAGATGGCGACTACAATGGTCTAAGCGACCCTTGTAGTGCTCTTTTGCCACATTTCCTTTGTTCATCTTGATTTCCAAGGCTAGAGATCTATATGTATGGGTATTTGATTGTTTGTGGTGGTTGCTCATTTTTGGATTTTCATTATTATTGCAGAGTTGTTAAGGGTTTTCAATTTCTGATAGTGTATCTGCCATTAAAGTTGCTCTCCAAGTTGCAGAAAGTTAGCTACTGTAGCATATGCTTGTAATAGTTGTTTCCTTGGCTGGGCATTAGTGTTTTAAAGGGTTTTGAGGTGCAACATGCCCTCACCTTGTAAACTTTCTTCTACCACATTTGGTGGTGTAGCTGTAAATGGGTATTTGAAATGTTACAACATTTAATTGATCACATATTTGTTATATGTGATTGTCTTTAACTGTTATAGATGAATACTGATAGATTTAGAGAGGGATTATTAAGTAGAACTGTTTATTTGCATGGTATCTTTGTTGTTCCTTGTTGATTCCTGTTTGAAATGGTTAAGCACTACTTTGTTACCCAATAAGGTACCCATCACTAAAGATCTTGACCCTCCAAACTCATTAAAATCAGAAAATATTTTCCTAGTTTTATGAAAATAGAAGTAGTACAATCTATATGTTGTTCATGATTCAAGAAGATAACCAGGATAAATGTTAAGAAAACTTTGAACTATCATATATTAGTGAATCATGTACGGTATTGTATACTTTGCTGTATGAAGGATGCATTGAAAAGGAATCAGATTTTATGAACTCTAAATTGGTGTCATCTTACAACATATGATGTAAGCTATAATAGGTCTTTTGCAACTAGTGCTGTCTTAACTTAGTGACAAATTTTAAGGGTTAAGGGCACAACTGGGTATAGTTGTTATGTAATACATTGATCAGTCATCCAAAACTGATATGTTAACTTGTTTTAGTGACATGTAGGAACACCCTCTTGGGTTTAAGTTGCGTCCAAAGAGGAGGAGAGTTCACCCACTCTTGTAGTTAGCATTTAACCTTCCTAAATATGTAGATGAGACTCTCTTTACCTTCTTGATCACAAGCCCCTGGCCTTGAAGGTGAAGAAAAGCTCTAGGATTTTGGACTGCGGTTTTGGGACTTAACAGGATCAACAACATGCTATTCCAAGAACTAAATAGCTAAGTTGCATTCAAAGTCGCAACCTACGTAGATGAATATTATCCATACAAAGTTTGACTTTATACAATCTACATTTGATTCAATTGATGAAATTATACATACAATAATGCAAACACAAGAATAACAAATAGAACAATATTTCAGCGACATAAGCATAGCGTCAACTATCATTAAGAGTTCTTGTGCGCAAAGCACTTATTTATAAGTTATAATATACCCAAAATTTGGACTTTAGGTTAATAATTATTTACCCAAAATCATTGTTTTAAAGCACAAATGCTTAAAGCTTCCTAAAAAGTAGGAAATAAATAACTTTAAAGATAAAACTAATTTAAAGAAAGAATAAATATACATTAACTAAAAGTGACATAAAAATAGGCCTTAATCCTTAGTTGAAAAATAGGATCTCCGATAAAACAATTTCCAATCTCTTCCTAGGCCCCTATCTTTAATCTCCACATCACTAAAACTCTGCTCATGACTGTTAGTGCTTCCTTTACTCATGTTTGCCACTAAAAGGCTGATTTCAATCACATGGGCACCTCTTTACTTTGACCTTGCCACTTTATACACATCCTTGGTTGTTTGGAGCACCTATCAGCTGCTTCTACCACTTGAAAGCATGTTAGGCACCCCTTTTATGTATCATTGTCACTTAAATAACCTACATGTTTATATCCTTCATCGCCATCACTCATTAAATTGTCAAGCATCCCTTTCCCATATGTTTGTCACTTAAATGCATGATATCAACAAGTAGATGTGCTTTATGGCATTGATGTCACTTAACACTCAATCCTTGACCTAGGTGCCTCTTTTAGTCAATTCTACCACTTAAAATTTACAAACCCACACTAGACATACTGTCTAGTTGTGCTTGCCATTGAAAATTTTTGTTTTCTCAAAATTGGGCACTCTTTTTGATTGCCTCTATCACTTAAAAGATTTCAAGTGCCTATGTTTGTCACCATTATCAACTGAATCAAACACCCCAACTTGGAGGTGCACATTTCATGTGCTTGTGATTAGATGACCGTTAGCCTATCCCCGAGGCCTGTAGGCTAGTTGGAAGTGAAAATTAGGGTTTCCTATTTTCTAGGAGGTTTCTTTTGAGCTTTCAAGGGATTGCATGCAAGAGTTTGGCATTGGGATTTCTGGGTCTTTTTGGGTTTTTAGAGGGCTTCAGAATGGTATGACATGCATTTGCATCAGATGTCTTTTCCGGACTTACTATTTTTAGTAAGTTACAACAGTTGCCTGGTTTGTGTTCTAATGGAGTTTGGAGTCACTTACTATTTTTAGCAGAATGCTATTTTTAGTAAGTGCTTTTTTTGGCAGTGCTAATTTTTAGCAGTAGTTCAACAGTCAACATTCTTGGAGCCTATTTTGGTAGGTTGATGAGTTAAGTGATTTTATATTATACCTTTTTGGACCCCAACGTCTAGTGTGATGACTTAAGTTGTTTTAATGTTGGATTTTCTAACTTGGATGCCACATTGGGAAATATGTTTGATTTTTATTAAGTTGAAAATGCTTAAGTCTTTTTGGGCACCCAAAGTCATGTTAGTCAAATATGAATTAAAATGAATATTATAATCTTCTTCGTGGGCATCCCTTTTGGAGGGAAAAGATGATTCAAATTTTTGGGTTTAGAGTGCTATATATACAGGGCCTTGTCTTCTCACTGGGCTATCCATTGCTTATCATAACGAAGTGCTACCGAAATTGTTTCAAAACTCTTGCTTCGAGGAATGCATACCTCCTAGCCTTCATCAGTTTCGTGCTTCAGAGATAGTACCTAGCTGATTTGAGATTGCTTCTTCATTCAGAGGTTGCAGATAGAGCTTCATTGGTGATGGCGTCTTTCAATGTCTTTTGATTTTGGGTGTGGTAGTTAGTTGCTTTCAGTTTCTGCTATTTTGGAGTGTGTTTCTTTTAGTTTCTTGTTGCTGGTTTGGTGCTTGGCTAAAGCACGTTTTTGCTCATACCTCCCGAAGGAGTTGGGCTATCATTTTGGGTATCGTTTCTATTGATTCCTCTAGCTTGGTGCACCTTTGCTCAAGGTTTTGGATTTTTGGTGGAAAGCTTGATTTTTGCTTGACGTTGCCCTTCTCAGGGAGGTCGTACCATTTGATGAGACTACATTGGGATGCGTGGAAAAAAATTAAGTGCTGATTGGATTGGTTCTGTTGTGGTGATTTGGACGCCTAACATATTGGCATCTAATGCTTTCAGCTTGAGATCAATCGGAGGAGTTTTGATTGAGTTATGAGCATTTTGATTCTAGGGCTTGCTGGTCTGAATTTCTGATTGCTGCCATTTCTGTATCAGACTTGGTATTTCCTCCTTTTCATCATATTTTCATGTTGGATATCTTTGTATTTGCATTGGAGATTATTATCTAACATTCTGGCTATTCATTGATATGTGTATCTCCTTTTCAGTGCATCAGAACTTGTTATTGTAACGCTGATTAAGTAGTACTGATCAGCTCTTTTCTATTGCTGCACTTTGCTTTCATTCCCACTGAAAAGTGGAAGAGGCTGGCTTGCCGCCTAAGCAATTTCTTTTCAGTACTTAACTTTCATTGTAGCCCATTGAAAAGTGGAAAAGGCTGGCTTGCCGCCTAAGTACTTTCATTTCTATATTGTATTTCCAGCTTTCTAGTTTAGCTAACAAGATCCCCTTTTCACCGTATTCTGTCACCTTGCCCACATTGGGATCTAGGTGATCAAAAAGTGGAGGGTTGCATTTCAGTTTGCTTATCTTTCTTTAAGCTAACGTTAACGGGTGAAATTCTTGTGCTGAAATAAGAAAAAAAACTAAGGGGGATATTTCATTGTCACTTGAAACCTGTAACTTCATCTCCTAGGCACATCTTTTTGTAACATATATCACTTAGGGGTTGGCTAAAATGTCTTAGGCATGCCTTCTATGCCAAATTGCCACTTAATGTTTGCCCATGTTGTTGAAGCACCTCTTCCATGTGTTTGCCACTAGAAGGTTGATATCATTATTACAAGTGCCTATTTTAGTCCTCTAAGTCATTATACATCAATCTCCTTGCTAATCCTTTGATGCCCATTTCAACTTCCTCCTAAATTGCCTTTCATCATTTCTTATTCATTTGTGTTTGATCAATGGACGAAACAACTTCAAGATTGACAACCACAACCTAGAATGGAGCAAGCAACAAGATAAACCATGGACTAAATTGTGGCATCTACAGAGCAAATAATTAATAGAAGAAATGAAATTATTACACTCTACCATCCTTGTGCAGCAAGTAGTTCTTTTGGAAACTATTAATGGCCACCTTGTGATTGTATTGATAATGGGCTCCAAGTATAAGATTGTAACAATCAAGTTGTCATGTCATAAACAATTGCATCTTGAAATGGCTCAATGACAAACATGACAAAACACTTGTGAGATGCAAGGGTGGGGTGTCCCTTTTATTTGATCCATCCCAAGTGGTATAATGTGGAGGTGCTGTCGTTGTAATATAAAGATCATCCATCAATTTTTTTAAGATCAGGTTCTGTAGCTGCCATTGGCAAGGATAAGCTCCATCAATTGTCCTTAATCATGATAGTTAGAGTGAACAAAATTTTCCTATTGTTGGAAGAATGGCTACTGACCATGAGAATGAGTTACAATTTAAAAATATGGGGATCAAATACCTAAATCTTTGAATCTTCAGGCCTTAAATATTTCTCCAATAGAAGGGATTTTGCCTCATTTGATTGCAGGACCTAATATTCTTTTGTGGAATATCCAATGTACTTGTAGTAAGCACAAAACTACTTGTTTCATTGCCAGATGAAGGAATTTGATCCTAGTGGAGCCATTTGATGAAGAATTTAGAACCTTTGAGAACGGGTTGGTAGGATTAGAAGAGCTGGTAGATGTGGAAGCTTAGAAAGATTGGTTGAGCTTTAGAGGTCCCTTCTATTGGTTGGCTTCCACCTTCAAAAAGTTGGGAAGGATGCTTGAATGAAGTGATTGTGAGAGGATATTGTTTTGCATGAAGATGAGAAAATAATTTTAAGACAAGCTTGATTCAAAGGTTCTCATTACTATCTTGTACCTCTATCTTGGTGAATAGGTGATTGAATTGGTCAATGTACGACTTGTTTTGGTGCCCAAATGCATGGTAAAGATGGAGCCAACTCCTCTTTACACACAAGGGGGGTACAAGTGCTTCTTGGCTGTCTCTTTGAAGACTTTCCAACTATCAAAAATGGTTTAGTTTCTTGTGGGCATGATCTGAATTTAAGTATGAATCCAGGATACAATATCTGGTGTAATTGAAACCTGTGATTTTGTTTAAGCTAGACAATATAGCAAACTCGTGAAGAAGAGTTATAAGCCTTCAAAGTCCCATGTTTATTCAAAATAAACTGAACATATACAAAATGAGGCATATGAACAGTCACCTCAGCATCGGGAATTCGAAATGAACAGTTGACTGAGAGAAAATAAAAATTAAAACCAAAATTTTCAAATACATGTGAATTTAGGTGCCCCAACTTGGTGGGGTCATAACTTTCAGCCTGTTGGTCGGATTGAGGACTTCTCTACCTCGTTGGAAAGGTCTCGAAGAGATCTAATTTCAGTCCCTTAAATTTAATGCCTTTGGCTATTCAATTTAAGAGACCGATGACAGTTTCCAACCCAAGTTCCACTTCGAAGACCCCCGAAAATGTAAATTACTATAACATAGAAAATACTGAAAAATTCGATTTTTGATATTTTCCATAATTACATGTGCCAACAGCTCCAGAGTGCTCCAGATCAGGGCAGGAGTTGGATATGTGATTGCCATCAATAACATACTATCATATACCTTAGTTTGAAGTCCTACAAATGTTCCACTTAAAAAGCAACAAGAAGTAAAAACTTTCTCCATTGTTATGTTCCCAATGAGGTGCTTGTAAGTGTAAATTTTAGTGAACAGATTATATGCACAGAAAATTAATTCAAAATCAGACACAATAACACAGCAGATACCCTGGGAAAACCCTCCTCTTGAGGGAGAAAAACCCAGCAACAAAAGTCTCTCTTATATATATAAATAATGGCAACAAATCTCTTTACAATGAGGCCAATCACAAGGCCAATATTCAGCACCTTCACCAGATACAATAATAGATAATGACCTGCACTTCTGACTGTATAAATCTGCCCTTAAAAGAAATTCGCAATCTGCTCTTGATCAGATTCGCATCCGGCTCTTGATGAAAATTCGCACTTGAATGGATGAAATGAAACGAACTTGAATGAATAACAAATGGATGCAAGCGACCTTGTATATATACAAATGTGAGAGAGGTCGCACCTCTTCAAGTACAAGGTCGGCCAAGATACAAAATAAGATAATTACAAATAATAAATATAACTTATAAGAGAAGTCGGCCCCTAAGAGAAATTATAATGTTGCCAAGAGAAGCGCTCATTTATTAAATGACACATATAAATAAATAGCCGATAGGCTACCTTTATTTATTGCCTTCACTTGTGGCTGGAAGGACGAACCTGAAGCTGCTATATCATTAACAGTAAGATTGGGTAAGTTGCATATACTCTAGAATTCCCTCTTAAGAGCAAAAAAGTCTACAATGTTTTCCACAACTCTAGTTTCAAAAAGAAATTTGAGAAACAGTGTTTATTTTCTTAGGATCATTTCCATCAAGTGACACTAGACACATGTAAGTAGAACTTGAGGTTACTATTGATGTCTTAAAGAAGAGTCTAAGAAAAATATCTTTTGTAAATTACTTAGTAAAACAAAGCAATCACTAGAACAAGACTCCCTGAGGGGCCTTCAAGAGGCAACCCAAGTTTAGTCAAGGTTGGTGGGGACTTTCAAGATGAATTTTGCAATCTCATAGGGGCATTTTCCCTTCACATTTCTTGAGGTACCAATTATATGGCTGAAACTAGGGGTCTAGTTGAAGGTTTAAAAATGGAAATTCAATTTAGAATCAAACAAATATTGGTTGAAATTGATTCTATAATCATTATCCATGATATGATCAAGGGCAACGTGCCAAATTGGTATATAAAGAACATCATAGCCCAAGCCAAAGGCATTGCTTTGAAATTCAAAGACATTTAGCCATTGCCTTTGTAAGGCAAATAAGTTTGTGGACATCCTATCCAATAGGGGCATAGAATAAGGTCACATGGACTTAATTATAAATAATAACGTCCTCATTTGGGAATTGCTTAAATGAGACCACATCAATTGAGTATTCACAACTTTAAGCCTTGTCCTTCTCAAGTGGCATTTGATTGTGATTAGACAACAATGACACACCCTTCCCCCCGCCCCCTTATCTTGACCCCATTTCAAATAGTCTCATTTTCATTCTATGTTGTTTACTCATTTTTGTGCTCAGTTATTTGCTATGGTCAGAGGAAGAGTGGTTAGGTGATAATAAGGTTTTGGACATAAATTTGGTGGAATTGTGAAGTGGCAGTACTAGAAGACTAACTGTGAGGACATTACTAAGAAGATTTTTAACTGTAAGCCAAACTTGGCAATAGTTAGCTATTCTCAGACCCAAAAAATTTCAAGCAGAGGCACAGAGTTTAGTGGAATTCTAGCTCTTTCGCAAAGGCGTTTGTAGGAAAGGTGAAAAGTATGGTTACATATGCAGCCATTTAGGATTTGATTACTGGCATTGCCAAGGTTTGTAGGCCAGGGGAGAAGTAGCATTTGTTTGAGGATGAGGATATTCCCCCTTGGTTTGATTTCTTGGGGTGGAAGGAATTCTCCCTATTACATCTAGGGTGGGAAAATTGGAATGGACAAGGCGAGTTTGAGGTAAGAGTGTATTGCCTGGAAATACTTTATTGAGGTCATTGACCTACACGTGGTGGGAAGAGGAATGAAGTGCATCTTGGGACAATGCTATCTCAAGGATAACAGCTGTAGTGGCCATGGGCTCAGCCAACCCTCCAACAAAGTAGCAGGAAATGGCTGGTTGGATGCACGCATGACACTGCAATCATAGATATTTTGTTTTTTCTTTGGATTGGTAAATTCCCCTTGCAGGTCGGTCTTTGGGTTAGATGCCACAATTGAGGTGTATCTCTTCTGTCAAATTCACTATGGATTTATGCCCAAGCCTTGTCCAATTGGGAATGGCACACCCAATGAATTCAATGTGGTATTTTACCTATTTTCAATTCTTCTACATGGAAGCCCCAATATTTTACAACCCGAGCTCATTCCATTCAACCTCTAGATACTGTGTTTTGCACTTATTATCTATAGTTTAAAATGATGGTGGTTTTTCTTGTTAGTTCTCAGTCCAAAGGGATTTTATGGTTACCAAGTCAGGTTTTGTAATCAGCCCACCTTGATATTTTATATAGTTAAAATAAATATTTTTCATTTTGGCTGCTTTTTTAGGCTGTGGTCTGTTCAATGCTTTTGTTTCTATCTCTTGAGTTTAGAAATGGTGAGGGATCTGCTGTTTACCTCTATGTTCTATGGCTTTTCTGGTATGTGGATGCAGGAAACACAAGCATGTTTCTGGGACAACAAGGGGCAGAAGGCCTTTTTTGGAGACGGCAATTAAAAAATAGGGAAAATTTAAAAAGTATAAGAAATTAAATTATTCATTAGTAAGACTTTTATCATATTCATTATAGAACCATCTTACATAACATTAGAGCTGAATTGAGATTTCACATGAGAGTTGAGTCATTGACACACAAATTGACAAAATTTCAGTGCATTCATTGTCAATGTGCATATATCATAAGTACAACAAAAGACCCAAAGGCTTAGGTGTGCTACTAGGTAATGGTAAGAAGCTCATAGGTCAAATCCTCCATGGAGTCCAAGGGGTTGAGCTTAATTGGTTAAAGCATTGAGTTTTCAATGTGGAGATCCAAGTTCAAATACCAAGGGGACATCTGTTAGTTTTAGGATCAGAAATGCAATAAGCAGAAAAACTCAACACATAGAACAATGAAAACAGTATTTTACCCTGGAAAAACCCTCCTACTCGAGGGAGAAAAACCCAGCAAAATATTATCTTATAAATCAGAAGAATAAGTGCAGAAATTGCACACAAAATCAGGCCCTAGAAAAGGCCGAGTCTAATACAATGAATAATAACACTTCTCCTTGAAGCGAATCTTGAAGACACAAATAATGCCACTTCTCCTTGAAGTGAATCTGCTGCTTAGAAGGCGAACCTGCTGCTGAAGAGTTCGAATTGGAATAGAATTAATTGATGATGAAATGAGGAGACACCTTCTCCTTTATATACCAAACTAGGTGCATTCCTCTAGAGCCGACCTTCTAGTTGAATATAATATTTTGTTTAACAAAAGGAAAGGCCGACCTGCCTTTGAGTTAATTATATTTAGGAGAAAATATCTCCCACCGCTACAAAACACTAACAACATCTAATATGGGATTCTAAGTTGTGACTCTTGGTCTTCCATACTTGGCTTCTAATGTTGAGGTGGTTTCTAAATAAGTGGATTTCTAAGTCGTCACTTTTGGTCTTTTTTGGTGGTTTCTAGTGTGGTTGTTCAAAGGGAGCTGATATTAGTCTCATGGTTGTGTTCACAAGAGCTTGTATTGGTCTCATCTTGATGCTCGTATGAACAAAATATTTGTAAACAATTAACAATATAAAAAAATATCTTCTATGGAAGAATTCTTTGGTGTACCACAGTTTCCACTTACAAGTTCCAACATAATTAGTGTCTTTTGATGGCTTTTTATTGTTCACAAAACACAAGCTATGGACTCATGGAGTCATTATACATCATGTAAAATCATTAAATGACAATAGTTTTTCAATCGGAAGAATGAAGCTGTGGACACATATCCCTTTGTTTTGTATTTACTGAGAGAAACAAAAGTTAGTAACTTCTGTGCATTTTCACACATATTAGCATGTGTTGTTTACGTTTATGAAAGCAAACATTTACCAATTATAAAAGCTTTCAACCTATGTTCCACGGCGTTTTGGGGACGGTAGTTTGAGGGCCGATTTTTGGGGATGCCGTGGGGGCGATATATGAATTTTTCAATATATATATATATATATATATTTGGGGACGACAATATATGAATTTGTCAACCTATAATCCATGACATTTCAGGGATGGGGAGGAGGGGATGGCGGGGGACGCATTTCAGGGACGGGAGTTCAAGGGCCGATTTTTGGGGATGGTGGGGGGACAACGATATATGAATTTTTCAATATATATATATATATATATATATAGAGAGAGAGAGAGAGAGAGAGCAATCTGAAATATAACTTACAACCAAGAGAAACTAATCTACATCCATAACTGATAACATAATAGCAACAATATCAATATGTGCATAAATAATGACAGCAGTAGTATAACAGCAATATAACAGCAGTATAAACTATAAAGTATAAACAACAATAAGTTAGAAACGATTCCCTGCAAATAGGTATATGAGTTTATGTTTTTTGTTTTTAGGTATATGAGGGGCATGGGAGTGTTTGTGGGACCCCCATGCCAAAGACAAACCAATAAAATTTGAAAAAAAAAATGAATTTTTAATTTTAACTTTTGTTTTTCAAGTGACGCCGTGGGGGACGCCTGGATGTTTCCTGTACAATCAGGGGACGCCTAGCCGTCCCCTGGTCGTTTTGGGGACGGCTAGGCGTCCCCTTTAGTTTTGCAGATGTTTTCTAAATCGAGGATGCGTTTCCTGGCGTTTACTAAAAATGCAAAATTGGAGGGGACAGTTGGGGGACGTCCTCCTGTCCCCGAAATGCCTCAGGGCACGGGGACGTAGGGTTTAGGGGTGGGAACGCGTCCTCGTGTAACACAACTTTCAATTGTTTTATGAATGTTGGTTTTGGGGATTCTTTTGTATGATATTCTTCGTCTTTAGGAATATTAGGACAGCCCTATATTCTATTACAGCCCTATGATGAAATGCATTTTTTTGGTCTAGTCTCTATCAACACATAAATAAGTTCTGTTACCTGGTGCGCTGGTTTGAGGGCCAGGTTCGGGTCCAGTTCGAACTTGGTTCGGGTTTTGGGCCGGTCCATCTGTGGGTTCTCTCAGGGTACTTCAAAATGATGCCTGGTTCGTCAGGGTCGAACCTGGGCGAACCTAGGTCGAACCCAAGCAGAACCCACAGCCCAGGTGGAGTTAAAACTATTTATTTTTGCATTTTTTAAATTGTTTTCTCCTTTTGACTTTGACTAGCTCCCAATGGAACCCTAAAAGAAGTACCATTGTATACTGATACGAGTTCCAACTTGCAATTCATGGCTACTCTATTGATCTAAAATTAACAAACATAAATCAATAATAGTGTTAGACTGATTGCCTACAACACCCAACAAACAAAGCTTTAGGCCACAAGGTTTGAATGCAGATCTCTGGCTAATGCTTACCTGGATGTACTGTATGGCTTAAAGGGACAAAGCAATGCAATACTAGCAGCCTATATTTTCTGACATCACAAGTTGATACATTTATTTGAGACCTCCTGCACGTAGTCTATCTATCAATGTCATTCATGTGCTGGTATAAATCCTTTCCCATTGTCACAACAACTTGGAGGTTTTCAATGTTAGCTGCTTAGATATTATGGTTAACAGCAACTTCTTTGGAAATTTTATAACAGCTGATGATGTTTATCTATTCTAAGAGAATTTAAGACAAATGTGAATTAGATATTGATGATTTAGATAATTCATTTGATGATTGAAAGTGTTGTAATATTGAACTTGAAGTTTGAACAATGAATATTTATCATGCATGTTTTAAATGACATTCAAGTTTATGGTGGTTTTGTTGTTTATATGATGTTATGTGATATTCTTAATCCTAATTCATGCTTCTAGGCTATATATATATATATCACAGAATCAATCCAATTATTTGGAATAAGGTTGGAAGAAAGGCTGCAAATGAATTGCTGTAATTGTTGATTCTAAAAATGTTAACCTCGAGTCTTCATATCTCCAGTTAGGGAGTTTATATCCAGCAGTTGCATTCATGATGCAAGGTTCTCTTGATCCCGCAAATCAATGTTACAAAAATTTTGGCATTCTTTTGTTGAATGCCACACACATGTTGAAATAAATTGCATACTTGTGAAAGTTTTTTCCAGTTTTTGTATGCTTCTGCTTAAAAGTATCTCCTCATTATTCTTTTTCTTTATGTACTGATTGGCATGGGCCATATTATCCTTTTCCATTTGTAAAGTTTAAATGTCTTGTGTAGTTTTGCCATTACTTTCTGATCAATGATCAGTTGCATAGAAACCTGATTCAAAAATTTCCAATGATATTTGTTGGGATACTTACTTCCTGCTTTCGGTCGTTAAATGTTTCTCTGTTCTCATTTCATGTATAGTTTGCCTTCCTTCAGGTCCCTGTATCCGTTTGGCCTTCATGTTTATTTGTTAAAAAATCTATGTAGTTGTGATGTTGAAAGCAAAACATTTATAGGCCAATCTTGTGAAGATGATTTGGAGAGGATACTATAATGCTGCAAGAAAGATGTTCATATAGAAGAGTTAGTATCCTTGAGTACTAAATTTCTATTGAGCGATAGCTAATTGTGAAATTGCAATTCAATCAGTGTTTTAGTATGATCAAACCATTTAAGACAAGTTCAGGTACTTGCTATAGCTAGTCAATTAAGATGTTATTCTGACAACAGAGATCCCCGAGTTTGGAAGTGGTATGTCATAATTTCTGTTAATTTTTCTGATCCATCAGTTATTGCTTTCAATTATGACCTTTTTGCTATGCTCTACACTGTTCACAGATATCTGCTCTCAAGCAGGAGTTGGAAGAGATGCAATATTCTTTAGACAGGGCAAACAGCAGGATTAAGTTAAAGGAAAATTTGGTAATGGCAGCTATGGCTGCTCGTGATGCCGCAGAGAGATCACTTCATTTGGCGGATAGGAGGGCTGCTGCATTTAGAGAAAGGATTGATGAATTGACTAGGCAATTTGAAGAGTTTGATGGTAGAGGTGAGCATAATAGTTTATCAAAAATGCGTTATGCATGCTGGCCTTGGTGCTGGTCCAAGATAACTCCAATTGCAAATTTCAGAAATATAAGAGCTCATATTTCAGCTGATATGGAGGAGCTGCTAGATCCTTCATTCTAAAGAGGTTGACATTCCTAGGACTCCAGAGATGTGAATGTATTAACCTTTTGAACTTGTATAAAAATGTTTTCTCTCGTTATTAATTGTTTTGTTCTCAATTAATAATTGAAGGGCACATTGTCCTTTAAGAAGGTAATGCATATTTTTGGAGCAATGCTATGGAACCATTATTGTTTGTGTTACTTTATTTCACATGTAACATAACTAAAGGCTTTTGTAGCTTCGTAACATGGAAGCAGTAAATTCATGTACAAACAGTTAACAGATAATAAAATAACTATTGTATTTAATATTCAGTACTCATCTCACGAACACTTGATTTGTAGGAAGATCATAGCAAACCAGTTGCATGTGGACTCTTCATCACTTAGCCACTATCATGTAAGAATATGATACAGTAAGTACAGAGTGGATCCAGCAAACTCTTCTATCCTCCTAGAATCATTCCAAACACCCATAGCTTCTGATTGCTCATCAATCTAATCTTGAGTTCCTAATGATCTTCCACCTATACAGAGATTTGAGTGTGCCTGAAACCTTTCTTTACAATGCACACAAAGAAGAGAACAACGAGCTAAGTAAAGGTTTTTCCTCAATCCCTAATAGCAAAAGTCTATACCACAAGTAAATCCAGGGCTTGGGAAATATTCATGCTGTATGCTCAAATTGAGGAAATTACAAGGCTTTTTCTAGAAGTATTTGCGTGTACTCCCCAAAAAAATGAAAAAAAAAAAAACAACCCACCCAAGAAAGCTTATGTAGAGATACGGGTAAAGCTCACCTAAACCAACTTTGAACCACCAAGCTACATTCTATTGCCCATACCAATTCACCCCGCAAGAAGTTACATTTTGTAGTTTTGTTATTTTATTTGAGCACTTAAAATAAAAGATTTAAATGAAATAAACAAAAACATTATTTGAGATTGACATTTTTTATATTAGGATGATCTATAATTAAATGAAAAAGATGATTGTAACTTTTTCCAATCTGATCTGAGAACAATTTCCCAACTTAAACAACCGAAACCTCTTCCTCAAAGTTATTTCTGGCAAATAATATTGTGTTGGGTGCATTTAGAGCAATATGGAGCTTACAGTAGCACACACGCACACACACCAAATGTGGAAGATTTAGAAGCAAACTGTACGGAAGGGATTTGGATGTGTATGAAGGATGCATGTGGTAATGAAGAGTTGGAACTATTCATTTGTGCAAGGAAACATGCATGTTCACGAGTGAACTAACACTTTGTTCATTATAGAAGGTACAATGGGATGCAGAACGAGAAAGCAATGTGAATGAAACTAAATGTAAAGATAGGTTATAAATCCACAATTGTCCAATTGCGGCAGAGGTGGTGAATTTTGTAACTTCACAGGTAGAAGTTCTGGAAGGTCTTTACACCATAGGTTAAACTGTCTGATTTGCTTCTGTTGGGTTTCACCAATCATTGTATCTTAGCCTCCAATCCATGATCCATGAAAAGTCAAGTTAGCCTGCCTTAATGCTGGGGCAAACCATTATGCAAAAAACCAACCCTTCTTAATTATGAGGGTTCCGTATGCTAATTCTAGATTCTTTTTATTCTAAATGTAAGTACAAGAATTTAAATAAAACAAATGATTCTATGCATAGCTAGTGAAGTCTTAAGCAAGCAAACATCCTATATTCTTGTTAGTATTCGATTAGGAAGCTACAAGATGCTAGTGGCTATGCTAATCATATATCTTGTGTAATTCAAATGATAAGATTCAACTTGATAAGAAATAAGTTCAATCTTATCTTCTAACCAATAAGAACCTAGATGACTTGCCTTATCTAAGAATAAATCTAAGCACGAAACTATGCAATATTTTTGGTATGTTACAGTGTATTTTGATGTGTAAAGGGCAATGATAACTTAGTTACTTATCGACTGTGAATGATTGAAAATAATGCAAATCATAAACATTGCATAAACTAGCAATATTTTCATGACTTTTTCTTGTTTGTATGTAAATATAAGTGAATTTGATTCAAGTGAAATATCCAAAGTCTGACAATCCAAATACCTCTAAGCTATTTGATATCTAATGATGCAAACTAGTGACTAGAATGTCGGTGTTTTATGTCGTATTTTTTTAAATTTTTATGTTAATGCATAAATGAGCAAAATCAATGAGGTGAAGCCAAAATGAATTGATTAGGACAACATTGGGGGCTCTTCAAATTAACGTGGTGATATAAAGACAATGTCATAATATATCAAATTACCCTTCTCTTAAGTGTTTGTATGTGTCATACAAGAGGAAAAGACCTAATTAAATTGGAATGCTCCATTGATTTGACTATGTATAATGTGATTTAAATAAAATGTGATTTAAATAAAAATAAATATAATTTGAAATAGACGAAGTTTAAAGATGAAAGAAAATATAAGGAAAGTAGTTCATTTTAGCATTGTTTGAAGCGTCTTGTATGCTAAGAATCGAAAGAAACTAGACTTAAACAAATAGGAAAATAAAGGAACAATGTCACTCAAAAATGATTGAGAAATAGAAGTGTGAGAAGAGAGCATATCATCAAAATGGTGTACATACATACATATAGTCTTAGTAGCTTTTGGAATGATGATCAAAGGACATGCTCAAAAGTTGTAAAATGAATGTCAAAATATGCCTAATACCAATTTAAGTTGAGAGAAAATGATAGAAGTGGATAGAATAGGGTAAAACACATCAACCTATAAGTTATAAGACTAATTGGTGCATTTTAGGGGAAAGTGACAATTCGCTAAATAGAAACAAATGTTAAAAGAGGCTAAAAATGAAAACAAAGAAAACACATACAAGGTAAGTGATCAACATGGTTTATGAGAGTATAATATAATTGGGATCATGGGTATCATCATAAGACAATGGTGACATATGGCATATGTAAGTTGGCTTTTGGGTTGCACATGCCTTGCCTTATTGGAACACTTGTCTCACTATTAAACACATAGAGATGGATGAAAGCTCTAATGTACCTACAAAGTAACTTATGACTTCATATAATCAAGGAGGAGAGATTATGAAGGTGATAAAATGATGGCTAATAGATGAGTAAAGTCGATACTTGTACACATTAGACATGTGCAATGTAGAGTAGGCATGAAAGTAATGTTGTTTGAGGCAAATTGATGTCGAGAGTGAGTCAAAGTTAGTAAAGAAGAAATGAAAAAGGGAGGCTTCTCAAGGGTAGGATGAAAAAATAATATACTTGAAATAAAATGTATGTCAACACAAATCTTAATGGGCACAAGAAACATGGCTTATGTTATTAAATTGCCAAAATAAGTGCCAACTTAAAAGCCTTAAACAATTGACCAAAATTCTATTGGTCAAAGTTAACCAAAAAGTAAATAAATAAAACACTAGCATTAATTTTTTTCTCAATTAAGTATAGAAAGAGACACCAAAGAAAACAACCTTTGATCTAGACAAAATCACATGCAATGGATAGAGAATGACTACACAAGCACAAATCAATAGGTGGCTTGACCAATGCGTCCATTTTTTTATTATCTAATTTTGATTGGGGTAAAGGAGGAGGATGTAGAAAATGACAATATTTGGAAATCAAATTATACAACTAAGATGTAATTTTTAGAAATTTAAATTGGAGGGAAAATTGAACTTAGTAGATGTTATGCCTTGCATAACCACCCCATTTTATTTTATTTTGGAACAAAATGGGCCCCCTTTTTCTTTTGTTTTCATCGCCTTTGGTTATTTGGTTGGGTCTTAGGAGTTCTTTTGTTTTCCTCCTAAGTTTGTCTTTTGTTTTGTCGGAGTCGGATCTGGAGCCAAATCTGAACATTGAACTCTTTCAAGGTTTCTGGTTCATTTTCCATCCTGACTCTGACTCCGCTTTTCTTTTTGTTTCTTCTTTGTTGGTTGTTTTCGACTAACATTTGGGTTGGTCCTTTTCTCCTGTTTGTTGGTCGTTTTCCTTTGGTTCTGTGTCCCGTGCCTTAGGAATTTTCTTTTTCTGCCTTAGGTGTTTTTGTTTTGTTCTGGCGGACGCGAAACCGGGACTGAAACCGAACTTGGAATTCCTTCCAAGTTCCGATTTCTGTTCCTTTCCCGGTCTCGGTTCCACTTGTCTTGTTCTTTTTTCCTTTGTTCCTTATGTTTTGTCATGGGGGCTTTCTCCCCTTCTTTTTCTTCCTTCTCGTCTTTTCCTTCGTTGTCCCTTTGAGTGTTGTCGGAGTCGGGATCAGGACGAAATCCGACCTTGAAACTTTGAAAAGTTTCATGGTCGGATTTGGTTCCAGTACCGGTTCAGCCAAGTTCGTTTGTTTTGCCTCTGGTTCCGATGACTTGGTCGTTGGTCGGGTTTTGTTTCTTTGCATTTTTTGCTTTTGCGGGGCCGGATCCGGAAAGGCGCGATGAATATGAAGTTAGCGAAAGGTTTGTGTCTTGCCCCCGTCTCGACTCCGGTCCCGGTTCCGATTTTGTTTTGGCTCCCATCCCGCCGATTTAAAAGGTAAGTTGTTTCTGGTTCGGATTTGGTCCCGCCTCCGCTAGAGTCGAGTTTTTGCTAAGTTTGAAAAGTGGATGTATGAAAGGTAGGACGAAGAATGATGTTTTTCTATGCTCTTAGAGGACTGATGAGGGCATTGTTTTGTAGGGTTGAAGCATGTCGAGAACACCTGATGCCGCTTCACAAGAAGATCGGCCCGCAGAAAGATCGGGATCAAGAGGAAAAAGGCCGCAAGTCTCAATGACAGCTGGTATGTCGACGGGAAAAAGCAGATCGACATTGATGATGATACTTCAGAGCATTCAAAGCAACTCTGCGGGAGCAGTTTTCGAGGTTGAGGGTGAAACGCGTGATGTCTTAATGGCAGACACGCGGGCTGCGAGTTAATGCGACGGTTGCAAAAGATTTGGAGACCATGCCTGAAAAAAAAAATCCTTCACCGACATGAGTAGGGTATGCACATATAATGCATCATTGACTTTGTCCCAAATTCTTCTAGGGGCCGACCCTTCTATAGCTGACTTTTTTTTGTAAACCCTAAAACAGGGGCTGACACATTTTTGGTGCGTTTGGTATATATGGCATTTTTGGCCTCTTTGTAAGGGGGACGAAGATAGGCACACGAAAGAGTGGATAGAATAGAGATCTTTTCATATTCTTTTAGGGTTAAGAATTAGCAAGCTAGAAGTTTTATAGCAGTTAGGTGTTTTTAGTTCAATAAAAAAGAGGAAGTAATGTATCTTCCAGATTTCCTTAGGATAGATGGAGATCATTCGAAGTCATGGGTTTTCTGTACACTGGTGATCTTGCCAGATTTGTAAATGCTGTTTATCTACTTCACCAACAGTAGAAGCAGCCAGATTTAAGTCTACTTCATATTATGCTCCAGAATGGTATTTATCTTGGGTTAATCATTTGATTTGAAAAACTTTCAAGGAATGAGATTTTATTTTATGTTCTGTTTAAATGATGTTTTGCAATCTGCTATTAAAGTTTGCACTGTGAATGAATGAAACTGTTAATTGCAAGTTGATTTTATTCTGCAGTTTTAGTTTAGGAATTCCTTGGAAGGCAACAAGTCTGATTACTTGGGTGAATAAACATTCTCTTCAGTTCCAAAGCTTTAATCTATCTTTTTCTGTTTCTTTAAAAACCACAGGTTAAAGTAGGTTTAAATGTATGTTGATCTTATAACAATCCAGAAGCTCAACACCAACAGGCCCCTTGAACATTATAGTTACATCAACCATTGAGTGAAATCAGCATAATCTTACTAGGACGTTGGGAGTTAGATTTCCATGTGTTATCTTTCTCTTTCAGGAGAAAAAGAATAGCAATATTCTGTTTACATGTTGTTGTGCTATTTCCACCATCAACAATAGATATTGATTTTAGCAATTTTTTTACAATTTTCTCAATTATTTTTTTATATTTCCAGGAAGAGGTAGGTGCAAGCCAAAAAAATTTTGGTGGTCAATTAGAATGTGCAAATATTCACATGTTTGAGTGGATTTCAAGACAATTATAGACACTTTATGTTTTTGTAGGTTGTAGGAGCTTACAAAGGTGATGTTGTAAGGTGAAATTTGAAATAATACCTAGTCACTATACAATACATAGAGTAGGGCTACTAATTTTTCCTAGGTAGACACTACATTGGAAAGACCTACCAACAATTAGTGAAGATTATTGTCTAGGATTTGACTAATGAGGATAACAAAGATAAATAACCTTGTCCTACAATATGACATGTTAAACCTTCAACACTAAGTTCACATACTTTAGCCCAACCAAAGTTTTTGTTCACTCTATCTCTTCTAATCTCTATCCCCAAGATGTACTTGGCTTCCGCTAAGTTTGTCTCAAACTGTGCTAAATTTTGAGACTTCAATTCACAAATCAAACCTTTACCATTACAAAAAACATATCATCAACATATAATGTAATAATGAGAATATCATCACCATCAATCTTATAGTAGATGCAATGATCCGATTTGGATCTCATAAATCCCAAACTTATCACAAAAGAATCAAACTTGTGGTATCAAATCATAGGATATTGTTTAATACAATACAAAGATTTCAACATATAAACCAAATGTTCTTTACCTTTCTCAATGTAGTGCTCTAACTGTTTCATATAAATCTCTTCCTCAAACATGAAAGAATGTTATTTTCACATTCATCTGCTCAACCTCAAGTTCATATATTGTAGCAAGAGAATATAAACCAAATGGATGTCAACTTTGGTACTTGGGAGAAAATCTCACCATAATATATTCCCTCAACTTGGGAACAAAACTTTGTAACCAACTTTACCTTGTAGTTCTCAACAATACCATTAAATTTTATTTTTCTTTTAAATATCCATTTGTATCCAATAAGATTTCATCCATTAGGAAAAGGTACTAGGTCCCATGTATTAGTTTTCTTCAAAGAAAGTATCTCCTCATACATGGCAACCTTCCATGACTATGCATCATTAATATCCATAGCCTCTTTTATAGTCCTAGGCTCACTAGTGTTAGTAATCAAAGAAAAATACATATGTAATTAGAGGGACTATACCTATCTATTTATTGTCTTTACCAAGTAGACCTTCTCAATGATTGAGGTGGAGGTTATATCTCTTCTTCTGAATTCAATAAACTATCTGAGCTCTCCTCCTCTTTAGGTCCTTTGTGGGCTTTTGGTTCAACTTTCTCAATCTTTGGGGTTATTTGAACCATACATCTCTTTCCGTCCTACTTTGACTACAATACTATGGAACAAGACTTGACTTCTCTAAAGATAACACTTTTTCTATACAAAAATCTCTTAGCCACAAAGTCCAAATTTTATATCCTTTCACCTTGTTCTCTAACTTTGACCACTTCTCCCTGGGCACATGTGCATATGCCTCACAACCAAACACTCAAATATGTCTTAATGATATTTTTTTTCTCCACCACACCTCCATAGGTGTCTTATCAATCAAAGTTGATGTAACATATGTGTTATCCAAGTAACAAGTTGTGGCAACCACTTTTGCCCAAGATTTTTGTTCAAAGCCAACCCCACTGAACATACTCGTAGCCTTCTCAATCAACATCATATTGATTCTTTCTACAACTTCATTCTGTTGAGGGTTGTATAGATTTGACTTAAGTCTTTATATCCCACGATCCTCACAGAATCTATCAAAATCTGCTTAAAAAACTCACCACCATTATCAATCCTTAAAATCTTAATCTTTCTACCAATTTTATTCTCTATAGAAGCTTTAAACTCTTTAAAATGATTGAAGACTTCAAATTTACTTCTAAGGAAATATACCCATGTCCTTCCATTGTAATCTTCAATGAAAGAAACAAAATATATAGATTTGAAAATTGAAGGGACATTAATATGACCAAACACATAAAAATCTATATATACCCAAGCTAGTCCAAAATTTACAAACAAAATTAGAATGAATTATAGATTGCTTCCACTTACTCCACCATTGTTTCTAGAGAACCAACAAGAAGGGGCATTGGAAAAAGAGATGAGCCACATTTTCTTCACTGGAATTACATAACACACATTTGGATGGTCCTTGAAGATCATGCTTCGTAATATTATCCTAGGTGAGGCACTTATTTTGACTCATGAGCCAAATAAACATATTTCATTTTGACTAACAAAGCTTATTCCAAATTTTCTTCCACCAAGGATCAATCCTTCTTTCACCCATCTTTTGCTCGAAAACCTGATAGCCATGACCAATTGAATATGAAATTTTTGAGTCATTCCCCAAGCAAGAAAATCCTACCCTCTCAGAGAAGAACAAGGTCTCTGAGCCAAAATAGATGCAAGAGTATTACAAGCTTCAGTAGTGCCCCCTCTAGGCCAATAGTTAGGCACCTTCCATTGAATTTTTTGAGAATTCCAAAGATTGATAGGAGCTTTAAAATAAACCACCTTAGACCACCCAACATTAAGAAAAAAATCACTTAGAGGCTGGAAGGTAGGAAAGGACTCAAGAAATGGGGAGTGAAGATCCCAAGAATCCTCCTAGAAAAGGTCCTTTTCTCCATTTTGCACAATATTGAAGAGACCTAAATCCTTGGTTGGAGAAACCATCCCTCTTGTGGATAACCTTAGAAAATTGATCAATGATTTGCAAGGAATAGAGGTGTTACACGACCTAGCTCATCTAGTGGATTCAAACATCCCTACAATAGCTAATTGCACTCAAATCCTCATTAATGCTCAAAATCAAAGTGGAAAACAAGTTTCCTTTCCCACAACCAAACCTCCTATCCCCACTTATACTCCTCTAGTAATAACATCCATTACAAAATATAGTAATGGTCTTAACACTAGTTTGGGGATTTCTTGTGGAAATCCTTATAACTTTGTTTCACTATCTACCACATTTCTACTTCTTCAAATGCCAATCCTCTCATCAATTTTCAAAACAACAATCCTCCAATCACCCTATAACCGTTAGATTTACAAAGATCAACGGTTTAGAATTTCTTGTCAATGTAGGACAAACATGTACTAATTGTGTAGTCAAGAAGCAACACATTGACGTTTCATTCACTTCAATGTTCGAAAAAAAAAGCAAACTTTCTATTGCTAAGTGCTAAGTGATTTTATTTTAAGTGAGAGGGTCAACACACGGGGAGATTTTAGATTGCTCATTGTAGTGCACCAGGGAGATTCTGGGTTCCACGTCCAACAAAGCCAATCCATGCCTGTCAGTATTAATCTTTTCAAGAATCAAAATCTGGGTAAGTGAAAGAAAAAATTCCTACAACTACGTTTCAACTTTCATCGTTTCTTAAAATCTTATTTTGTCAAACTTTGAAGTTTGGGTTTAGGGTTGAGAGACTTAAGAATTAAGAAAAATTAAGGACTAAAAGGGCATTCACAATTTCAAATTGTATAAGCATGTCTACCACTAGTACCACTAGAGCAAAATCAAATAAAAAAATACATTATGTTGGATTGCTTAAAACCCTAGGTTTCATTGATAAATACCATGATATTTATGATCCTAAAATCTATGGTAGGCGTACCTCAGAACTTATATTTTCATATGAGAATAAGGATGCAAAGAAAATGCAAGTTAATAGTTACAGTGCATCATGGGTAACTAGATTAGGGCACATGATGTTACATGAGGTTTTCCCTTGCCCATAATTTATCATGGTTTGTGCCTAAAATTATGATGATAACAAAAGAGAAATTGTTAATAAAGATAGAAAAGAAGAATTTTTATTCATTAATGCAAAAGAACTTGGAAAAGTGTTGGGGTTTACAACCGAAGAATTTGGGAACATCCACATTGACCTAGAAAAGCTTGCTAGTGATTATGAAGCAGTGGATGAAAGAGAGAAAAAATATTTCATAAATAAAACATTTCAGGATAACATACAAGTTAGGAACAAATTGAAAGGTAATCATAAGCCTCCTTATGATTTTGATATTTTTAAACCATACATTCAGGATACTATTTCCATGCTAGCATTTTGCCTCAGATTGGATAGCAATTGGGAAGTCGGTGCAAGCCTCCTTGAAATGGTATATAATATCCATCATGGTGTTC
>VDFB02271358.1:345184247-345215073 GCA_007258455.2 Sequoia sempervirens | reverse complement strand
TAATTATTTGGTGTGGATGGACAAAAAGCCAAAAATGTGGCATTCGAAACCATTATTTGCAAATATCAAAAAGCCCAGACAAGGTCCCATTTTCTCCATTTTTGGATAGTGATGTTTTGGTGGATAGCAACGAGAAGAGTTGCAGGTGTTCGCAGCTCTGTAAGGTATGTATATCCGCTCTTTGCATGTGTCATTTTGCCATTTTGCCATGAACACTGAAGAAATGAACGATTATTCATTGCTAGAAAATAGTATTGCACCTTTCTTTCTTGAAACAAAAAGGGCCCAATACCACGAAAGAAATAGTATTTTCACCTTTCTTTCTCTAAACTAGAAAGGCCCATGTCATTCCCTTCCACTTTTCCCACGCCACAAAAAAGAGACTTGTTGAGAAAGCAAACCTACCCGCCTTTTTCCCTCGGCGATAGGTGGGAAAACCCAACTGACAGCGCTGTTAACTCCCACCTAACCATCACCAGACATTTTCTCTCGTCGCTTTTCTTCGTGATCACCCGTCTAGTGGGCCCCACACTATGATGTCTCATCATGTTATGTATGTTTCCATGTATGTTGTTATGTATGTTTTTCATGCATTTTTGTATGCACATAGGTGCTTTTTGTCTAGTAGTTAGCCAACTCCTATGCTGCAAGAATGTAATGAAGTTCAGTTTCAAATTTTTGAACAACTCTTTACGACAGTCCAAATGTAATTTCGCTTTCTTTATCTGATTGGAGCAAATAAATTGCTTGCATTATTTGTAGAGTTGGAAAACACAATGTGTCCTCTCAATTGCAAAGGGTTGTAGAACACTATAAGGGTTGCTTGTTTCTTAACACCATATATGGAGACAATGTGTTTTCCAATACTGCAAATAATGTGAGCACTTATTTGGTCGAATCAAATGAGGAAAATGAAAATGCCATTTTGATGTCATGTTACATAAATAGGTGTTTTTTGTTTATGAGTTATCTTTCTCCTGATTGGAACAAATGAATTGCTCCAATTATTTGCACAGTTGGAAAACACAGTGTCTCTTGTTTGTTTCAAAGGGTTTTACAACACTATATATGGAAATAGTGTGTTTTCCAAATATGCAAATAATGTGACCATTTATTTGGTCAAATCATATGAGGAAAGTGAAATTCCATTTTGATGTCATGTTACATACATAGGTGCTTTTTTGTCTAAAGTTAAAAAGATAGACAAAATGCACGTAACATTGCCATTGTCCACATTTTTCATTTCTTGAGTTTGGTGGGTAGGAGGGATGCTCTAGCGAGGAAAGTGGAGTTGCAGGTGGCTGAACCACTAGAAACCCCTCAAATGCATTGCTCGCTATAGTGCATAGGCATTTTCCATTTTTTGTTTTGCAGTTTGCTGGCTGGGGAGGGACTTGCGGTCAAGGATGGAGATAGTGTGTTTTCCAACACTGTAAATAATGTGACCATTTATTTAGTCGAATTAGATGATTGTATAGTTTGAAAATACACTGTCTTCTCTCTATTGTAGAGGGTTTTATAACACTATATGGGTTGTTTGTTTCTTAACACCTTATATAGAGACAGTGTGTTTTCCAACACTGCAAATAATGCGAGCATTTATTTGGTCAAATCAGATGAGGAAAATGAAATGCCGTTTTTATCTCATGTTACATACATAGGTGCTTTTTGTTTACGAGTTAGCTTTCTCTTGATTGGAACAAATGAATTGCTCGCATTATTTGCATAGTTGGAAAACATTTGTCTTCTCTCTCTTGCAGAGGTTTTTACAACACAATATGGGTTGCTTGTTTCTTAACACCTTATATCAAGACAGTGTGTTTTCCAACTGTGCAGATAATGTGAGCATTTATTTGGTCGAATCAAATGAGGAAAATGAAATGCCATTTTGATCTCATGTTACATAAATAGGTTTTTTTTTATGAGTTAGCTTTCTCCTAATTGGAAAAATGAATTGCTCCCATTATTTGCACAGTTGGAAAACACACTATCTCCTCTTAGTTGTAGAGGATTTTACAAACACTATAAGGGTTGCTTGTTTTTGAACACCTTATATGGAGACAGTGGGTTTTTCAACACTGCAAATAATGTGAGCATTTATTTCGTCAAATCAGATGAGGAAAATGAAATGCCACTTTGATCTCGTGTTACATACATAGGTGTTTTTTTTTATGAGTTAGCTTTCTCCTTATTGGAACAAATGAATTGTTTGCATTATTTGCACAGTTGAAAAACACACAGTTTCCTCTCTCTTGCAGAGGGTTTTACAACACATATGGGTTGCTTGTTTCTTAACACCTTATATCAAGACACTGTGTTTTCCAACCATGTAGATAATATGATCATTTGTTTGGTTGAATCAGATGAGGAAAATGAAATGCCATTTTGATCTCATGTTACATAAATAGGTGTTTTTTTTTTTATGAGTTAGCTTTCTCCTAATTGGAACAAATGAATTGCTCCCATTATTTGCACAGTTGGAAAACACATTGTCTTGTCTTAGTTGTATAGGGTTTTACAAACACTATAAGGGTTGCTTGTTTCTCAACACCTTATATGGAGATAATAGGTTTTCCAACACTACAAATAATGTGAGCATTTATTTTGTTGAATCAAATGAGGAAAATGAAATGCCACTTTGATCTCATGTTACATATATAGGTGATTTTTGTTTACAAGTTATCTTTCTCCTTATTGAAACAAATGAATTGCTTGCATTATTTGCACAGTTGGAAAACACAATGTCTCCTCTCTCTTACAGAGGGTTTTACAACAATATATGGGTTGCTTGTTTCTTAACACCTTATATCAAGACACTATGTTTTCCAACTATGTAGATAATGTGAGCATTTATTTGGTCGAATCAGATAAGGAAAATGAAATGCCATTTCGATCTCATGTTACATAAATAGGTGCTTTTTGTTGATGAGTTAGCTTTCTCCTGATTGGAACAAATGAATTGCTCCCATTATTTGCACAGTTGGAAAACACACTGTCTCCTCTTAGTTGTAGAGGGTTTTACAAACACTATAAGGTTTGCTTGTTTTTGAACACCTTATTTGGAGACAGTGGGTTTTCCAACACTGTAAATAATGTGAGCATTTATTTCATCGAATCAGATGAGAAAAATGAAATGCCACTTTGATCTTGTGTGACATACATAGGTGCTTTTTGTTTACAAGTTAGCTTTCTCCTAATTGGAACAAATGAATTGCTCGCACATAATGAACATTCATTGCTTCACAATTCCAGCATAATGGCAAAATGGTAGATATGATTGTTGATATATATACTAGTGTTAGCGATAGGTTAAATTGGAAATTAAATTCCCAATGTACAGTTTAATATGTTTGTTTATTGTCTGTGCAAGCTGGCATTTTTCACTCAGTAGAACATATAAATTGTATATTGGTGAAATTTGGAATAAAAAAAAAAATATTTGTAGAACCAAATGTCTTTAATTTGCCAATTTAATATATCGCTAACACTTGTCTTTCTTCCAAGTGGTTGATAAAGGGGAGGAAAGAAAAATGAACAAAACAAGGGCAGGTGAATTGAGAAGGACACTTTAGGAGATGTGAACCTTTTGCATTAAATACAGGTGATTCTGGCTGACATAGCTTGAATCGCAAGTGTAGTGGACAGTTAAATTTCCAAAATTTATTATGCATTTACAAGTTCTGATTTGTTTGAAATTGTGAAATGTTGGGGTTTTCAATCAACTATTATGTTCATGTGATTTTTAAGTGTTTTGTGCTAATTTGAAATCTTTCACCAAAAGAGTTTATATGTGGACATGTAAGTATGTGAAATTACTTAGAAAAAAATTCAAAGTGAAGAACCCAGTTCAAGGGAAATACATGTACAAATTTTGAGTTTGGACCATATTCATGGTTAGCTAAAATTGTATCAGTATCTAGATAAGGTGTAACAACAATTTCTTCACTTGAACTGGGTTCTTCACTTGATGTGCGTTCTTCACTTTGAAATGTGAGCAACAACAAAGGATTTTCTGATTATTTCCTATTTTATGAAATGGTGAATATACGTGCTCTTGAGAGTCCATCGCATGATGTTGTCCTAATTTAAATCTCCTTTCTGTCTCTCCAGTTGAATATTTCTCCATATTTAAAAGTTCTATTTAATGTTAGTTTTCCATCATCTATCATTTTTTTGTGGTTCTTAAGTGTTTTTCATAATAGTTCTTTTTACGATTTCGCTATTTGTCTAGAATATTTAGTAAGTTATAAATGGTTCGTTTTGAACATCTTATGGCAATTTTGTACAATGCTATTTGTATATCCTATTTCTGCTCTTTATCAATATGTTTCGATCTGACCACCACACCGCAAAAGATGTGCAGATATAACAAGTCATTACTTGAAATAGTTTTATGCACTGTATTAAATAGAACTCGTAAAGTCAATGGGTAGCAATAACCTGTGAAAATGGGTATAATGCCACAAACTTAATTGAAAATTTGGCATACATTATTTGGCACTAAATATTATAAACAAATAGAAAAATTATAAAAGAGCTATTAGAATAACAACATACATGGAAAGAAAAAGTGACAAAACCGACAGACGAGAGGAAATGTTCAGGAAATGGTTAGGTAGGATTTAACGGTGTTGTCAGTTGGGTTTTCCCGCTTGTTGCAGGGGAAAAAGGCAAGTAGGTTTTCTTTCTTGGCAAGTCTCTTTTTTGTGGTGCGGGAAAAGTGGAAGGGAAAGTGACGTGGGCAAAAATAGAGCCTTTTCTATTTTGAGGAAGAAAGGAGAAAATATTATTTGTTTCCAATCTACACGTTCAAAGGGAAAGCAGAAGGTTTGAGTGCACGTGGACGACTTGGAGGAGAATACTGACCAAATTGAGGTGACAAGTACTATCCAATAGTGTTGCAGAGGGTTTTACAACACTATTTGGGTTGCTTGTTTCTTAACACCTACGGTTTTCCAACATGAATTGTTGCAAAATCAAATGAAGTGCATACTATGAATCACACTATATGTTTTGGGTGAATAGAGTCCCCCTTAAATGAGAGATGTGCTATTTGATAGGATAACACTCACCCATAAGATGAGATATGGCACATTTAGGAGGATTACAACGAGATGAGTGGAGGTTGAAAAATGCAGTGTGTTATGAAGCATGCAATTTGTTATATACTTGAAACTTAAACACAACAATGGAAGGTGAGATTTGGAAGACTTTCATACTATTTTGTAACATTCCATGTTGCGTAACCGTGGGTGTTAAGAATCAAGCAACCCACCATGAGATTCATATTATTGAAACCCAACACTGTGTTTCCCATTTACAATTATTTTGTACACTTTTTTTTTCAATCGACTAAAATTTAAACATAACAATGGAATGTGTGATTTCGAAGACATTCATACTGTCTTGTAATATTCCATGTTGCAAAACCATGGGTGTTAAGAATCAAGCCACCCACCATGAAACAACCCTGTACATTTGAACAAGGAGATTCAAATAACTGAAACTCAACACCGTGTTTTCCCAATTGCTATTATTTTGAGCACTTCTTTTTTCAGTCATGCAAAATTTAAATGCAATTTATGCCCAAATTAAAAGTCCTTATAAATTTTGAAAAGGATTTTAAATACATTGAGACTGACTATATTACAAAAGCTCTTGAAGGCATTGTTTTTGTTTAGTAAGAATGCATGTTGGAAAACCTTAGGTGTTAAGAAACAAGTAATGCATATACTGTTCTAAAACCCTGTGCACATAAGAAGACACGGTGTGTTTTCCAACACTACAAATAATGCAAGCATTTTATTTGTTCCAATCAGATAAAGAAACTGAAATGACATTTCGACTATATTAAAGAGTTGTTCCAAAATTTGAAATTGGACTTCATTAAATTCTTGGCACCTCTTTTTGCTATTTGCAAATAATGCTTTCAAATGCCATGTTTTTCTAAGTTTTTCTCCATTCCAAAATATGATATTGAAAACCCGCTGGTGCTGACACATTTTCCTAGCTACAAGACAGACCACAGAGTGAATGTTTGACTGTTAAACCTTTCTGTCGGTGCTATTTGTCCGTCCAGCCACCTTTTCTATTGGGGTGTTTTGTTCCAATTAGATGAAGAAAGTGGAATGATATTTCCACTCTAGCAAAGTGAAATTTGAAAGTGGACTTCATTACATTCTTGGAGCATATCAAAACAAAACTGTTAGATATTGTGCATGGTTTCTGATTTCTCTAAAAGTTATTTGATAATTTCACACATATTTCCACAATGGGTTGTCAGTTATTTCATTAGGCAATTGCAAAATTTCATATTTCTCGTTGCTCGCTACCAACCTGCAAAACGTAGTTGTGGAAAATGGGACCTCATTTGGGCTTTTTGCTATTTGCAAATAATGGTTTTCAATTACATGTTTTGGGATTTTTGTCCGTGCTGAACAATTATTTTGAAAACAAGATGATTGTTATGATGCATGTGACATGCATTTTTGTAGGGAGAATAGCCTGCTCCCAATTGCAGAAGGTGATCTCCTTGCGGCATGGCTTACACATGATAATATATTGCCCTTCTTCACAGATAAGTCATGTCTACTTATCATTGCTAGTTGATTTGTGGATTCGATTGTGTAAGGATATTTGCATGAACATTTTAGATTAGACTCCATGATCCAACATCATGATGACTGATGTTGTCTTCTTCGTCATGATGTAGGATCACAGAGTGTGATCTGAAACATTGATGCAAGAATTCTTACAGAATCGAATCCACAAATCAACTAGCAATAATCAATATGGATCATGGAAAATTCATATCATTTATGTTTGATTATGTTATCATTTCAAACACATGTTTTTTCAGGGACAATAGCTTGATTTTACTATATTTTGTAGGGATATTAGCTTCTGCTTTGCAATTGGATGTCACTATTTTCCCTAGAAGAATGCATGTCAGAGGCATCATAACATACAAAAGCCCTATGATGGGATGATGTAATGTGGAAAATAATTGGTGGTTGGAAAACACTGTGTGTTGTGAGTTCTTTCATTCTGCACGTTGGAATCTGAAGGTTTGACAACACGGGGTGGAGTTGTAGGTGCAGGATATATAAAAGCATCCAAATTCAACTGAGGGGTGATTAATGAATTGGGATGTTACCTGTGAAGGGTTTGTAAATGGTAATTGGTTTGTAGGTATAATAACACCCAGTGTTTTCCAACATGAAATTACACATTGTTGGCCTTGGCATTCTATGAAAACGTTGACCTCTCCATGCTTGATACAAGTGTTAGATAAAAGACATGTCAACATTTCATGACAACTGGGCATCTTTGGAGCTACTTTACAATATTTGCAAATCAAGCTCTTCTCTCTAGCACACATGACCACCTCTTCCACAATCTCATCCAGTCAACTCCATGTTGATGGAAGTTGTCATCCATGTATGATGGAGAGAAGTGCATGTTTTGTAATGAGAAAGGTATGCTTGAAAGTTGCCCAGTTGTCATGAAATGTTGTCGCGCTGGCGGGGGGGGGGGGACAACCCTGTGTGTTTTCCATCCTGCAACTTTTTTTGTGCATATTGTGTTCAAAATGTATAAAATATGGAGGTATTGAAATGGAATGTTTGCTACAAGTAACGGTTGTTATAAAATATGGAGGTGAACTTTAATACACTATGTTCTTACAGTCTGTATAATAAAGAGTGTTGTCTTTCAAGAAGAATTGAGAAGCGAGGGACAACCCTCTGAGTTTTCCATCATGCAACTTTTGCTGGAAGCAAGGGAAGTTATAAAATATGAAGGTGAACTTAAATACATTGTCTTCATATGGTGTGCATAACACTAACTGTTGTCTTTGAAGAAGATTTGAAAAATGTGGGACAACCCTGTGTGTTTTCCATCCTACAACTTTTTTGTGCATCTTCTATTCGAAACATATTACAATATTCAAATGGAATGCTTATTACATGTAACGGGTTGTTATAAAATATGAATGTGAACTTCAATACATTGTTTTGTTATAGTTCACATAACAAAAAGTGTTGCCTTTCAAGAAGAATAGAGAAGCGATGGAAAACCTTGTTAACCAAATTGAGGTGGGGGAGTAACCAATAGGGTTGTTTCTTGTAAAGGGTTTTAAAAAAAAATTGTGGATTGCATGGTTTATAGCACCTTGTGTTTTCCAACCTGAAAATTCAGATAACAATTTGAATGTCTTGAAAAGCTTTTCTTATTTAGACTGTATGAATGTAAAAAAGGAATGTCCAAAAATTACAACTCTTAGTTATAATATAAATTGCAATTCACTATCTTCATGTGATTGAAAAAAATAATTGCATGTTGTAAAACACAGTGGGTTACTTGTATAGCATTTTACAACAGTGTGGGTTGTGCATTTCAAATTCTTCTTTTCATTGAAAATAGATATGCTTGATTCTACAAATGGTGCAATAATTTTTTTAAATTTTAATTGTCCATAACACTTGCAACAGTTTTATAGTTTACAGGAAACCAAGGATGTGAGGAGTAAAGGGAAAATTACCTACACCAAACAATGTCATTGATGTGGACAACACACCTGAAAGGGTGTGTAGTGGCACATCTTCTTCGGGGCGGTTGCGCTCATGAAACATGTAGGTAAGATCTGGTAATTACAAGATGCAATCAAATGTATAATTTTAATCTCTCATAAGTGGTTACGATGTTGAATGGAAAATGGGAATGTTTTAATCAAGAGGCAACAACGACAGTATGGAGGAAGTCCCCTCGTTTGAGGAAAACGGTGAACCCTAAGGCAGCGACGTCTTCAGTAATTGATTGTGAACTTCCAATTTCCCTTTCCTTCCTATGCGTCAATCAGAATGCTTTACAATTTTAGTTACAAAATATCATGTTTGTTACAAATATGCTAATTTGGACAGTATATCATTCCTTTGATTCAAGAAAATAATCAGGGAGAACATCACACTCATGCCATAGTCCACGACCGGAAGGTAAAGCGTGCAAAGTATGCGAAGGGAGACTCGAAGGATGGAGAGGGACCCAATAAAGCATAGGGTGATGTGGTGGACATAAAGGTAGATATAATAACTGAATTATTGCATCATTTTGTTGTGTGTATATGTTGTTCATTCAATTTGTTTGAATATCAAATATATTAAGCAATTTTGTTTTCCAAATTTGTTGTGCAGGTTGTTGAATATAGAAGAGAAGTGGCGAATGGTAGATATATATATTATTGTATTGTAGAAGAATGTACGCGAAAGTATTATGATTGGAGAGTGTTCAACATGCATAAGTTTCAGCATCATCGCCTTCCTATCCTTGAGGCACCAAAGTGTGGTTGAATTGCATTGGGGGGGAACCATAACAACCTACTCCTCCCCGTGATAAATTGAAAGAGTACCTTCTAAATAAGGTGGAAAATACGGAATACCAAATGAAAATACAACAACATTTGTAGCATAAGTGTGTTATTAGACATGTTTCTGCAAAATATGGGAAACATAGCTTCCTTCAACTTCCTTAAGAAGGAAAGGATGAGGTGAAGAGGCAAATGGCGTTATACAATAGTGACAAGAGGAAGGAGGAGAGAAGGAAAAAAACATTACAATTGTAGGAGAGAAAGAGATGGGAAGGAATGGTAATGTCGAATTGAACTGTTAATTATGAATTTTCCTTGCTTCATATTTTTTGTTCTGATGCATTCAAGGTTCAGTTAACGTTAACTTACATGACATGACAGGGTGATGGTCAAGAAGCAGTTTCTTCCCCCGAGTAAAGTAGTGTGCATTCCCTAGAGGAAGTTGTGCCTACAGAAGGCAAAGACGATGTTGTCCCTTCCAACCCTGCGTCTAACATTCACAAGAAGCATCGTGCACAGTTGAAAGTTTCAAGGTAGCCTGTGCAGAAGAAACGACAACAAATGGTGATCTCAAAATCTTTTGTTTAAACTAATGTTTTTTTTTATTATTTGAATGAATTGGTTGCATGCATCTGAGTTTGATGCAACCTTTCAATTCCTCCAATTACACAACAATGATGAACAATGAACTGTTTCCCTTAAGTAGGTATTTGTTGTTGTGGAAGATGAAGCATTGCCCACAGAAGCACAAGTTGATGTTGTTCCTCCCAACCCCCTATCTAACATTGAGAAGAAGAAGAAGCATGTATAGTTTTAAATTTTCTCACGCCCCCACAAGAAGAAACAAGTACAAATGGTGATTTCAATATCTTCTATTTGATGCTTGTTTTCATTATTTCAATGAATTCATTGCATGCATCTGAATTTGATTTGACATTTCAATTCTTGCTATTACAAGGGAACGATGAATAGCAAATTCCTGTACTCGAATAGGATACTCTTGAGTTGGAAGATGAAGTGGAGGCCATGGAAGAACAAGATGATGTTCCTCCCAACCTGCCAAGAAGAAGAAGGACCCTATACAATTTCAAGTTTCCTTCCGCCCTCGCAAGAAGAAGCGAGAACAAACGATGATTTCCAAATATTTTATTTCATGTTTGTTTTGATTATTTCAATGAATTGGTTGTTTGCATTTGAATCTGATGTGACGTTTCAAATCCTGCTATTATAGGGCAATGATGAACAATGGACTTCTTCCCTCGAAGAGGATACTTGTGATTGGGAAGACGAAGTGCACACCATGGAAGAACAAGATGATGTTGTTCCTCCCAACCCACTGTATACCATTGAGAAGAAGAAGGACCATATACGGTCTAAAGATTCCTCAAGCCCTCACAAGAAGAAACAAGAAGAAACGAGAAGAAAAAGTGATTTCAAAATCTTCTATTTAATGTTTGTTTTGATTATTTTAATGAATTTGTTGCATGCATCTGAATTTCATGTGACGTTTCAATTCCTACTATTATAGGTGAATGATGAACAATCGAGTCCTACCCTCCAATAGGATACTATTGATTTCGATGACGAAGCCAAGGACATGGAAGAAGAAGATGATGCTGTTCCTCCCAACCCCCTGTCTACCAATGTTCAGAGGAAGGAGTGTATACGGTCTAAAGATTCCTCACACCCTCACAAGAAGAAACAGTGATTTCAAAATCTTCTATTTAATGTTTTGTTTCATTATTTTAATGAATTCATTGCATGCATATGTATGTGATGTAACGTTTCAATTCCTACTATTACAGGTCAATGATGAACAACAGAGTCCTACCCTCCAACCAAGTTCAAGGGAAGACAAAGCCAATACCATGGAATAACAAGATGATGTTGTTCCTCCCAACCCGCCGTCTAATAATGTTGAAAAGAAGAAGAAGAAGAAGGAGAATATACGGTCAAAAGTGTCAAGGTGCCTTGACATGGATGAACTAGAAGAAATGGTGAATTCCAATTCTTTTATTTAATGTTTATTTTGATTATTTTAATGAATTGTTTACATGCAACTCAATTTGAAATGACCTTTGAATTCCTGCTATTATAGGGAAATGATGAACAACGGAGTGTCAGCCTTGACTTAATTGGCCATGTTGTTACAATTAAAATGGGAGAAGATAATAGAGATGGACATGTGGATGGGGAGACCCCTGGCCTGCAAGTGGGGCAGGGAAATAAAGATGGAAATGGGGACAGGGAGAGCACTGGCCTCCAAGTGGGAGAGGGTATCAGAGATGGACATCAGGATAGGGAGAACACTGGCTTGCATGTGGAACTGGGTAACATAGATGGACCTGGGGATGGGGAGATCACTGGCTTGCAAGTGGGAGAGGGTGATAAATATGGACATGGGGTTGAGGAGAGTGTTGGCCTACAAGAGGGAGATGGCAACAATGACAGACATGGGGATGGGGAGAGCACTAGCTTGCAAGTGGGAGAGGGTAATAAAGATGGACACAGGGATGAGGAGAGTGCTAGCCTGCAAGGGGGAGATGGCAATAAAGATGGACACGGGGATGGGGAGAGCACTAGTTTGCAAGTGGGAGAGGGTAATAAAGATGGATATGAGGACAAGGAGAGCACTGACTTGCAAGTAGGAGAGGGTAATAAATATGGACATGGGGATGGGGAGAGCACTAGCTTGCAACTGACAGAGGGTAATAAAGATAGACACGAGGATGAGGAGAGCGATGGCCTGCAAGGGGGTGATGAAAATGAAGATGGACATGGGGACGGGGAGTGTTGCGGCATGCCATCTATATCGGTATCAGACCCAACACACTTCCATGCTTTTTGTTCTTATTTCTTTATGAATCTTTGAATGTGCCTTCAATTATGCTTCATGTCAATGGCGTTTCCATTGCAGGAAAATCTAGTGGATGAATAGATGATAGAGTTCAAGGTCATAAATTTTAAGGTCGATGATCACATCGACCTTTGGAGGCTACGTAAATGGGTTGCGAAAGGCATTATACATGTTGTCACTAGAAACACTCAGACCCACTGCTTTCAACACCCAGAAAATTGTGTCAGAGTCAGCATTGTTGAGGCCATTGCTAGTGAATGCTACATGCCTTTTCCACATCTTGGCGCAAAGACCATCAGAGAGTGTGTGGGTGGCTTCATCATATGGAAGCTCTCCAAGATGAAGCATTTTGTTCCAGAGGTACACATAAAAGATATGTTGTAGTATATATATCATACTACATATATTTTTTCCATGCATACGTTAATTCTCATTAATTGTTTGCTATAGGGTGAAGGTGTTAAACCTGCCAAGGACAAAGTACAACCTATGAAGAAATCTATTGTTTCAAATTCATCATCTATGAGGGTTCGTGGAATTCAAATCACCTCTCCCGAAATACATAAGGACCTTAAGAAACATGTCATATATTACACAGGCATGAACTCCATTGCAAAGAATATACAACGTAGGAATGGATGAGGCAGGCTCTGAATACATTTTCTGCATTGTTAGTTTCATAATTTGATTATTGAACAATTGTGGTGTAGAGATACGCCATTTTCATATGTTTGAATACTATTTTGTTAAACATTTGATAGGAGACTTTTCACGAGTCTCTCTAATTATTTGATTATTGAACAACTATGTTGAACATATATACTAATTTCATAAAATAATTGGAACACATATATTGGAACATTATATGCTAAACATATATTGGAACACATAATTGTTATCCATTTCATATCATACTTTTCATATCTCTGTAATTGTTTCGTTACGATGAAGAATGTTATGAAGTCCACTTTCAATTTTTAGAACAAGTATTTCATTGATTGTGCATATTTCCTTTTTCCATGTGATTGGAATAAATAAAATGGTAGCAATGTTTGCAGTCTTGGAAAACACATTATCCCCTGTTAGTTATTTTGTTACGATAAGTATTTATTTTGTTATGACCAATAATGCAATGAAGTCCACTTTGAATTTTTAGAGCAAGTCTTTGCTAGGGTGGAGATGGCAGATTTCTATTTTCCATGTGATTGGAACAAATAAAATGCTTGCATTCCTTGCACTGTTGGAAAACACACTATCCCCTCTGACTATTTTCCTTACGCAAACTTTTTATTTCACACACTCCAAAAATGAAGTGAAATTTGGTTTGAATTTTTACATGAAGGTTTTGGTAGAGTTCAGCTAGGGTTTTTCCATTTTTCATGTCATTGTAACAAATAAAATGCTTGTATTAGTTGCAGTTTTGGAAAACACATTGTCCCTTGTCTGTTATTTGCTTCTCAACAAGTTTTCATTTCCTACGCTCCCAAAAAGAAATAAAGTCCACTTTCAATTTTTATAATGACTATTAGGTAGAGTGGAAATGCCATATTTCCTTTTTCCATGTGATTGGAACACATGAAGCACTTGTAGTGATTGTAGTTTTGGAAAACACACTGTCCCCTGTTAGTTATTTCTTTCTAATCAGTAATTATTTATGACACTACATAAATGCATTTATGTCCACTTTCATATTTCATGAAATGTTTTATATTTTATAGGCTCCCATAATGTAATCAAGTCCACTTTCAATTTTCATAACTAGTTGGTTGAGTACAAATGTCATTTCCTTTTTCCATGTGATGGGAACAAATTAAATGATTGCATTGCTAGAAGTGTTGGAAAACACATTGTCCTATGTCAGTTACTTCGATATGAATACTTACTTATGTATGTCATCTTACTTACAAATGTAAGCACATGTCAATATCTTTGATCATGTAATTATTGAACAATTATGGTGTGGAATTACATTATATTTGATCATCTACTTATTGAATAATTATGGTGTCAAATTCCATTATATGTGATCCTCTTTTTTTTTTATCTATTATCGTGTGGAATTACAATACTTTGGTATGTTTCAATATTATGGTCTTCTGCCAAGAGTTTCATTGTCTAATTGTGTCCTCCCCCGTTTGTGACCTCACCGGTTCATAGATCTGGGTCAAAAGTGTTTACTGTTCTTAATTAAATAAAATATAAGACTATGTTCTTGCAGATTTCATGACCTTCATATTTTTTAAGACCCCTTTCAACAAATATTCAATTTCAATATATGTTCATACCTTTCCAACAAAAAAATGCACATAATAGTTGCATTATGAAAAAGACACTAGGTTGTGACTGTTTTCTAAATTCTTCTTGAATGAATATGTTCTTTTATGCAGACTTTAACAAAAAAATTCTTTGAAGTTTGCCTTCTTTTTTTATGACAACCCTTGCTTTCACCAAACTTTCCATTTCAATATCTATTCATATGTTTGGAACACACAATGCACATATCAATTGCATGTTGGAAAACATAGTGGGTTGTGATTCACTTCTTATTTGATGAAAAATCTAAGAAAAGAATGGTTTGAAGTTCACCTTCCTGTTTTTTGACAACCCTTACTTTTAGTAAAACACTCTTCTTCAGTATCTTCTCTTATGTTTCAAACACCAAATTTACATATAATTTGCATTGTGGAAAACACAGTGCATTGTGGCTCACTTCTTATTTTATGTAGGGTGTAAGAAAGGAATGTTTTGATGTTGACACCATTGTTCCTTGACAACCCTTTTAGCAAAACGCTCTTCTTCAATATCTACTGATACGTGTCGAAGAAAAACTTTACATAACAGTTGCATCATGGAAAACATAGTGGGTTGTGGCTCACTTCCTATTTTTTGTAGGTTGTAAGAAACAAATGTTTTGAAGTTCACGTTCTAGTTTTTTGAGACCCTTACTCTCACCAAAACACTCCATTTGAATATTTGTTCATATGTTGCGAACACAAATTTTACATAATAGCTGCAGGATGGAAAATGCACAAGGTTGTCACACACTTTTCAAATCTTCTTTAAAGTGAAAAGTAGTGTTATGCACACTATAAGAAAACATTGTATTAAAGTTCACCTTGATATTTTATAACTGCCCTTGCTTCCACCAAAAGTTGCACACAAAAAAAAAAAAAATTTGCACAATGGATAACATAGAGGGTGGTCCGTCACATCTCAATTCTTCTTGAAATACAACACTTTAGTTTATAACAACCCTTACTTGCATCAAAAATTCCCTTTAAATACCATTATACATTTCAAACACGAGATGCACAAAAAGAAAAGGTGGAGGATGGAAAACACAAAGAGTTTTCCCAGAATTTTCAAATCTTGTAGTGAAGTTTGCCTTCATATTTTATGACTAGCCTTGCTTGCAGCAAAAGTTCCACAAAAAAAAAGAAAAAGAAAAAAAAAGGTTGCAAGATACAAAACAGAGAGGGTTGTTCCTCACTTCTCAATTCTTCTTCAAATACAACACTTTCAATTATGCATACTTTCAAAACGCAATGTATTGAAGTTCACCTTGATATTTTATAACAACCCTTGTAGCAAACATTCCCTCTCAATAAAGTTATACATTTTGAATAGGAGATGCACAAAAAAGAAAAAGGTGGAGGATGAAAAACACAGAGGGTTTTCCTATACTTTTCAAATCTTGTTCAAAGACAACAGTTAGTGTTATGCACATAGTACGAAGACAATGTAGTGAAGTTCACCTTCATATTTTATAACTAGCCTTGCTTGCAGCAAAAGTTTCACAAAAAAAAGAAAAAGAAAAAAAAAGGTTGTAGAATGGAAAACACAGAGGGTTGTCCCTCACCTCTCAATTCTTCTTTAAATACAACACTTTCAGTTATGTAGACTTTCAGAACGCACTGTATTGAAGTTCACCTTGATATTTTATAACAACCCTTACTTGCAGCAAACATTCCCTTTCAATACCATTATACATTTCTAACACAAGGCATAAAAAGAAAGTTGCAGGATGGAAAACATAAGGTTTTACCACACTTTTCAAATCTTCTTCAAAAACAACAATTAGAGTTATGAACACCATAGGAAGACAACATATTGAAGTTCACCTTCATATTTTATAACTTTCGTTGCCTCTAGCAAAAGTTGCACAGGGAAAAAAAAAAACCAAGTTGCACTATGGAAAACACAGAGGGTTGTCCCTCACTTCCCAGTTCTTCTAGGAAGACAACACTTTCTGTTCTATAGACTGTAAGAACATAGTGTATTGAAGTTCACCTTCATATTTTATAACAACCCTTACTTGCAACAAACATTCCCTTTCAATACCGTTATACATTTCGAACACAATATGCACAAAAAGAAAATTGTAGGATGGAAAACACATAGGGTTTACCACACTTTTCAAATCTTCTTCAAAGACAACAATTACAGTTATGCACACCATAGGAATACAACGTATTGATGTTCACCTTCATATTTTATAACTTTTGTTGCCTCTAGCAAAAGTTCCACACGAAAAAAAAGAAGCAAGTTGCACTATGGAAAAAACAGAGGGTTGTCCCTTTCTTCCCAGTTCTTCTAGCAAGACAACACTTTCCATTTTGCATACTATAAGATCATAGTGTATTGAAGTTCACCTTCATATTTTATAACAACCCTTACTTGTAACAAACATTCCCTTTCAATACCGTTATACATTTCAAACACAAGATGCACAAAAAGAAAGTTGTGGGATGACAAACACATAGGTTTTTACCACACTTTTCAAATCTTCTTCAAAGACAACAATTAGAGTTATGCACACCATAGGAAGACAATGTATTGAAGTTCACCTTCATATTTTATAACTTTCGTTGCCTCCAACAAAAGTTGCACATAGAAAAAAAAGAAAAGAAAAAGTTGCACTATGGAAAACACAAAGGGTTGTCCCTCGCTTCCTAGTTCTTCTAGCAAGACAACACTTTATGTTTTGCAGACTGTAAGAACAAAGTGTATTGAAGTTCACCTTCATATTTTATAACAACCCTTACTTGCAGCAAACATTCCAATTCAATACCGTTATACATTTCAAACACAATATGCACAAAAAAACCTCTTGTAGACTAGTCAAAACACTTTAACCAATGAAAAATGAGTCTCTTACACTTGTAACTTAGTTTGAATGACTCTTCAATGTCATTTTAGCTTTGTAAGGAAGGAAATTCGAAACACTCCAAATATTGTTCAATATAGGCCTTTTGACAACTCTGTCCTGAGAGGATAGTCAATAAATGGTCTCGATAAACTCATAAATTCAACAATCCCTATCTTGGAACAGAGTCACCTATTCCCAAAAACCTTTTCCAAAACAAAATGAGAGAACAACGACTCATATTCTAGAAACAAAACTCATTAAGTCACCAATGTACATAGTCATTTACAGATTTTATGCATTTTTTGCATACCTTGGGCTTCATGATAGTTTCCCAAAACCACCTTACCACGCTATTCAATCTTCACATCATTTAGAATACTCATCAAAAATTCCTCTCACCAATTTTCAGGAGATTCAAACAATGCAAATGTGACAAGCACAATTTTTAATATACACTTTTTACCCTAACTCAGGGTTTTAGCTGCCTAGAGAAAAACTTCAATATCTTTGAGAATTCGAAATGGATTTGTATGAAATGAAATGAATCATAAAGTAGAATTAGAGGGATATCATGTAAAATGGAGGAGGAGATGATTTATCCCCAAAATATGGTCGTACAATGGCCTCAAACACAGAAAATGCAAGAAAAAAAATAAAAAATAGAGTATGTCATTCATTTTTTTAGTATTGCATCAATGACAACACTTTCTTTTATGCAAAGTGTAAGAAAACAGTGTATTTAATTTCACCTTCATATTTTATTACAACCCTTGCTTGCAACAAACATCCCATTTCAATTTCCTTATACGTTTGGAACACACTATGCAAAAAAAAATGTTGCAGAATGGAAAACATGTAGGGTTCTCCCTCACCTCTGAAATATTGTTCTAAAAGAATAGTTTTTGTTATGCAAACTGTACGAAAGCAGTGTATCATAGTTCACCTTCATATTTTCTAACAACCCATTACTTGCAGCATACATTCCATTTCAATATCCTTATATGTTTTGAAGAGAATATACACAAGAAAAGTTGCAAAATAGAAAACACAAAGAACTATTGAAGAAAATTACAATCCACATTGAATACTGCTAACACTAAGAAATATGTCAACCATTTATGAACGGGTATAATCTTTGTGTTCTCAACATCTAGAAGAATTTTTTGCACTCTGATTTTCAAGGTGGACTTTATAGCATACAATGTTGGCATCCCGTAATTCACATGTAGCAACTTGAAGGAGGGCCTGACACGGTGGATCTCAAACCTAACAATGTGGTTGAATTTGAACACGACCAACAACCATTCCTCCAAAGGACCTATGTGATTACTAATTATAGATTCCCCCTTGAGGAATCTCATAAACCTAATGCTCAGCTGGTCCTTAAGATTGTGCTTGCATATGATAACTGTGTGGTCTAATGCACACCTTCCAAATGCAACCAGCTAGGAAAAGGTCTCAAATTTCACAGTAAAGAGACATTGTCCAATCACATAAATTGAAAATCTCTATTTCTAGATTTTAATATTGAACTTTCATGCCCATATGTGCCCATATACCAAAGACACTATTGAAGAAGTGAGCATAATTATCATAGTGCAAATCTGTGTGGTTTGGCCCCTTTCTATTAATTCTTGTTAACATATTTTCCCGCAACCTGTACGAGAGGCTCAATTCCTCAATTCGAGCAAGAATATTGCATGGGAGATAGGGGTGGTAGTTGGTCAACCAACTAGTCACCCATGCTTGTGAACTTTGGGACATCTATAGAATTGCAATAGGAGGTACTCAAATTCCTGAAATGAAACACAAAACAACTTTGTCAGAAGGTACACCTACATTCTCTAATTAGAAATACATTGTCAATGGAATGGAAACAGTGTAAAATAAGTGAGCAAAGTGGAAGATATAGATAATGTTAGCATTGAAGAGATTATACCTATTCTTTGGAACTGAACGAGGCAGCACGTGCAGTATCTTGAATGGGCATATGGCAACGCATGAGTCAAACAATAGGAAGAACAATGCTTGAAAGGAAAGACAATGAAAATTTCAGCACATACAACATTATCTAATTAGAAACACACACACTGTGTACAAACACTTTCTTTTCCAACATGGCAAATAATGTTAGCATTCTATTTGTTGCAATCAGATGAGTCAAAGTAATACATTGTAGAAAAAATATTTTTGTAGCTTTTATTCATATCATTGATTATATTCATTGCACTTATGTATCTTTCTAACTAAAAGCATTACTTCCTGTTTCATAACTAAAAACAATATGTTGATACATGACAACCTTACTTTCACTAAACATTCCATTTCACTATCTCTTCATATGTTTTGAACATAAAATGCACATAACAGTTTCAAATGTGGAAAACACACTAGGTTGCGAGACACTACTGATTTTATGCAGACTGTAACAGAACAATGCTATGAAGTTCACCTTCTTGATAGATGATAACCCTTACTTTCAAAAAACATTCCAATTCAATATGTCTTCATATGTTTCAATCATAAAAAAACACATAACATTTGGATGATGGAAAACACACTGGGAGGTGACTGACTTCTTTTAAGCAGACTATAAGAGAACAATGTTTTGAAGTTCACCTGCTTCTTTTATGACAACCCTTACCTTTAGAAAAATAGTCCATTCCAACATCTGTTCATATGTTAGGAACACAAAATGCACATCACAATTGCAGGATGGAAAACAGACTGCGTTTTCAGTCACTTCTTATTTTATGCAGCTGTAAGAAAAGAATGTTTTTCATTGTAGGTCAGCAGAGTCAAATTTGTCAACTTAACTATCTGAAACTCTTAACCACCAAATCCACCCTTGGTTAGTAGAGACTATCTTCCCCAAATGCCTATTCAAGAAACCCTTCTTTGAAGCCATTCACATGAGGGTAACTTGGAAAACTATATTCCACTCTTTCTCAAACCTTCAAACCAAGTCAAACACCTTTATTGAGGCCTGTACATGCTTAAAAGAAGGGATATCGCTGCCCTCACCTTTTTGATGAAACCCTAACCTAAAACCTCACTTTTAGTAAGGGAATGTCTATCAAACCTAGGGGAAACAAAGTTGAAGGTAAGATTAAGTTTTTGCAGGCTTAATTTTTCATGTTTGAAGAGTGTTTAGAGTTTGGGAAGCTTGGGAACATTTAATTCCATAAAAATCTCATGAAAAGGGCTCAAAATGAGGGATAGTGAAAAAGTGTGTTGGGAACCGTATCTTCCAAAAGTTATTGTGGATGTGCTAGTTTCGATAACTGGTTAATGTTGCCTTATCAAAACACCTAACAAATTCAAACATTCCTTTAACAAGTTTGAAAACTTAGGTATCATCTACTTTTGGGAATAGTCAAGAAAACGTTGATCTACTAAACCCTTACTTTATGCACAAAAAAAGCTCTAACAAATGAGGGTTTAATAGAATATTGTATTCCAAACCTTCCCATTCTTTTCCACTGAATGGAACATGTTTATAAATGTCTGCCCATGCTTTAGGAACAAACTTTGAGCCCCATTGAATGCATTTTCCTCAATTCCCAACTTGTACGCATCCTTTTTCATTGGAAAACTTGTGTATTCTCTAAAGATGAGCAACCAAACATTGAATGGTTTGCTTCCCCTGCATGATTCCATAGATACACTTCTTAGAGCATGGTACTTCATAATGTCATACCAAAAATTGGACTTATGTAAGCCAAGTTATTAAATTTGAACCATACCTTCCACTGGATTTACCCTCACGAAAGACAGTCACCAGTGATGACTCCTTTCCCCAGATTGGAATGTTGAAGTGAACAAAAATAGCCCAAAAAGAAATTAGAAAGTTTATAACGTGGTACAAGCACATACTAGAAAAAAAGAAATCTGCAATACAATTTCATATTATAATATATAAATTGAAATAGGTTTTGTCATAATCACCTGTATTAGATGTTGTATCCTCTACCACATCCATAGTAGTTGCACCTGAAGTCTGACATTGCATATTGACATTCAAATTCAAACTATTGTTCGTGGACAAGGGAAAGGAGTCATCCATAGGGGTTCGATGATCTGAATGTTGTACAGAATGATTCATATGCTGGGTTCGACGTCGACGACAATCCTTGCTTGCACTAAACCATGGACGCATGCGAACAGTGCTACTTGCACCTTCATTAGGATCCAAAATGAATTCAAATGACAATTCATTTGATTGTCGTAGGTCCTCTAGAAATCTATCCATGCATTTTGTGTATGATTGCACTTGTTGTAGAGATTATGGTGGTGTACACATCAATTTCTTCAAGAGTTCGTTTGTGTCATTCCAAAGAGACATTGTCACCACATGTTCATCATATACATGAGTGATAGAAGGAGATTGCATAGGGGTGAGAACAATAGGATTTTTTTCCTCTAAGACCCCCTGTGACAATGTCTCATTCAAATCCATCCCTATATCAATTGGTTCACCTCTCCCATCTAAATGACCACACATAAGAAATTTGTATTACGCAGTAGACAATGCAAAACACAATTGACACCCATAACGTAACACAATTCAAATTGAAATTCACTTACTGTGGATGACCCCTTCAATGGCAGATGATCTTTTCATCAATTCAACAGCCTTGATGACACGTTTGCAAGTGTTCCCCTGCAAACTCCAAGGGTAGTCACAAACAAAAATGTGCTCCCCAAATTTCTGAACAAGGTAGTGCATTGGCCTACTTTGAATTTTCACCTAGTATTGTACAAGATCTGTTTCATCAGGAATACAGTCATCGTCTGGAATTGCCTTGGCCCGCTCCACACTAGATCGCATATTTAAACACTTTTGGTTCGTCAAAAAATCATAATGTTGCAACTTTTCCTTTTTCCCATAGAATGGTTCCATTTTATACACAAGTGTGTAATACAAATAGTCCATTCTCCTTGTGCATTTTTTTGACTGATCACACAAGTACCGAGTTTTGAGTGCGCAATGGTATGACTCAATGGTTGCATTTGTATCCTAGTTAGCATGTGGGAATAGTCTACAATTTTTTGCCCACATGGCTGCGAAAAAAAAATCCAATAGTCAAGTAAACCACAACGTATTAGAGGTGACATCAAAGAATTTGAATGGTGTGAATCCTGCGAGGTGAAAAAAATTGTCAACTCACCAATTCAACCTTCTCCTTCACACCAAGTCTTGTTGCAGTACTCTTAGAATCGGGGTTGATTATTGAACTCCTGAAAGAAAGAGTTCAATAGTTGAGTGACGTAATCTTTGGTGTCACCAATTGCCATCATGATAGCGCCAAGATTGAAAAAGATGTCCATTGCCCTTTCCTTGTCAACATACTTATATACATTCTTTAGCCAAGCCCTTTTGACATGCCAAAGGCATATAAGCACACGACATTGAAAGACAACCCTAATAGACAATACAAATGATATTGTTTACTACTCAACTACATGAGATAGTGGCATTGAAAATGAATACCAAACGAGAAAGGTAGAGAAATGAAGAAAGGGATGCACATACTATATGGTTGGATTTATGCAGTCGCATCATCGGTCAAGAATGCATTTATTCTCTAGTCGGGCCTAGTTGTTCTTCCACGGTCATGCAATACGTGTAGCCACATAGAGATGTCCTCAATCTTGTTTCGTGAGGAGACTACCTACGCAACCAACACACCACTTTATTGCTCATCGAAAGCGAGGACAATATACAATGGATACTATAGAGAGAACAACTTAGTCTAAGCATTGTCAAGTTTATAGCTAGCAAGATCATTGAAAACACGAAGAACTATTTATCAATGTTTGTAATGCCTCACCCCATATTTGTTATTTAAAAATGTGGAATCCATCGAGATGACTAAATTGTGCGAGTGGGTAACCATCCTATCCAGTATCCATGGAGTCTGAATCTTGATAAAAAAGTGTTTATTTCCCCATCGGGCTGTTGAAAGTAGGATTTTTCAAAGTCCTCTCCACTCCACAATAGCATACTTGTCACATCGAGTTTGTGTTTCTATGCGTGAGTAGAATGCACCTTTTTCCAGGCATTCATAACATCCTTTCTTGTAAGGAATTGATCTCTCTTGGACATCATACCACATAAGACAGGATTGTTGATGTGTCTATCCATTATAGCATTGAAAGTGACGTCCATGAGCAAAAGGCTTTCAATATAGCTTTTTCACTCTGTGGATAGATTAGTGGAAAACATAGAATGATTCTCTCCACTTGTGTTGTGAATGCCATGGAAATATTGACTTTTTTTTATCAACGTGGAACATTTCTTTATAGATAATATAGGCAACATCGGGTTTTCCATTCATAACCTTCACCATGAAGTGGTATTGACAACCTCGTATTTGTATAAACGTCTTATGTGGTTTCTTCTCTGGTGGAGGCTGGCCTATGTTGTCTTGAGGACCGTATTGACACTAGTAGCTTTGAGAAAAGGATCATCTCATCATTTTGAATCAAGGAGAGTAAAATATCATTCAACTATAGAAAAGAATGTCGAAAGATACAAACCTCTAATAGGAAATTGTTTTTCCATAAGTTTTGTTGTTAATGGGATAGGAGGCGGTAGGTTCTCTTGTTTTCTTGTACACATTTGGTTTCGAAACCTTCAACGAACATTTCACCGTGAATGAAATGATCAAGTCTTGTAAGAGGAATTGCTACAACAAGGTCAGGGACCTTATCCTTGTTGATGGAAATATCAACCCATTCCAAATCAGAAGATGAAAAAGGAGAGCCTCCATTTTGTACATCTTGCACCTCCAATTCATCTTGCTTCTTCCATTTCAAACCTCTCCCCATTTTAGGAAATGACAGAATTGGATGAATATTTAACATTAGTGTGGATTGTGTGAAGAAAAAGAAATAAACCATTCATTAAACATAGATAAAATGTGCTTGCATAGCTGTCACCCATGTGAAACCAATAAAAGGTTGCCAGCTTCAACCGAGGAAAATTAAAGGTGATAGATTCAATCAAGCTATGCATAAAATATAACACAAACTCATGCTAGAAATCAAATAGTCCATCTCAACGTACAGGTGGACATAGACAAGGACAACAAAAAATTGAAAGCAAAACCTTTGATGACATCCTGATATGGAAGAGAAAATAAAAAAAGCGCATCCATTTTTGCGAGCAATGCCAAAATAATAACATGTTTCTTGCATCTGTTGAAAAAAAATGAATCAGTAATGGAGAGTATGAGGAAAGGCATAAAACTGCAAAATTTTCTATGAACCATGATGTAAGCAATTGCAAGTTGGAAAACACGTGTAGACGAGCCTCCACACTAACATAAAGACTATAACCCCGCAAGTAAATATAAAAAAAAATTCAAAGAGTATGGGGTGTACACACCTCTTTTACTTGAGGAGGCATGTTGTGATAGTCATCCTTCCATTTCGCATGACTTAACATGAGGAGCAAAAGCACATCTAGCAATTAATGAAATAAACAAGTGAAGGTTGAGCCACACGATCAGTGGTTCAACCTAGAACTTCATATGTGGCGTAGGAGTGTAACATGCATCACAATATGTAATTAAGTTTATGCAATAGCAAAACCAGATGTATTATCGTGGGAAGATATGTTGGTTGTGTTGTGTGTGTAAGTGTTAAAGGAGAGGAAGGGTTAGAGGGCAAGAAAAACCTTTGATGACAACCTTGTATGTAAAAAGAATAAGTGCATCCATTGCTGTGAGCAATGCCAAAATGATAACATGTTTCTTGCATCTATTGAAAAAAAGATGAATCAGTAATGGAGTGTATGAGGAAAGGTATAAAGGTGTAAAATTTTCTATGAACCATGATGTAAGCAAATGCAAGTTGGAAAAAATAGTGTGTAGATGAACCTCCACGTTGTCATGAAGACCGTAACCCCGTATGTAAATATAACAAAGATTTTAGAGAATATGGGGTGTACAAACCTCTTTTACCTGAGGAATCATTTTGTGATATTTAGCTTTCCATTTCACGTGACTTAACACGAGGAGAAAAATCACTTCTAGCAGTTAACGAAATAAACAAGTGAAGGTTGAACCGCATTTTCAGTGGTTCAACGTAGAACTTCGTATGTGGCGTAGGAGTGTAACATGAATCACATTATGTAATTAATTATACAATGGCAACAAGAGATGTATTATCATGGGAATATACGTTGGTTGTTCTACGTGTGTAAGTGTTAAAGGAGAGGAAGGGTTAGAGGGAAAACAAAACCTTTGATGGCAATATTGTATGTAAAAAGAATAAGTGCATCCATTGCTACAAGCAACACCAAAATGATAACATGTTTCTTGCATCTGTTGAAAAAAAGATGAATCAATAATGGAGTGTATGAGGAAAGGTATAAAGGTGTAAAATTTTCTATCAACCATGATGTAAGCAAATGCAAGTTGGAAAACATAGCGTGTAGATGAACCTCCATGCTGACATAAAGACCACAACCTTGCATGTAAATATAACAAATATTTTAGAGAATATAGGGTGTACAAACCTCTCTTACCTGAGGAGGCATGTTGTGATATTCAACCTTTCTTTTAGGGGGTCTTAACATGTGCAACAAAGGCGCATCTAGAAATTCATGAAAAAAAGAAGTGAAGGTTGAACCACATGATGAGTGGTTCAACCTACAACTTTGTATGTGGCATATGAGTGTAATGTGCATAACACTATGTAATTAATTCTATAGTTCCAAGAACAGATGTATTAGGGAAGACACCTTAGTTGTGGTGCATGTGTATGTGTTAATGGAAAGGAAAGGTTATAGGGCAACCAAAACCTTTTAGAACCTTCTATGTAAATAAATGTGCATCCATTGGTGCCAGCAACGCCAAAAGAATAATTTTTTTTTGCATCTGTTGAAAAAATTATGAATCAGTAATGGAGTGAATCAAGAAAGTCATACATGTGCAAATTTTCCTATAAACCATGATGTCAACCAATGCATATTGGAAAACACAATGTCTATTGAAAGCTCAAAGCAGACATAAAGACCACATGTAAAATCACAACCTCACATGAAAGAAGAATAAGACGTCATAGTATATGGGGTGTACAAACCTATTTTACCTGAGCAGGCATGTTGTGATATCGACCCTTCCATATGGGGTGAGTTAACATGACCAACAAAAGCGTATATGACAATGCATGAACTAAAAAAGTGTAGGTTGAACAACCAGATGGGAAGTCCAACTTGCAACTTTTATGTAGCCTATAAGCCTAATGTGAAAAATAACATGTAATTACTTCTATGGCTGCCAACAATGTGAAAAGAAAAAAAATAATCATTGCATCTGTTGATTAAAAAATCAGTCAATGAAGTCAAACATCTGTGAACATAAAACTAAACATGACTAGCAAAAAAAATCAAGCACAAAAGTAAAAGATTCCACCCTTCAGCTTACAACAAGCAAACATATTGAAAGTACAACCCACAATGTTTTCCAACATGCCTATAGTTTATTAATTAGAGAAAGTTCAAACATAATTTCTAGTCTAGCTGTGACTTGTTTTATATTTTGAAAACTTTCCTTTCATTACATTCGTATTGTGTAAACAAGAAAAGGATTTCATTCCAAAAAAAAGAAACAGTTGCCTAAAGACATTAAAGCCATGTGTGAAATGGTAGACAAGTTTTGTAAATAACTTATAAAATAGAAAACCTCTGCATTCTCTAATGAGAAAGACACTCTCCAAGCTAACCAAAGAGCGGATACAAAGCTACAGACAAGTATTGAAGACATTCAAAACTCTATCCAAAAAAGGGCGTTACTGTCCTAAGGGTTGATAAGGAAGCAGTTGCTCCAAACGTATAAATAAAATGTACTTATAACTAAAACCCAACATCGTGTTTCCCATTTACAATTGTTTTCTGCACTTCTTTTTTCAATCGACTGAAATTTAAACACAATGGAATGTGTGAATTGGAAGAAATTCATACTGTTTTGTAACATTCCATGTTGCAAAACCATGGATGTTAAGAAACAATCAAACCACCATGAGACAACCCTTTACATTTAAACAAGGAGATTCAAATAATTGAAACCCAACATTGTGTTTCCCATTCACAATTATTTTGTGCACTTTTTTTTGTCAATCGATTGAAATTAAAACACAACATAATGTGTGAATTGGAAGACATTCATACTGTTTTGTAACATTCCATGTTGCAAAACCGTGGGTGCTAAGAAGCAAACAACCCAACATGAGACAACCCTTTACATTTAAACATGGAGATTCAAATAACTGAAACCCAACACTGTTTTTCCCATTTACAATTATTTTGTGCACTTCTTTTTTCAATCGACTGAAATTAAAACACAACAATGGAATGTGTGAATTGGAAGACATTCATACTGTTTTGTAATATTCCATGTTGCAAAACTGTGGGTGCTAAGAAGAAAACAACCCACCATGAGACAACCCTTTCCATTTAAACAAGGAGATTCATATAATTGAAACCCAACAGTGTGTTTCCCATTCACAATTATTTTGTGGACTTTTTTTTTTTCAATCTACTGAAATTAAAACACAAGAATGGAATGTGTTAATTTGAAGAGATTCATACTGTTTTGTAACATTCCACGTTGCACAACCGTGGGTGTTAAGAAGCAAACAACCCACCATGAGACAACCCTTTACATTTATACAAGGAGATTCAAATAACTAAAACCCAGCACTGTGTTTCCCATTCACAATTATTTTGTGCACTTTTTTTTTTCAATTGATCGAAAATAAAACACAATAATGGTATGTGTGAATTGGAAGACATTCATACTGTTTTGTAACATTCCATGTTGCAAAATCGTGGATGTTAAGAAGAAAGCAACCCACCATGAGACAACCCTTTGCATTTAAACAAGGAGATTCAAATAACTGAAACCCAACACTGTGTTTCCCATTCATAATTTTTTTTGCACTTTTTTTTTTAATCGATTGAAATTAAAACACAACAATGAAATGTGTGAATTGGAAGACATTCATACTATTTTGTAACATTCCATGTTGCAAAATTGTGGGTGCTAAGAAGCAAGCAACCCAACATGAGACAACCCTTTACATTTAAACAAGGAGATTCAAATAACTAAAACCCAACATTGTGTTTCCCATTTACAATTATTATGTGTACATTTTTTAATCGACTAAAATTTAAACACAACAATGGAATGTGTGAGTTGGAAGACATTCATACTATTTTGTAACATTCCATATTGCAAAACCGTGGGTGTTAAGAAGCAAGCAACCCACCATGAGACAAACCTTTCCATTTAAACAAGGAGATTCACATAACTGAAACGCAACAGTGTGTTTCCCATTCACAATTATTTTGTGCACTTTTTTTTCAATCGACTGAAATTTAAACACAAGAATGGAATGTGTTAATTTGAAGACATTCATATTGTTTTGTAATATTCCACGTTGCACAATCATGGGTGTTAAGAAGCAATAAACCCACCATGAGACAACCCTTTACATTTAAACAAGGAGATTCAAATAACTGAAACCCATCACTGTGTTTCCTATTCACAATTATTTTGTGCAATTTTTTTTTAATCGACTGAAAATAAAACACAACAGTGGAATGTGTGAATTGGAAGACATTCATATTGTTTTGTAACATTCCATGCTACAAAACCGTGGGTGTTAAGAAGCAAGAAACCCACCATGAGACAACCATTTACATTTAAACAAGGAGATTCAAATAATTGAAACCCAACACTGTGTTTCCCATTTACAATTATTTTGTGCACTTTCTTTTTCAATCAACTGAAATTAAAACACGACAATGGAATGTGTGAATTGGAAGACATTCATACTATTTTGTAATATTCCATGTTGCAAAATTGTGGATGTTAAGAAGCAAGCAACCCACCATAAGACAACCCTTTACATTTAAATAGGGAGGTTGAAATAACTAAAACCCAACACTATGTTTCCCATTTACAATTATTTTGTGCACTTCTTTTTTCAATCGACTGAAATTAAAACACAAGAATGAAATGTGTGAATTGGAAGAGATTCATACTATTTTGTAACATTCCATGTTGCAAAACCATGGATGTTAAGAAGCAAGCAACCCACCACGAGACAACCCTTTACATTTAAACAAGGAGATTCAAATAACTAAAACCCAACACTGTGTTTCCCATTCACAATTATTTTGTGCACTTATTTTTTTAATTGACTAAAATTAAAACACAACAATGGAATGTGTGAATTGGAAGACATTCTTACTGTTTTGTAACATTCTATGTTGCAAAACTATGGGTGTTAAGAAGCAAGCAACCCACCATGAGATAACCCTTTGCATTTATATAAGGAGATTCACATAACTGAAACCCAACATTGTGTTTCCCATTCACAATTATTTTGTGCACTTTTTTTTTTCAATCAACTGAAAATAAAACACAACAATTGAATGTGTTAATTGAAAGACATTCATATTGTTTTGTAACATTTCATGTTGCAAAACCATGGGTGTTAAGAAGCAAGCCACCCACCATGATACAACCCTTTACATTTAAACAAGGAGATTCAAATAACTGAAACCCAACACTATGTTTCTCATTCACAATTATTTTTTGCACTTCTTTTTTCAATCCATTGAAATTAAAACACAACAATGGAATGTGTGAATTGGAAGACATTCATACTGTTTTGAAGAAATCAACCCACCATGAGATAACCCTTTACATTTAAACAAGGAGATTCAAATAATTGAAACCCAACACTGTGTTTCCCATTCACAATTATTTTGTGCACTTCTTTTTTCAATTGACTGAAATTAAAACACAACAATGAAATGTGTGAATTGGAAGAAATTCATACTATTTTGTAGCATTCCATGTTGCAAAATCGTGGGTGTTAATAAACAAGCAACCCACCATGAGACAACCCTTTCCATTTAAACAAGGAGATTCACATAATTGAAACCCAACAGTGTGTTTCCCATTCACAATTATTTTTTGCACTTTTTTTTCAATCGACTGAAATAAAAACACAAGAATGGAATGTGTTAATTGGAAGACATTCACACTGTTTTGTAACATTCCACATTGCACAACCATGGGTGTTAAGAAGCAAGCAACCCACTATGAGACAACCCTTTACATTTAAACAAGGAGATTCAAATAACTGAAACCCAACACTGTGTTTCCCATTCACAATTATTTTGTGCACTTTTTTTTCAATCGACTGAAATTAAAACACAACAATGGAATGTGTGAATTGGAAAACATTCATACTATTTTGTAACATTCCATGTTACAAAACTATGGGTGTTAAGAAGCAAGCAACCCACCATGAAACAACCGTTTACATTTAAACAAGGAGATTCAAATAACTGAAACCCATCATTGTGTTTCCCATTCACAATTATTTGGTGGACTTTTTTTTTCAATTGACTGAAATTAAAACACAACAA
>VDFB02271358.1:345049162-345184147 GCA_007258455.2 Sequoia sempervirens | reverse complement strand
GGAATGATGATGATAAGTACTTAGGATCACTGATTTCCTCTAAGTACAATAAGATTGATGATTTTTGATGATTGATTTGACAAAAGATATGAGGATTGGATAATGTTTTACAACTAGGCTCAAATATGATTTGCATGATAAGATTCAAGGTTGCAAAGGAACATGATGACATGGATTTTGATAAGCTAGGAGATATGGAATGGAAGAAAGCGAGGATAAAAATAATGAATGGGATGATCAAGATCAACTAGGTAAGATACAGACACAAGGCCCAAGTATTTTTCCCCTATTCCTCATCAAGACCAAGGACGAGAAGAAAGGATGTATTTAGAAAGAATGATGGGATATGGATAAAGCGAAGGATATGATACAAAAGATATGGAAAAAGCGAATAGGATAAGATATATGATGTTCAAGAAGATCCTTAACCTTGTCGAGATCAAAGGTGGAAATGTAAGGAATGATAAGATGGACAAAACTTCCCCCCCCCAAGTGTAGAGTGCAAGAGGAATATGGAAAATAGGATATGGATGATAGGGAGATGGAGGAAGGACTTAAGCATCAAGTTTTATGACCAAATATCCCTTTAGTAAACCATGGTAAATGGTAATTAGACTCATAAATGTTGTCCTATTAAAGGTATGATGGAAGAACCAAGGACTTATCCAAATGTTTGGATTAAAGGAGAATAATGGGGGATGAATGTTGGGTAATGGATAGGAGGTGGGAAGACTTGTTGATGGATAGATGGAAAGGATTGCAAGGTCAACATTGACACACACCTTGAAGGATGGTGGAGTGATGGAGGAAAAAATGTATTTGGAAGGTGATAAGTTTTTAGATGACAAATTGGAGGAAGCTTTTGGATTAGCAAATTTGGATGCCAATTTAGATTTTATTGCTTCTATGAGAATTTTTGGAATCCACATGACTTATGACTTTGATGTTTGCTTTGTGGGCCTTTGTGGCCTTTGAGATTTTTCTTTTTGTTTCATGGACCTTTGTGGTCTTAGGAATTTTCCCTTTTACTTTGATGGGCCTTTGTGGCCTTTTGAAAATTTCTTTTGATTTATGGGCCTTTGTGGTCTTTGAAAATCTCCTTTTTGCTTTGATGGGCCTTTGTGGCCTTTTTGATTTTTCCTTTGATTTTGGATCAAATTTTCTTTTATTTTTGCATGCCTCTTTGAGGAGACATGTTGATCCTTTGATACATGTGGATTTTGATATGAAAGCTTTTGACATTTGGCACCCAAATTGCTTCCAAGAGTAATGGGAGGGGTGGATTGAGATGAATGGTATTGAGGTATTATGGATGCGTTGTTGGAGGTAGAATTTTGAAAGGCATCAAGGATGTGTTCCTTTGTTGTTCTTGGGGAATAGGATATGGACCTAGGATAGATGAAAGGTTTGATGAACTAGGATGAGGACCTAGGATAGATGGAAGGTTTGGTGGATTAGGATAAGGACCTAAGATAGATGGAAGGTTTGATAAACTAGGACACTTAGGTGTATAACCAAGGCCATGGTAATATGGGTTTTCTTGAGCAAAAAGGGGTGCTAGGATACCTTGTTCATGAAGGCCTAATCCTTTGCCTTTGTAATTCATACTTTGACACATTCGTTTACCAATGGGATATGTATTGTTTGTGAAACAAGATGCAAGTTCATTTTGGGGAGGATATGATATGGATGAAAGGATAGGTTTTGGAAGTAAACTGAAGCAGATAAAGGTGGAGGATCCCAATTTGTAGGTTTGTGGTTCATGGATAGCTTGTATAGGTGTGATAGGCTCTTGACATGGGGATGATGGGGTGTTTTGAACTTGACTTGGAAGAGGACCACGAGGTGTAGGAGATGGGGTAGCTTGCTCTTTATTATGTGTGGAATCATTATGAAGTGGTATGGAAGGCATATCTTGATCTTGAGAAGGATGAACATCCTCATGAAATGAAGGGATATCCTTAGATGGAAGCATATGTTGATCTTGATGAGGAAAGGAATCATGAGATTTTGTGGAAAGCATATCTCAATCATCGGGTGATAGGACATCATTAGATAGGATGGAAGAATTATCATGCTCCTGGGATGCAATGGAATCTTGAGATGGTATGGATTCATTAGATGGAGTGGAAGGAGGACTTGGAAGGATACTTTTCTCTTGAGATGGAAGGGAATACTTGTGGATGAAAAGTGAAAGGAGGGGATCATCATAGAATTCTTGAGAGATTCGGTCTTGGTCAAAGATTGGAAGAACTTGTGGAATTTTGGTATCATTGGATGAAATGGAAAGAATGTTTTGATCTTGATGGGTAAGGGAGTCTATGCTAGCATGGTTTGGACTAAGAGATTGACATGAATCATTGGATGTAGAATATATGATAGAAGAAGGTGGTTGGATGGAATCGTCGACTTGAGTGAAAGAATCCTGAGATTTATTTTGAATTATGGGAGATGAAGATAGATGCATGCCATGGTAAGATTGTTCAATATCCTTTGTGTTTGAGGACTGAGATTTGGGATTTTGATTTAATTTTTTCAAAAATTCAAAGATATTGAACTTGGATGATGTAATTGTTGGTGGAGAAGGTGTCATGTCTAAATTTCTGTCAGAGGAATAAGAACAAATGTCTGGTAGCAAATATCTCTTTGTGGTTGTTTCCCTTTGCATATCCCATATTTGTTGTTGAAGGTTCTTCATTTGATGAGCTAAAGCATTCAATTGATCCTCATCTATTTCAACCATGGTGGTTTGAGTTTCAATTTCTTGTTCTTTGAGTTTATGCTTTTTGGAGTCTTGTTAAAATGGGCATACAAGTGTTATAGTTTAGACTAAACTTTGATCTAAGTTTTGGAAAAGTACCAAGGATTACAACTAAGTCAAATAGAATGAAAAATTCTAATGAGACTAAGTTTGATTTGACTATATAGCTTTGTTTCATTATGAGAGGATGATAAATCCTGATGATGAAACTAGGATTAATAATCAAAGGTGTGATAAATTTGATGATTTTGGTACTTTGAGATGTTAGATCTTGGTTTAGGTTAGAAAATTCCACTTGTAGAGGTCAATTTTAACAAGTTTAGATTCTAAGGTACCTAAGGAATGATTTTGTACTGAAATTTTGGTTCAAATTGTGAAAAAGGAGACAAATTTTCTTCCTATACGAGATACTCAAATCTTTGGAAAAGTCTTGGATTTTGACAATAGTAAAATGAGTACAAGTTGGGATAGTTCTTTGAAGCTCTTTTGTAAAAATTGAAGACCAACCTCTCTCTAAATTCGTAGAGTGTTGAGAGACATTTTTGATGTTCTCTTGAACTAAGAACTTTGGACTTGGGTTTCTGTATTTTAATCTTTTGTGAAATTATTTGATAAAACACATGTTCAGACTCTGTTTTACCTAAGGAATGGTTGAACATTGTTGAGGATTCCTAGGATGAGACTGACTGTCAGACAAGAGATGAATCTAGGTCACTGTTTTGTGGTCTACAAAATATGCCAAAACAAAGATAAAAAGTGCTAGAGAAAGTGCAAAAAGTGCCAGAATAGGTACACAATGCGCTACAGGACTTGCAAGATGCACCAAATTTTTTTACAAAGCTTTGTAAGTAGGTTTTGACTTTGGTAAATTGGACAATATGCATGAATACAGGGGAAAGATGTGCCAAAAGGCAACTAATATGCGCTAGAAGGTCTACAAGATGCACCAAACTGGAAGAATAACACTGTTTCTTGGAAGTTTGTTTGATTTTTGGAATTTCCAGTTGGAGACTTGGTTGTTTCAATGAATGTAATTCTGAATCAAGGTTTCACTTTTGACATATGATGTTTTGTTTGAATTTTTTTTTGAAAACACTTTGATAAAGACACATCGGGCAAGATACACTCCTAAGGTTGTGAAAGATTGTATTCTTTTGGATTCCACGCAGGTTTTACCCCAACCACACTTATTCTTAGCAGATGATTAGATTCTCGACCCCACTGGATCCCCTCCATGACACTCACTTCTACAGGGAAACCAAGCATCGATACCCACGAATCTCCCATGGCATATTCTCATCTCTACTAAAAACTACAAGAATGTGGATGCCTTCGCAACGACCATTGCTGCACCAAAGAATAGATAAAAGTTTTTTGCCAAACTATAACAAGGGTTCTAGTACGGACATTTCGTTCATGGGGGATAATCCATGTGACGAGAGACCATTGCTTCCATTCTCGTCAGAACTATCCTCGTGATACTTGCCTTTGTTCAAGTACCCACATTTATATCTCAGTTGGAAGTTGCTTGGCTTTAGCGTGTTACCGGTTGGGTCGTTCCCTTGGGTGATTACTTTTTCCCACAAGGTAGACCCTTTAAGATAAACAAAAGAAAGTAAGTATACCCGTAGTTCGATCAATATTTATTCCACATGAATAAAGAGAGAACACACACTATATACTCCACTCACACTTGCAGATAAACACGAATGGGTCTGGCTTTTTGGTCACCCAATTAAGGGGAGAGCATATGCCTACCATCCATCAAGCACAAAAGACATGGTGTTCATTAACCTTTTAATTAAGCTATGTTCCTAACTTAACCAAAAGGAAACAAGTAAATCACTTCCAGCGCCTACAATATGTCAGTAGTTTATGTTTGAGTCTTTGACATCGAATCTGGGAAACCTACAAAACAACATAGAGTATTAGCCTTCAAATTTAGTGAAAAATAGGGAAATTGCAAAATGCGCTAGAATAGAGACAAAAAGCACCAATCTGGAAGCAAAATGTGCCAAAACTCATGCAAGAAGCGCTAAAACTCAAAAACCATGTTTTGGAACCCTGGTGAACTTTTCTCGAAACTTGCAAGAAGGGCCAAAACTTATGTAAGAACGCAAAAAATCATGCAAGAAGTGCCAAAATAGGTGCAAGATGCACCAGAACGGTTGCAAGATGCGCTAGAAGTCTCACGTCCGAAGTTGAGAACATAAATTTTTCAGAATGTTAAAAAAAATGGGGCAAGGCCCCATGGTGGGCACCATTTTGTGCGTGTGTGAAATGTGGAAAGTTAGTATCAACACAAACCTTAATGAAATGAATTATATCAAAGATTCAAAGCAAAGAAGCTACTCTAAATTGCAATTTAATGAATCTTTCAAGAACATCTCATTGTCCTCTATTCTTAATGATTCCTTTAAACCTTTGGCCCTTAAATTTCTATGTGCAGAAAGGCTATTAGAATGACACTTAAGAAACGAGATTAGTATTCAACATGCAAGCCAACTAGGTTCCTACATGCAACTATACGATGGAAAGGATAATGGATGCTATGATAAATGGATGATGGTGTTTATGATGAATGGAAAAATGGTGGTGGATACTATGGTAGTGATCTATATGACTCTATATATGATTCTACATATGCTCAAATGCTAACTATGAAAATGTTAATCTAAAATGCAACTATGATGCAAAAGATGACATAAAATGCATTTATGAAGCAAAGTGTTAGTCTAAGATTTAACTATGATGCAAAACATGATATAAGATGTAACTATAAGACTCCATAATTCTCCCAAGCTCAAACGATATTCTTGCATGATAACTCTATTCAAAAGTGGATGCAAAATACAATGCCAAAGGGTTGTATTTATAGCCTTTTCCAAGCATCTGGTGAGGTGGCAATGATCAACGGTCTAGATTCAAACAAAAAGAATGAATGGAAGAGATGAAGAGAATCAAGATGTTGTCCCCTTGACCAAAGACAACATACGATTTGGATGGAAGAATCTCTTGACCAATGGGCAACATGCCATTTGGATGGAAGACTCAAGTGTGGGAAGAAAAGACCTTGTGTTTGAAAATTGGTGGAAGTGTGTGAGGAATAAGCCATGTGCTTTTAAAATTGGTTGAAGATAATTCTAATTAAAAATTAGAATTATTTAATTTCATGTGACCTTGGTGAGGTGGCACAAAAAGTTGTAGACATGTGCTTGAATTCCTAATCGAGATTAGTGAAGATTAATTAAATAAAACAAGCTTATGAAAATTTATTTATTTAATTAATTTAGAAGAATATGATTTTAGATTTGGAGAATTAGAGAAGGGTGAAGAATATAAATAAATTGAGAATTTATTTATACGTAGTCGAAATATTAATTAAATAACTAGTATTTAATTAATTAGATGTCATGACTGATTTTAGGTGTATACAATAGTAATTTCCAACAATAAGCTAACATAATAAGCTGTTTAACTTCTAATAAATCAACTAAGAATCATTCGACTAATCTCCAATTTCCTCACGGTTCCTTCCAAGTTATCCTTTGCATAATTTATATATAGGTACCTACGTTTGTAAGTACATAAACAATCATAAATCTCTTCCTTCAGTATGACACATATATTCACATGTTTAACTGTATGATAAGTTTATATCCAATCTAGAGAACATTTTTTGCTTGAGAGGAGTCTATGCTTCTGCACCTTAAAATATCCTCGCATTATGACTTTGGTTTGCCAAGACATAAAGCCATTTTTTAAAGATTAGAATATCATGAATAGGTATTAATAAACTCTTGGTCAAAATATAAGATAGTATTTTCTAAAGATAATGAGGACATATTTACTGTAATATGTATTCTAACCCTCTTGTTGAAAAATAATATAAGATCATTCAAACATTATATATATAATACTTGTATTAATTGAATAATATCATATCAAACCCTACTTAGCTTCTCTTGCTATGTTACATATGAGTATACGTAGATATTTCTATCTACACACGCTCATACGTACATACATTCATATATATACGCCACCACATATATACACAAACACACATTCAATATATATACAAATCCATTTATATACATACTTAAATACACAATATATATCTCATGCCCATCACAAGGGTTTTAACACTATAACTCAAATTGACTAAACAATCAAGGAGAATTAAAGACAACCATCCTAACTTTTCTATTGAATCCAAAAAGATATTAACATGGTTTAACACTTACCGAAATAAAGCTCAGACTGACTCGACAAGGTTTATCTAATCTATGCAGTGAGTGTGTGCGTCTACTCAGATAGTCATACCAATGGCTCCCATATCGACCTCCTCTCCTGGGTGATACTCTCCCTCCCCCTTTGGAGGATTCAAACCTTTCCTACATCCAACTTAGTGCAACATGTACGTAGTTAGCTGATACATATAAATCATATTCATCATATATCATAAGCATCATTAAAGCATTTAAAAGTAATTCATCATAACACATATTCATATATTCTATTCATTAATTGAAATTTCATCAAAATATATGCATTGCTTAAAAACATATTTACTCATAAAGGTAAAAGTAATTTGGTAACTTAGAAATGGGGTGTGACACATATATATCTTTGACTATTAGATTTTTTCCTTTATTTTCCATCTGATCATCATGTGAGTAGTGTCCTTGGGGTCATGCATGTAGAATTTTGTCTTCTTGATCCTAATCGTCATCCTAATTTTAGATGAGGTTCTTTAGTTTTAGCACTATAGTAGTAATTTTGTGATAATTGTTTGTAGCTTCTTCATGCTTTAGTGGTGTTTTTCATGTTTCTATTCTTTTGGGACATTGTTTTGAAGGATTCTTAGTTCTTGATTCGTATTTCTCTCTTTTGGAGAGGATATTTTACCATGACATTTTCTCCTTTTCTCTAATTGTGAGAGATTTTTTTCATTTGTGTATGGGTACCTCATTAGGCCTAGTTGTCGGGACCCATCCTTTGATTTTTAGGCATTCATCATTTAGAGGTTTTAACTTCTCCCTAATTTGCACTTAAGGGATATGTTAGAGTAAAAGGGTATTTATCTAATTAATTATTTAATGATTTAAGTCCTTTTTCACACTAGCATTTGAAGCTTACTTAGGCCATATGATTTTTGGTCTCAAGTTATAAGATGATGACACATGCCATGATCTATATTTATCCTCACCTAGGGTTTATCTTTCCTTTTATAAGGATTCATTATTGAATTATTCAAAAAAATTGAGGATTGCAAATTCATAACGATTCATGATTTTTTGGATCAATAGTTGTTGGCCTCCATATATTTTATTTTTCTCTCTTTCTATGGTAGGTGTTTGATTATAGGTGATCCTTGGGAGTTGTAGGGTTGATGAATCAACTCCAATTAATCCGATCATCCCTTTATTCTTCAACAAACTTCTTATGAGCATGATGTTTTGTCATAATGAGAATATTCTTCCTACCCACTTGAGATTTATTTTCCTAATTTTATTATTTCTAAAATAAGACATTTTCATCTTGTATGATTAGGAAGTGATTGGATGAATGTATCCATGGTTATATAATAGAGTAAATTATGTAGATATATATAATGGAGGTATACTTATGTAATCTAGTATAATATTATTTTAACATAATATTTTATTAATATATTATTTTGAGTTAATAGATGATTGGTTATATTCTACAGTATCTTTCATTTCCAACATGTCACAAGTATTTTGAGCATTCTAATCTAGTTAGCAATTGATTTAGAAGAGGAGAGAGTGCAATTTTACCCAAGCAAGGGTTTTCTTGAGGTGGACTACAACTAGGTCTCTATCCTGGTTACTATAGGTTTTTGCATTTTTAGTTTAAGCATATTTTATTTTTGCATCTTAGTTAAGTATACCAATTTCTAACTTTGCATTAACCTACAAATCTGAATGTTTAGTTTCTATTTTATTTTAAATATATTTCCATCTCTAGAGTAATTTCCTTTTTTTCTAGCAATATTTACTTTCCTATTTTATAGTACTAACACCATGCCAAAAGATACATCCATGTATTACATGTAAATGAAGTAGCAACATAAACCAAAATGCTACTTGATTAGTAGATAGTTTATCCATCGAGTTGTGTGTAAGCCTTCGCCATACCAAGTTTAATTAGGAATTGACTGTGCTCATCATTTTTAGTGCCATTGTAGGGGATGGTGTCAAGCTAAGTTATAATTTCTAAGTTTTGAGATAGATTTTCTACCTTCCCTATATAAAAATTTATATTCTACAACCTAAGATTAGTTACCAAAAAAAAACCAAAAACATTTAACATTATGCAAAAAGTAGGATCTTTTAGATAACATGTACCTAAAATAGATAATTATAAGGCTTTCACAAACAAGGCTAAGAGAAAAAAGTTACAAAAGGCTTATTCCATGAACTAAAGAAATATTTGAGATTGACATAAATTATTGTTGGCTTGAAATTGTAATATTTTCTCTTTAATTTGTTGATGTTGAATCTTAGCCTTCATAGTCTTCTTTGATAAATTTCAAAGTTGTAAAAAAAAGAAGCAATTTGTAGAAAGATGTCATAGTATTTAGCCTTAGAGTAACAATTTCTTGATGAAAATTAGAGCTAGAAAACACATCACATCTAGTTTTCCATGTATACATTAAGATGATGTGTTTGACATAATTGCTAATCACATTTTTGTGTAGTCCCAAACCAAAATTAGCTTCTTTCCAATTCAATCATGATAAAAATAACAAGTCTCTAAAAATTGTAGTCCATTATTTCTTAGCAAAAGAGCATCCCTTAAAAATATGTTTCATATTTTCATCACAAAGACAAAAGGAGAAATTAACTAGTGATCCGTTATACATCTTAATTTCCCCCACACAGTTTATAATGTAGATTTTTTCAAGCTGACAATTGCACTTCAAAATTAGCTTTTGATTTCTAAATTTGAACACTCGTGATCTATAATTCTATTTATGATTAAGATGGAGAATAAGAAATTAAAAAGGAAGGAGGTAAATATAAATTTTCTTTAAAGAAAGATCATTGAATTGATTAGAATACAATCATTTTTAATCTTTAAATAAATTATATTCTATAAGAGTACGTAATTTTATAGTTAGATTTAAAAAATTATGCAAAATATCAATAATATTAATATTTTTAATAAATAATAAAATATAATTAATGATTAACTATATAATTTATTTTTAATTTTTCCTTCTCAAAACCAAGTAAAATTTATTTAAAAAGCCTTTTAAAACTAGTAACTATCTTTTCAAAAAGATAAGAAAACTCATGAAGGAAATAAAGTGTTTTTATTCCTAACCATTTCAAATTTTTGACCTCATAAGATTGACCATATTCTTCAAGCTATGAAATAAAGTGTTTTTATTCCTAATTATTTCAATTTTTCACTCATAAGATTGAACATATTCTTCAAGCTACTAAATAAAGTGTTTTTATTCCTAATCATTTAATTTTTTCAATTACTCATAAGATTGAACATATTCTTCAAGCTTAAGAAGCCCTAATAAAGTTTTACATCCAAAATTTGAGGAAGCTTAAATGGTGGTGAATTAATACATATATTCGTTTCAAGTCTTTTTTTGTGATTTATTTGAATTTTACATAAGTTTAAAAATAAATAATTTTTTTTATTATTACCATAAATTTTCAAATAAATATGAGATGTATGTCATTCTTAAAAATAGATTAATGTAAGTAAAGATTGTATTTAAAATAGAGTGAAATAATATGAAAATTAATTTATTTTTTAGACTATTTATTTATATGATTATTGTTCAATAAAATTAAAATATAGAATTTTTATTGAAAGAGATTTTCTTGACATTTAGAATAAAATAATTAGAGTGAAAATGTCTATAAAATATACAATCTTTTAACATTTATTTTTAAATTTAATTATAATCTTAGGGACTAATAAATTATATACAAAATGTAAAATCTAAACTATTATTATTTTTTATATTTACTTTAAAGTGCACAAATGGAAGAGATGATCTTTTAACATTTACCTTTAAATTGCTATTTTAAATCTTATTGAATAAATATTTATTAAATTATCCATAAACTTCTAAATCATTATATATTTCTCATTTTCTTTAAACTTTTACCTAAACATAAATATTTCAATTTTTTTTTAGTAAAATGTACGAATTGAATAAATGATCTTTTCACATTTAGTTTTAAAATTATAATTTTAATCTTTTAAAATAAATATCATTAGATTATTAACAAAATACATAATCTAAATCAAAATTAAAACATAGGATCTTTACATCCTTTTCATAAAAAAGATAACACTCATATTTTTCTTAAATAACACAATCATTGCACTCTAAATATATTATTATTACATAAATATTTATGACATCTTTCTAATATTTCAATTTGCCTTTAAAAGATTCTAGATCCTTTTCACATTATTTTCACACTTTTATCATCATACCAAAATGAAAAATTTGAAATAAACAATATCTTTATTTCAAATTTTTTTATTTTATAAAATATAACTTTCTTTACCTTTATTCTACTATACTTTAAATTTGATAGATTATAAAAGTTTCACTTTTCTTTTTTTAACTGATGAAGAAGATATCCGTCTTTGCTTTCCTTTTCAATGTCATTATTTTATATCTAAAAGTAAGAAATTTTGAATATAAAATCAATTTCACATCAAGAGATAAGTGTAACATCAACCCTATTTATTAAAAATTAACTTTTTATGATAATAAATTATTATATTTTATTTACTTAAAAATTATTTATTATCTAATATTTTATTTACTTAAAAAATATTTATTATCTTTTTCTTTTTTTGATACTAAGGGGTGTTGCGACTCAACAACCATTACCTTGGGTACCTGAAGCGAGACTCGTCCCCTGCAGATGAGATCCCTCACCCCCATGAAGTCCCACCTCTTAAACCCGGGAGCGGAGTCCAGCCCGATACCAATGAGGAGCAAACCCACTCCCCAAGCCAATAACATTTCTTTTAATAAATTTATTCCCCAGTTTTTACTATCACAGAAAATACCAAATTATTCATTAAATTACCTATATTATTTACTTATTACAACTGCAAATGCTCCCACCACTACTATTAAGAGATCCCATCCTTAAACTGAATGGAAACACAAATTTAAGGATGACTAAGGATGACCGAGTGCTGACGCAGGCGGCGCTGCACTGTACTCGTCATCCGAGAACAGACAGGTGTGCAAATGAGGTAAAAAAGCAAAAACACCATGTCAGCTGGTAGCGGAGGTCAAAAGGGGCAGGGTAATTGGTAGATAAATTAAATTCCATGTATTGCACTGCCATTGATCTTCAGGCATTGATCGTGGACTATAAAAAATACCTTCCTTTTGCTTTTTCTTCTGCAATGAGAGGCGGAGGCGCCCCTGCCCGTGCCCGTGTGCGCAGCCCATTTTTCCCATAGCCCACAGAGCCCAACGTCCACCCTCTAGAATGTACGGTATGCAGTCCCCTGAGCTGCCCGGGGCGGCTCTGAGACTGCACAACGGAGAGCGGCCCAGCCCCAGCCCTGCCCGAGGAGGAGCTGTGCATTACTATTCGACTGCCTCAATACAGAAGCTGAGGAGGTTCAATAAGCTCATCCTCCTCCTCCGCCTCCTCTCACTCTGCTTCTCACTTGCAGCTTCCATTTTCATGGCTATGAACACTCATACGCCCTCTCCTAGCAACAACACTTCGGGGACTTTGCCCACTTCAAACAAGGCAAATTGGTATGATTATGACGCCTTTAGGTAGGTTTATACCTCCAGCTTACTTTCTCATTACTTTCATCTTGTGTTCATTTCTTTGTTCAATCTGGTTTTAGCTTGCTTCTACGTTCTTCTGATTGCCCCCAATTTGTTTTGGTTTGTTGAAAATGTGATCACTATTTGATTTTTAGGGTTTCCTATTGAAGGCATGTCCAAAATCTTTTAGCCTGTATATTTTTTTTAACTGTTGATGAGTTTTTGTAGATATGTGTTTGCTGCAAATGCCATCATTTGTATATACTCGTTAGCCCAAATGGGTTTGGTTATGTGGGAGCTCTTGAGGGTCAACACTTTGTTGCCTGAGATGATCCAAGTTTGGTTTGATTTTGGCCATGATCAGGTAAGGTTTCGGTTTTTGTATTTTTGCTCCATATGGCCCCACTCTTTGGATCTATCTATTTCTGTTTTTAACATTTTAGCATAGGCAAAATCAGAAGGAATCAAATGTTCTGTTAAGATGAAAGGCAAACATCTACTACAGAGTTTCGCTCAGAAATAGCCATTAAATGATTTATAGGAATGAAATGGAATCAACCATTAAAATCCTTCATAAAATGGAAGTTGTGTTGATTGTTGAAGTAAAAAGATAAAATGAGTGTTATGCATGATCATTATAAGATTTAGAATTAAAGCATGTTAAGCTCTAGGTTTTGTCACAAAGTTTACCCCCAGAGAGTTATCCAGAATGCCAAAATGATTGAAAGGCAACTAGTTATCTATGCCAAAAATGATTTGGGTAGAGCGTTGAATTTGTTTTTTTCCTTTAAATTTGAAATGAAATATACGAAGAATTTCATTATATTCTGTTTTTACTGGGGGAAAGTATTAGCTGGCAAAATAAACAAAAATAAAAATTGTGAAAGATCAAAATGAAAGATTTGGGAATGTTAACTCACTAGGAGCAAGATGTTACACATAAAAAATTACTAGTAATGTAAGAAAGAAACATTTTGCTGTAAAGCCATTGCCTACAAATTGCTCTTTTATCACAATCCTTGCCTTGAAATTGCAAAACAAGTTACTTTTGTTGTAGCTCTTATCACAAACTTTGCCTGTAACTTATTTTATTTTACATTAAGGAATGTACAGCTTATTTTATTTTACATTAAGGAATGTACAGCTTACAGTGATATTCATGTACAGTTTACAGTGACTATTGCAATAAGTATTAAGAAAATTTGTATAAATAGGTGTGATGTCCATGAAACTGGCAAACTGTTTATCGATATTTACAATAAAAATGACATTAAAAAGATTTCAAAACTTTTAGGTGGCCCTTTATCTTGATACTGTTTTACTTGTTGATGTTAGTTCCCATAAATTATTGCTCTAGAAGCAATAAAATCTTTTATCGATTCATTTACAAAGAAGGAAAAAAACAGTATTGTTTGTAAATTTTTTGGATTAGATTATGTAAAAATATATTTTCTTCACCAATGTTATGGATCACACTTCATGATCCATTAATTCTCCTCCTTAGTCATTTCATCTTGATGATGGTTCATGGAATGTGATACAAAATGTTGATGAAAATAAATTTACATAGTCTAATCCAGAAATTTTGAAAGCTATAATAATGGACTCTGGCAATTTCATGTTCTTAAAAAAGCAGAATTAAAAAAAGTCTTTTGAATATTGAAATTAATTTTGGGTAATTCTTTGACACTATGTTTTAACTATTTAGAGACAATATTTTCACAGTTCATTGGAGTGTAAGAATGTGCTTTTGACCTAAACTGTGTAGTATATCTTCACATAATTTCAAATCACATTCCATGATCCACCATTAGAAACAATATAACAATGACAATATTACAGAGAATGATCCTTATAAATAAGACTTTTCTCACAATAATCATTAGAAACAATATAACAATAGCAATAGATTACAGAAAATGGTCCTTATAAGTAAGACTGAACCTTTTTTTTTTAACTATTTCCCAATATCATTTCCTCACTTCACTTTTCCCTAACTAGTTCTGAGTGTTTGTCATCACCTCACCTCTCTTTTACCTAACTAGCTCTCAGTGTATATGTCTATGCCATACCTTTCTCTTTACCAGAACCATTATCTACAATCTATTTTCTTTATCATCCGTCTTCATGATAGATCATAAAAATATGATCCAAAATCTTGCACAATTTAAACTAAAAGCACCCTAACAGCTATGTTTTATTTTTCGTACACGGTGCAACAGGACAACAAAAAGAAAAATCATTTCTTCCCCCTTTTTTATTTCAATTGCAATATATTTTTTAATACAAAGATAATTGTCGTGTCAGGAAATTTGAATGTGTTGGTGGGATGCTTACAGGCATTTGCGTACATGCTGATGTCAGCGAGCTCAGCTGGGACGACATTAGCACAAAACATGAGAAGGGGTCAGATCTGGATAGCGATGGATCACACGTGTAACGATGTGAATGTATTTTGTGTGCAATCAGATATCGCCATTTCCCTAGGGTTTGCAGCCTTCGTATTCGTGGCATGCGCGTGTTTGTTATCTGGTTTCCGACTTGCGTCCTTTCTCATTACTGACTCCCGCTACACATTTAACACTTGAAACCGGCACAGCCTGTTTTACAACTGGCACCTGGCGAGGCACAGAGCTTGTCAAGTCACGTGAATCTTTTGAGCCCAAAATGCAATTTTCGGGAGAATATTATTTGTATTCTTATCTGGAAAGTATTTTAATGCAAGATCAGCTTTTGCGGGCCCCGCGTATAGGTGGTAGTTATGTTGTGTTGGTAGTCATTATTTGGCCTTAACTTGTAAGCAATTTTGAGCAATTTTGTGAGATTAAAGTTTTGTTTAAAAATAATACATTGCGGAATTTAATTTTATTTGTATTTTGTTTTTTAAATATTAAAAGGTTGTAATTTAAATGGTTGAATAGGTATATAGTATGTTTCTTAATTATGTTATTCACGAAGATTTAAATTTTTTATAGGTGTAACAAATAAGAGATGAAGTTGGGATCGTGTCTTTTTAATTTCGATTTAATGGATTAATCAATCTTTTACTTTTAGATTTGTACTATGATAGGGTAATTCGCATTAGTCAATAGATTTTGTCATAATGAAGATCTTGTTATGAGTTTGTAAGACTTAGTTTTTTTATTAGATTTTGTTGGTCAATCTTTCCTATTACACATCTAGTTTGAAAGAATGTTTACAATTTTTACATAGAAATGTGGATATTCTAAATTTTGTTTGTTTTTATTACATAAGATTATAGAAAATTTTGTGTAAAATATCTCAAGTTAAGTGTAAAATATATAAATTTTTTCTAAAGTTCAATTTATTGTGATATTTTATTTATTTTTGCACAATTTATTCATGAAAATTTTGTAAACCATATGAATGAAGAAAACAAATTGAATATTAAGAGCGTTGAAGAAAAATACGTATTAATTGATATAAATGCACACTATTAGATCACAAAATAATATTTTGTCCATTTAAAAGAATTAAATTATTGTAGAAACTCATGTAAATAAACATAAATAAAGACAATGGTGAATAATTGAATAATAAGTGACATAATTGACAAAAACAAGGAGTATGGAGGCACACACTTCTGGGCATGAAAGTATATTTAGCTATGGAGCAAAACAAAAGGCGCTTTAGGTTGGTAGAAGTGGTGGTACTTATTGAGATGGCAACAAGTGGAAAGCATAAAGAAGGGGAAGAGATTGGAGTGCCAATAGAGGAGAATTTAAGGAAAAATGAAGGTAGGTATGTGTAAACTGAGAGCAGGAGGGGAAAAGTAGAAAGGTTGAGAGTTGTCATGGATGATATTATGTGGATGTAGTTCACATTGAGTGTGACAAGAGAGTATTTGGAATGGAAATAAGTTCATAATTATGATGGATTTGGAAGGAGTGATATCTTAGTGTAGTGGAGGAAAAATAACACCCCTTTGTCTCCTCAAAGAGAGTGTTCATCTACTACCTCAAGTTAAAAGCTTAGGTGACAAAGGTGGAGAGACAGTTTTGACTATATTTTATATTTTAGGATAGATTCTAGAATAAGGACTTTGGAGATTGAAAGAGTAGACTTTAGAGGTCTTGTGAGCAAGTTGATTGGCTCTCGGCCAAGGACGACAATGTGGCGTGCAAACATCCATGTGGCATGTTGTAGTATCGTACAGTTTGAGAACATAACTCCTTGACAAAAATGCAAGGAGTCTACCAGCTACTTGAAGACTAAAATTTGGAAGTTTTACTAGACTAACAAAATAGTGGAAATGACGAAAAAAAACATGAAAAGAACTAACATGCATGGATTAAACTAAGTGAAACAAAATGATGAGATAAAAAATCGAAGAACGAACTCACAAGAGGTCCTACGCTACGAAGCCTCCTGCAAAGCTACAAATCAATAATTTGCACACAAAAACAACGAAAAACGTTGGGGTTATTTCAGGGCTTGCCTTGGTCAAACCCTTGTTTTGGTGTTTCCACCTCCACGAATAGCTAGATAGACAAATAGAGAGAATAATAGATTTTAAAAAATAGATAGATGGGGCAATAGACAAGTTAAAAGATCATATGCTATCAAAATAAATATGATATTGCAATAGAGAGAGTGAAGTTACCTCCCCTTAAGCAAGCTAATAGTGTCAAAGGAGAGTATGCAACACTCTAGACAAGCCAAGAGAGTCAAAGAGTTGATGTAGAAGCCATGATGTGCAAGAAAAAGGTGTTGAGATGGTGTAGAATGAGAAAGTGAGAACTAGAATGAAAGATAGATTGAGAGAATACCAGAATGAGTTCAAGGAATGGAAGAATGGAAGGGTAGAATGAAGAAAAGACATGCAAGAAGGCATTTTCAGGCATGGACCTGTAACCACATAGGTGTTACACTTCGTGGGCAGGCAGAAGTGTAACATCCCAACAACCACAAAATCAAGAATCCTTTTAGGACGTTTGTGCGACGCACATACGTGCAAGAAGGCGTTTTTGGGTGCATCTGCAACCACATAGGCATTACATTTCACAGGTAGGCAGAAGTGTAATGTCCCAACAACCACAAAATTATGAATCTTTTTGGGATGTTTGTGTGGTGCGTAGGCATTTGCGTGTTGTGCTAGCATCCCCAACAAAAAATCACTTGAAGATTGAAAACAAAGGGGTTTAGGGACGAGATTAAAGTTATGTGAAAAGGGGGACTTGGATTATTGTCTTTTATTAGGCTAAAGGGGAGTTTGTGAAATGTGAAATTGCACGGGGTGTAATTTTCGACATTACATTTTGCCCCCCACTTTAGTGAGCATTTGTATTCTAACATGTGCAAGCTAAAGTAGATAGAAAGAGGTTAAAGAGAATATACCCAAGACGAAGAGGACGTAGGTCTTCGATCTGGTATATGCAATAGAGAAGTTGAGCCAGGATGCGAAGAGGATATAGGTCTTCCATCTTGCAAAGCTGACTGCAATCTCACCACAAACATGTTAGCTGTGGATAAACACATTAGACGAAAAATAAAAAAAATAGACATGATAAAATTTGTAGATATGACATAATTTAAAGACATGACATAATCTGATAAGATAAAAGACAACGCTAATAAGTATGGCTTAGGAAGTTAGAGACCATACACCAAGTAGATAGGCATGTGGATGTTGCAAACTGCGTTGCAAGATAGTCACAAGAAAGATGAAAAAGACAAGTATAGTCAGGTTGCCCCCAAGCTAGACGACAAGATTATAAGACATTAGGACATATTTTTAAGACAAATTTTTGAAGAATAAGAATATGTAGATATGATGGCGCCCCCTTAGAATGATGTGTGCTATGCAAAGGAGCACATGTCATTTTTAGGAGAAGATAAAGACAAAGAGATGTGGCATGATATACATGGTGAGATGTATTCATGGAATGTTGTCACATGAGGGGCAACACATAAAAACCACAACATCAAAGGAAAAGAAGAGACGAAGAAATCAAGATCATGGGGGATCCAATTATTCAGGGTCAAAGCTAATCATATATATATATATAGTAAATGTATATAAATTGTTATCACCCCCCAAATAGATCAAAACAAGAAGAAGAGCACATGAAGGAAAAATAAAAAGGAAGTTGGGTCAACATGGAAGAGGCCTAAATGCCCCAATGCTTTGCATTGTTCTCAACATGAAAAAGCAAAGATTATGACAAATAGAAGAATGATGAGACAAATAGAAGAAGTGTATGGAAGATTTTCTCTCTCGTATCCAAGTACCTATAGGGGTATCAAGGGTCTTCCAAGTGAAAGCACAAACATTAACAAACAAACATAGGGGAACACAAACAAACACACAAATCTAATCTAAAGATAAAGAAGGGGTACCGCTCTAGTCTAACACCTCCAACAAGTCATCTTGCTCCCAATATAGATCATCATAGGGGGAGGGAAGACGAGCTTGAAGGGGCAGAATAGCAAGAACGGTGCTTGCTGACTCACCTGCAACAAGAGCCAAAGAGGAAGCCCCCTTGAGGTCTTCATTGCCAAGCTCGTGTGAGGTCAATGTCATTGATTTAGCAAAAATAAAATATAGAGTCAGAATATCCTCCAATGAGTCGAACATACACTTCGTGGGAGTGAAGTGTGTTGCTTGAACATGGGGAGGACAAGAAACTAGAGAGTCAGTGTCGTCTGCTAAAAAAGGGGCAATGAAAAACTCAAGTGAAGGAGGCGTCCCATCCATCACAAGAACGATGCACACCAAGGTAGAATAAGACGGAGAAGACAAATAAGTCTTTTTGTGACCTTCGTTTCAAATGAGGTCATTCTCCAACTTATGCTTAAGTGGAGGATGTGAGGTCCTCATAGTAGAAGAAAAAGAGGAAGAAGGAGAAGGGGTGATGGAAGACACAACCTTCGTATGAGGCATGTCGACGGGCTCAAGGAAATGAGAAAGATCTGGTAAAGAAGTGATCAAAGGTGGATTCGCAGGAGTGATGAACACTTGCACGGTCCACTTAGGATGAGGCTCATCAAGATCTAGTGAGAAATCCAGAAGCAAGACAAAAGCGATGGGAATAGAAGCAAGAATGAGAATGGAAACAAGAATAGAGACAAAAGAAGAAGTAGAGGTAGAGACAAAACAATCCCTATCAGTCTTCTACGAGGCCTTGCGCTCTTGGGCCAATGCATGTTGGCAACGCTAATGATCACGTGCAAGTCGGTTGCAATGACTATGAGCACTAGGAAGAATGGGCTACAAAGACTTCAGGGGATCCTGTTCCACTAGAGAAGTAGTCTCTGCAACTGCTACCAAAAGAAGAGAAAGCTCTTGAGGAGGGTCATGAGGAGAAATAGAAGCAAGACAAAGGTGATGGGAATAGAAGTAAGACAAATCTAGAAGCAAGACAAAGGCAATGGGAATAGAAGCAAGAATGGGAATGGAAACAAGAATATAGACAAAAGCAGAAGTAGAGGTAGAGACATAAGAGTCCCTGTCGGTCTTCTACGAGGCCTTGCGCTCTTGGGCCAATGCTTGTTGGAACCGCTTATGCTCACATGCAAGTCAGTTACAATGACTATGAGCATTAGGAAGAGTGGGCTGCAAAGACTCTAGGGGATCCTGTTCCACTGGAGAAGTAGTTTCCGTAGTTGTTGCCAGAAGAAGAGAAAGCTCCTAAGGAGGGATAGGAGGAATAGAGATAGGGATAGGGGTCTCAACCATGACCCTCTTTCCTTTGTTTTCCTTAGAGACAATTGGAGGAACAAGAGGAGGCATTAGAGGCCAAGAGACAGGGATAGGGGTCTCAACCATGACCCTCTTTCCTTTGTTTTCCTTAGAGACAATTGGAGGAACAAGAGGAGGCATTAGATGCCAAGATGCAGGGACAAATCCACAGGTAAGCTTCCCCTTACCATATAGGGTGGCTTAGGGGATAGTGGGTAAAACAGGGATTTGAAAGACTTGTGGTTTAGACTTTCACAACACAGGTGCCTTTCCTTTTCCTATGCTAAGCACAATAGGAGGAACTGAGGACACTGTCAAGAGTTGTGAAGTGCTAGGAGAAGATGAAGAAGGGGAAGGCCCATGGGTGGGAGCTTGCTTGTCCTTAGCCTTCGAAGGTTCAAAGGACAATGCATGCTATTTCATGTGCATAGGGGCCTTCATAGAGATCACATGGGAAGAAGGTGAGAAGACACCATCATAGACTAAACCTCCAATCTTATACCTAAAGTAGGCCTTGTCTAGCAAGTCGCTTGTAGGTGGTAAGGATCCAATTGGAGTAGGCCAAAAATGGTCTAGGGAAAATCCCCCACGCAACACAAGTGGTTTGTATCCAGTGTCCTAGATAGTATACACTGTTCCATCATGAGAAAACTTCAAACATTTGTGGACAATGGAGGCAACCAAATTCATGGAGACTAGCCATGGAATTTCTAATCTCACCCTGAATAGGTCGGATTTTGGTATCACAACAAATGGGACTTCAAGAGTTTTAGGTCCAATAAGGACTGACAAAGAGATAAAGCCAATAGATGGGACATAAAGACCATCATATATATGAAGTGTGGTCTGTGACTCATCATATTTCTCCTTGTGTGGATTATTTATGAAGAGGGTCTCCTCCATGATGACATTGACCCAACTCATAGGGTCAACCATAACACCAATCACGACATTATCATTGAATTGAGTCAGTATGTATAATGGAGAAGGTTCCCTATTAAGAGGCAAGTCATGTGGTGTGAATGTTATGTCAAGTTTTTTATCCATGTGACTTGAAGGAGGAACATGAGTGAATGAAACCATATTCACATACTTAGATGGACTAGGATGGACTAATGAAGAAGCATACATTATCAAATTAGTAGAATGGGAAGGGAAAGGATCTGTGTATATCTACAACTAACTGTTAGGTTTGACTACAAATTTGTTCAATTTTTTCTTTTTACCATCAAGTCGGATCATACCATTGTTGATGTGGTATTGGATAACATGACTAAGAGGCATGCATAATTTGGTATAATGACCTGAGACTTGATGGTATTGACAATTTTTTTTGCATGTTGTACCAATTAGGATAGGGCTCAGATAGCGGACTTATTTCTGGAAGGGAGATTAAACCATCTTTTAACAATTTCTGAAGAAAATTTGTGAAGGACTCAGATAACTTCATAAAGATTTCGTTACATCTTGTAGAGTTCTTTTTGGGAGGAACAAATACCACATTCACTACCACTTTATTCTTTTTCGACTCCAAAGAGAAAAACATGGCTAACCGACTACCTGGACAAGAGGACGAGGAGGGACCCTCGTACTAAGCCACTATTTTCTAATACTCACACAGTGCAACACATAGATGAGCAAATGAAGGGTACTTCATCAGAAAAAGTTTCTCTTGCAATGCCGAAAATAGGTTTTCGATGAACACATGCTATACATTAGAATATAATAGGGCGTAGGATATTTGGGAGAATAGAGATTGATAACAAGAAATAAATTCAATTACTTTTTCATGGGTTCCCTGCTTGCACTAGATGAGATTAGTGAAGGCGACGTTTGGTTTGATGTTTACTTGGAATTGTTGCAAGAACTAATTTACCAGCTGATCGAAAGAAAATATGGAATTATCAAGAAGCGAAACAAAACCATTCCAAAGTAGCATCATTAAGGGAATGTAGGAACAACTTTGCTAACAAAGCATCATGGTAAAAAAAATCAGTACACATGGCAGTGAAGGAGAAGACACGTGTCTGCAAATCTTCCATACCACTGTACTTATCAAATTTAGGAATTTCCATCCCTAGAGGGATGAGAGTATTCAAAATAACAAGAGACAGAGGGCTACGACGATAATATGGTTGAAGCATGGATTGAGAAGTGGAACTAGTCAAGTTGGCCAACTGAGATTGCATCTACCCCATGTTTTGTAATAGAGCATTAAGGACATGATCAGTTGACAAAGCCTCACTAGTTGAGGTGCCAAAGGTGGAGTGGATTCAGGTTCTAGATGTAGGAATTTTGAATCCCAAAGGGACTTGATTCACTTTGATTCTGGGAATTTCCATGAATGCGGTGTTGGTATTATTAGCAAAAATACTGGGAATGAAAGGACCCATGTCAACTGTATGCAAAGACACTCTTGTCATCGAAACATACGATTGGTGGCTAGTGATTTCCGATTGACCATCTTGAGGGTTACTCAAGATAGAAGTGTACGAAGGGACATGGGTTTCCACTATATTTGTGATCCATCGAAGTAACTCTAGGCCTCTACAATATGAAATAAGCAAGTTTCTTAGACTGTTAAGGAGAGGAGCAACTTGAGTGTATGTGTTTTCTTTTGTCAAAAAATCTTCAAACTCTCCAAGTCTCACTTCCAAAGAATGAATCTGTTCAGCAGGAACCATGAAATTAGATTCATTAGCTATGACAAAGGAAGAGTTGGAAGGAGAGGTTGGTGGGGTATGTGCTTGAACTTCAACTAATGATTGGATAGGAGCAAAAGGAGGTGCAAAGTTAGGTGATAGTCCTGTAGAGAACTCCTCAAAATCAAGGTCCCGACGAGGACTGAACTATCTTCTAGAACCCATATATAGATGTCGATAAATTCTCCTAACTACATGTCTAGAGGTAGTGGACTGGGTTGTGAAACTCATAAAAAGCATCACAACACTCTATCCAATATATGTCCCAACAAGAGAATAATTATTTTCAACAAAACAATAAAGGTAAGAATATGGTCACGCCAAATTCACTAAAATGTAGCGGAGGAAAAATAACACCCCTCTGCCTTCTCAAAGAGAGTGTTCCTCTACTACCTCAAGGGACAAGCTCAGGTGACAAAAGGTGGAGAGACATCGTTTTGACTATATTTTATGTTTTAGGAAAAAATTTAGAATAAGGACTTTAGAGATTGAAAGACCAGACTTTAGAGGTCTCGTGAGCAAGTTGACTGGCTCTCGACCAAGGAAGATAACACGACATGCAGACATCCAGGTGACATATTGTAGTCTCGTACGGTTCAAGAACATAGCTCATTGATAGAAACACAAGGAGTCTACTAGATACTTAGAGACTAAAATATGGAAGTTTTACCAGACTAACAAAATAATGAAAATGATATATATAAACATGAAAATAACTAACATGCATAGATTAAACTAAGTGAAACGAAATGATGAGATAGAAAAGGGAAGAACAAACTCACAAGAGGTCCCATGCTACAAATCCTCCCACAAAGCTACAAATCAATAATTTGGACACACGAAAACAAGGAAAAATTTTGGGGCTATTTCAGGGCTTGTCTTGGTCAAACCCCCGTTTTGGTGTTTCCACCTCCATGAACAACCATATAGACAAATAGAGAGAATAATAGATAAAGAAATAGATAGATGAGACAATATACAAGTTAAAATATAATATTCCATCAAAATAAATACGATATTATAATTGAGAAAGTGAAGTTACCTCCCCTTAAGCAAGCTAACAATGCCGAAGGAGAGTATGCAACACTCTAGATAAGCCAAGAGAGCCAAAGAGTTGATGTAGAAGCCAAGACGTGCAAGAAAATGATGTAGAGATGGTGTAGAATGAGAAAGTGAGAACTAGAATGAAAGATAGATTGAGAGAATGCCATAATGAGTTCAAGGGTAGAAGAATGGAAAAGTAGAATGAAGAAAAGACATGCAAGAAGGTGTTTTTGGGGACGTCTACAACCACATAGGTGTTACACTTCATAGACATGCCAAAGTGTAACATCTCAATGACCATAGAATAAATAATCTTTTTGGGATGTTTTCATGGCATCTAGATGTTTGCGTGTCGCATTAGCATCCTCAAAAAAAGTTCACTTGAAGACCAAAAACAAAGGGGTTTAGGGACAAGATTAAAGCTATGTGAAAAGGGGGAATTGCATTATTGTCTTTTATTAGGCTAATGGGGAGTTTGTGGAATGAAAAATTGCATTTGTTGTAATTTGAAATTACACTTAGAAAGTTGTTAAATTCACAATTCGAGAAGATAAATGTACAAGTAACCATGAAGATAGGGATATTGTGACATAATTGACAAAAAAAAGGAGTAGGAAGGAGCACACTTTTGGGCATGAAATTGTATTCAACAATGAGTGAGGAAAACAAAAGGCGTTTTAGGATGGTAGAAGTGGCTACACTTGGTGACATGGCAACAAGTGGGAAGCATAAAGAAGGGGAAGAGATTGGAGTGCTAATAGAGAGGACAATTTCAGGAAAAATGAAGGTGGGGATGTGAAAAGTGAGAGCATGAGGGGAATAAGTAGAAGGGTTGAGAGTTGTCATGGATGATATTATGTGGATGTAGTTCACAATGAGTGACAAGAGAGAATATTTGGAATAACAATAATGATAGATTTGGAAGGAGTGATATCTTGGAAAGGTGTTAAATTCACAGTCTGAGAAGAGAAATGTACAAGTAACCATGAAGATAGGGAGATTGTGACATAATTGACAAAAAACAAGGAGTGCTCTCCTTAATGAATCACTAGTGCGAATGTAATATTGATTGAGGAAGAAAGGGATTCACTCCACACAAAAATAAGAAAACTATATAGAAATTCTAGGGTTTCCATTCAAAAATCAATGTTGGAAAGGTAAAATTTTTACTTTCTTAAATGGACCTCATCAACAAGCTTAATAGCATATTGTTGATTTGAATGAAAATTTAAAAGTAGATTAAACAAAATTAGGGAGACACATTTTCAATCAAATATCTTTTGAAGGGCTTCTTCCTCATAGAATTCCCTTTCAACTCGAAAACATATAAGTCACTAAAAGGTGGGACCTAGATGTTTCAAGGGTTTCAAAGGGTTGGCATCATCCTTAAGGAATGGTCTCTAAAATTCAACCCACTAACTTGTTGGCCTTGAAATCTTGGTGTAGGTAATACAACATTATGGAGGAATATTAGGATATTGTGATCTTGGAGTAGATAAAAAAATTATTGGGCCACTTTCTTTACATAAAGGAATTTATCATGAAGGATGATTCAAGGGTCTATGCTTGCATTTACATAAGGAAGGACATCTCCACCTCTGTTAAATCACAAAACATTGAAAATTGGAGTCTAAAGCCTAGAACTAATTGGTTGACTTGGAGCTCAATTTAATATTCTATACACAATGTAAATCTAGAAGCCATTACACATACATTACACCAAATATGTTCCACAAATCTCCTAGAAATGGGTCAACAAAGTTCCAACATATAATACTATTATCAAAAAAGATATTTTGGAATTAGACAAATTGAATTTGAATTAGGTGGGAAACTCCAACACTTAAAATTATCTTTAAAATCTTCTTCTAAATGTTAGAGAATCCCTCACCTTGGTCCTAACTATATGTATCCTATCTTTGTAGATGTCTTAGAGAGGAATATGATTGCCTCAACCATGATCCAAGTTCCCACTACTAAAAATGCAGACCATAACCTTATCCGTGAAACAAAGATAGAGCAAGATGAGCTTCCTCCCTCTCATGATGTGGGGGAGGAGTTGGTAACAACTAAAATTTGATATTTCTTAATAGGAATTATAATAAAAAAGGCTAATCATGGCTCCAAATATAGGAAGGGAATAAAGAAAATGATGGAAGTCATGAGGAGATCGACTCTCAACTTCAATAACTTAAAGCCAAAGTAGTAGGTGAAATTTCCCCCATTGTTGTAGTGAGGATCCTAACCTAGAATGTTATGGGCCTCAATGCCCCTAACAAAAGATGCTTAATGAAATGCCAATTGTTTTGCAATAAATCAAGATTGGATTAATTGAAGAAGAAATTTTGATCTAGAGGTGGTATGAATGGAAGTGATTGTTTTTTTGGGTGAATAATGATTCAAATGGTTTAGGAATTCACTAGTTTGAAAACTCAGTCACAATGTATCCCCTAGATTGGGTGAAAATTAACAACTATGCTAGGTGACAAGTCTAGCCTCAAAATTTTAAGTTCTTTTTGCTAAACATGTGTGGTACCACATGCTCTATTATCAAAAAGATGCTATGGAACCTTGCCACCTATATATTGGATACTACAAGGAATTAATTATTCATTATGCAAGGATACTTCACTGCCATTTTGAGCTTAGATGACAAATAAGGGGGGTGTCTTGATGGCAACCCAATCTCAACTTGATTTGATCTCTTTTGTACAGTAGAATACATTGTTGGATATCATTCCCAAAAAGAGATCATATACTTGGAAAAATCATTAGCTATTTGTAATATTGTTGAGTGGTTAGATAACTTTCTTCTATCCTCTCTTAGTTGGATATTGATATCACCTTAGAAAGTGAGATCATTCCATGCTTTGGCTTTTACCATTTTTGAATCCTCCTCTAAACCTAAGAAGAATCCTCAAATCTTAGATTCCCATTTAAATTTGAAAACATCTATTTTTGAGATGAAACCTTTGTAGAAAAGGTCAAGGAATGTTGGTTGGGTCTTTGCAAAGTGTAAGGCACAAAAATATACACCTTTGTTAAAATTTATTTTTCCTTGAAAAGAAATTTGCAGGATTGAAGAGAAAGATATTTAAAAACATATTTTCTACACAAAAAGAATTGAAAAGGAGTCATTCTCTCAATAAATTAGTCATTACAAAGGGAATGAATCAAGGGTAGTTCAACCAAGAAAAATCTCTACATGCTAAGTAAATAGACATTCAATCCAAGGAGGGCAATGTGAATGACAATTTTTTTATAGCTTTGTCAAGGCTTGATGCAATTGGAATAAAATCTTCTCCATCACAACCAACTATGAGACCACCATTGAAAATTTGGAGTCCATTAAGGTGGAAGTAGTCTATTTAAAAAACCTGCTTGAAAGTGAGGTGACCTCTAGTTTGCATGCTCAATTTGAATTCCTTCAAGTTATTCAAAACATTATCACAATTATGGAGGATGATTCAAATTGGCACTCACTCAAATGCATTTGAACAAGGTTCATATGCCAAATGGATTCCCTAATACCTTTAAAAATGCAAGCATGTCATGTGTTAAGAGGTGGTAGCTTTCAATGAATCACACATATATTATAAAAGGCATAAAATCCCTTAAATTGCACTTTTATCTCTAATTCCCAAAAGTGCTACCCCTTTGTATTTTTTTAGAATTCAAAAAACTCTCATTGTGTAATACCAAATACAAAATCCTTTCAAAAGTAATACCTAATAGGCTCAAATCACTCTTTCCTTCTCTCATTTCTTAAGAAAAAATCAATTTTGTTCAAGATAATGTAGTTTCTAATGGTATTGTTACAACACATGAGATTATTCATATTCAATTTCTAATAAAAATTCTAGCATAGTTTAAGTTTTCTTAGGTTGGTGGGAATGAATCTTTGAGTATATCTCTATGAATCAATTTTATGTTCTCTTAAATGGGACGCCTTTTGGATTATTTGATGCTTAAAAAGGCTTGTGATAAGGTGATCCTTATTACCTTACCTATTCATTTTGATAGAAGAAATTTTGAGTCTCTTCTTTATACACTCTCAGTCCCTCCAGTTGGGGGGAAAAGGGTGATAAAGAAAGTGTTGGAGAATCAAATGAGGGAAGAGGTGAGAATACTCTCAAGGAAGGGAAATCCCCAAAGTTCTAGGGTTGCTGTGACTAAGTGGGTTCCCTCGGTGGCCTGCATTGGTGAAGCGAGGATCTAAGCTGTAAGCAACTAGAGTTTAAAAGATGGAAATAAGTCATGGTTATTGAAGGTGTTGATGAAACCATTTTATTCAATGAGGCTAATTTGATAGAGGCCACAAACATGAAGAATATGTTGGTGTGAATATATGTCTTGTACCTAGTAATTTATCTTACTAGGGAAGTTTAGGGGACTTATTCACATGTTAAGTTTACTTAGGATATAAGATTCTTTCTAGAAGTCTTAGTTGGCATGTCTAGAACTTATCTTTCTAGCTTTTAATGCTTGATTCCTAGGCTGTTAGGTTGTTAGTTATGTCATGTCATAGGATTAAGACACATGTCACAATCATGTTTAATCCTATTCCTCACCCTGCCTATATAAGAAAGGTCATTGTACTCATATGATATATTCTTCTATTGAAAATTGAGTTGTTTTCTTAGATTAATACTTTGTAAAACTTTAATATTGCTGATCTAAATAAGCTTTTCCTTTTGTTACAGATTCTTTGTGGGTGATTATCTGATTAATCCATTTTACTGTTTGTAGAATGTAGACAAAAGTTGATAGAAGTAGACAGGATATTAGAAAGATTACACAAGCATGTACCGTGGAGAAACCCTTTCGAGAAAAAACTCCACCAAGAATTATTCTATTATTCAATCTCTGAAGTAGATTACAATAGCTCCAATTCTTGCTTGAGAATTCCTCTTTTGACTGCACCAAAACTTCTTCGCATCTGCAATCAAAACTGATACAAACTCTCTTCAACTTGCTTGAGATATATAGGAAATAAACAACTTTGTAAACTCCAAAAGAGTTACAATTACAAAGCTCAATCCCTATCTCTTAAAAGGTACACCTATCTCTTCCAAGTAGAGTTTAACCATGAAGAACAATGCCAAATCATCATCTTCATCCATTTGGGCGTCCCAAACTGAAGTAGCAACTCAACCTCTATTCTACAAATATCTTCAAGGCTCTATCCTCAAAGTAGGTTCCCAAGAGTGGACCCACTTAACTTAGCCTTCTGAAATATCTCAACATGCAAAGGAGTTAATTCCAAGAATCCAACTTGGGCACCCAAGTTGGGTCCAAGTCATTTCTTGTTATCTAAAACATTTCTCAACACCATTCATGCAAGAATGGTCATCCCTTGTTAACTAAAGGTAATCCTTGTTATCTGCCATGCAACTCAATTCATTAGCCATGCATTCCAAGTTAACTGAAGTCAACTAGCATTCAACTAAAACTAACTGAAGATAACTAAACCATAACTGAACTAAACTGAATTGAATTGAACTGAATTGAACTAAATTGAACTAAAATGATTTTGAACTGAACTGAACTGAACTAAACTGAACTAAACTAAATTGATCTGAATTGAACTGAATTGAACTTCATGCATGCAAACATCAAATCCTAAATCCTAGGATCTTTACATGCATTCAAAAGTGTTATCTCTTACTTTGAATAGTTAACTGAACTCAAGGTGAGTGTCACCTACCATGTGGGCGCCCCATGTGCCCCTATTATTTAGGAACTCATAATGGACACCCTCACATGCTCCTAACATTTAGAATTAACTACAAATATCAATTAACATGATTATTTCATCAAATATTAATCTCTTCCTAATCCTAGTGTTGATGAACACATTCCAATGACTTAGGAGATACATGAAATAAATAATGTTTAGGATTGCAATTAAATAGCATCCTATTTCCAACATCTTCATACCTCATCATCATTTTGATAGGTCTTGTAATGACGAAAAAAGTATTCCCTAACATGGCCTTGATTTAGTGTTGTCATATGTCTAACATATTTACATTAGGTCTTGGGCCCTTGTGAATTAAATGAGCTTATTGATGCCTTATTTAGAGTGTTGTAACACATTTTCACACTTTTCTAGGGCTTTCATAAATAATTGGGCTTCTTTATGCTTTGATTGGCCTCATTTTGCATCCACAAGCCTCATTTAATGCATCTTTTTGAGGATAATCCCAACATAAATCAACACCCAATCATAATTTAGGTGTTTTTAGGTTGTGTGGCAAAAATTTAGTGATTTGGGACTCATACGCCACCTTGGGCATATAAGTCCCACCTAGGGTTTTGGGTCCTGAACCTGATTTTACACCTTTCTAAGCATTTTTGAAATTGGTCCCATAAATTATGCCTAATGCGACTCATATGCCACCTTGGGCGTATGAGTCATGTGTGGCCCAAAATTAAAATTAATTCAAATTCTTTGTGGGATTTTATCCTCCTAGATATGATGTCGGCTTGTAGTGTTGTAATTTTGAGAATTTTTGAATAATTAAGTATAAATACAAGGTTCTTTCACTCATTTTCACCAAGCATTCAAGAGATCACCTAGCAAGTTGAATGAGCATTCTTATAGCAAGTTTGAGTTCACAAGAGAATTCAAGTGTTTACAAGAGCATTCAAGAGCATTCAAGGGAAGATTATCAAGCATTGTAGAGAATTATTCAAGCATCAAGCATCATGTCAAAGTCTTCATGCATCATGTGTGTTTTTGAGCTAACAATTGTGATATAGGGTTTTCTGATTCAAGATCTATCTTATTCAAGCAAGAGTCAGGGTATACATACATTGGGGCCATCTCATACATGTTTGTAGTACTTCATTGCTAGGGTTTGGTGAGTTGCAACATCATATTTTGTTCATTCATCATTCTCCATTCTTATTTCTCTTCATTTCAAGGTTTGATTACCAAAATGAGGTTTGACCAAGGAAAACCCCTTTCCCCTAACAAAACAACATTTTTCCCTCTCTTTAGTGTGTGATTTGCAGGTTTAGGTTGAAGAAACATTGAAGAAAAAGTTTGGAGAAAGTTGTCAAAGTGTTCAAAGTTGTCATTTAGTTGTCACCTTGCATTAGAGATACTTGGAAGACTTCTATAGGCTGCAAATTAGGGTTTCAGATTTAGAAATTTCAATTGGGAAGCATAGAGTAGACCTTGAAGTCTAGATTCAGGCTTTGAACTTTTAGAAAATCCTAATTGGACTGATACACCAGTTATAGTGTATGAGTCCCAGTTTAGGTCAAATTTTTTAGGTTTTTGTAGTTTTAGACACCCATTTGCCAGATTTTAGTTTCTGCACATAAACCCAGATCTGGGATTGATTCGTCCAACCTAGTGTATGAGTCCCAATCAGCATTAAAGTCAAAATTTGCAACATTTCAGGGCTTCATTAAGTCATTTCCAGATTTCCAGGTGCACACATTTCATCTTGTAGATTTTTGTTTTGATTTTCATGCATTTATAGGTCATTTAGTGAAAGATTGCATCATATTAGGGTTAAGCATTTCATCTTGCATTTCATTTGTCTTTCCAAGCCCTAGCTTGGTGGTGAACCCCACATTATCTTACAATCATATCTTAAGACAACCCTATTGCAAGATATCTTTCTCTTTTGCATTGAGATCTCTAGGGTTATCCTTGATTGAGATAATTGGAAAGTGGGTCTTGCTCTATGTTCTAAACCATACAAAAGCATTTCTGCCATTTTCTGCCATTTTGTTTTGGTGAACCTGCATTTAGAACATCATAATTTTGATTTGGAGTGCATTATCATCCTAGATTTTTCTTGCATTAACATTGCATTAGGGTTTGCATTAGTGAATTGACATTCTTGTTGGAAAGAGACACTGTAAATTATTTCTAGTGTTGTCATTGATGGAAACCCTTTTAAGTAATTTGATCCACATGTCATCATTTGATCATACTGGCAGAAAGATTGAAGATAGTCAAGCTAGAACAGAGCATCCAACAGATTTGTGTTCATTGATTCATATGCAAATTTTCTGTTATCTTTTAGAGTTGTGGATCTCAGGGAAGGTTTTTTGGTATATGATCTATGTTATCTATGAATCTTAGTGTTTCGTATCAATCCGTGTGCAAGTTAGAATATTTGGTTGATTAATTTTCTGTTTATTAGTGCAAGAAGGTCAACTTGGTGAATGAAGCGTGTTGCAGATATTAGAGGAGTAATTGTTTAAGTGTTTTTGTGTTCAAGCATTTTGATTTGGGTCATCACTATGTTGTGGCTGACTTTGGTGGGTGTGCATTGAAAATTAATTATGATTTGAGAAAAACAGTTTGTAAATATTTTTATGTTTTATTGAACCCGACATGAAGCGATTAAATCCTTAGTAGTAGATATATGAAAGCGATCGATTATATCATTTTGGTGTGTGTAAAAAGTGAGTTGATGTGTGTTGCAAATGTCAGAGAGATTGTAGAGCGATTATGCACAGTTTCTCTTGTGCAATAAGGATTTTTTGATGCGAGTTAAAGCAGGACATAGCAGAAGAGAAAAATCAAATAGAAGGTCTAGAATTTGATTGATGAGCTTAACCAAAATTGTAATAAGGAATTTTTAGATGCTACTTTCTCAGTTCAAATCTTTTGGATGTTATCCAAATACTTTTGTAAGGAAGTAAGCATTTTTGTTTTGAGCAGTGAGCTCTAGGCAGTGTGCCTAAATGCAAGTGCATTCCCATTTTTGTAAACATTATTTTGAGTATACTCAGATAATATTGTGGATTGACCTCCACTGTGGTTTTTCCCCTAACAGGGTTTCCATGTAAAAATACTTGTGTTATGGTGTTATGGTTGTTTGTTTTATGTTCCTACATCTTTCTCTTTTTTTGAATGTTATAAGTGCTTTGAAGATCAGATTAATAAAGTTAAAAATTGTAGAACACTGATTCACCCCCCCTCTTAGTGTTCCTTGATTCCAACAATTCTAGGGTTTCTAATTTTTCCTTACTGAAAGTGTATATAGCTTGTATATGTGCTTTGGTTAGCTTTGGATGTCCTTGAAGTCCTTAGTGGATGTGTCAATTTGTGCTTTTGGAAATGAACCTAATGAAATTGAACTTACTCAAGCTCACTCAACTCCTAATGCATGTCCTCCTCGTGATGTTGACATCATTGGAGAAGATGATGACATCATGAATAAGTTCCTAAATGATTGCCTTAATAACCTTGAAGTTAATGCATCCTTTTATCCATCCATGACACAACCAACATCCCCTATAATACCACCACTTGATATGTTTGTTTACTTACATCCTAAAACTTAGACAAAAATTGAACCTAAGTTCCCTACAATAGGTGAACCTAGTTCCTCTAAGCAAGCAAACACTCAAACATTCTATGTTAACAAAATGAGAAACACTCCCATCAACCTAGAAGAGACATATGGAAAATGATTTACAATCTTAACTAAACAAGGATGTGATACAACAAGTGAACATGAAATTCATCAACTCTTAGAGAAAATTCCAATTATAAATACAAAAGGACTAGGATATCAAGATCCTCATACTAATATGAATGTCCTCCTTCTTTAATAAAAACCTATGATTCGTAACGAGATAAGGATGAAAGGATCATCTTAGGTCCTCCTCCTCAACATTCAACTAGGAAAATTGGTGAATCTAGCAAGCATAGAAGGCCTTACAAACTAAAGAAATTAAAATTCCTGGTGCAGGAGCACCTGGCAAAGTTCAGCTTAATTGAAGTTCTTGTTGGAAGTCTAAATTTTGTTGTGATATTTTTGAGGTCATGTTGACCATCTATCTTGGTGTTGTTGTTTTGAATAAAGCTTGATCAATCTTGATCAATGGATTGGGAGGTGGCAATCTTGTTTTGGTTTTGGAAGTCCCAACTTGTCAACTTTACCAATCTTGTCAAAGTGTTAGAAAACACATGGGGTTTTATATTTTACATGATTAGGTCATCTATGGGCTCGACCTGAGCTCCTAAAGGGTTGTGGAAGCCTATTTAAGGGCAGACTTGATCCTGAGGCAAGGTTAGATGCATTGTTATTGAGTGACCTAATTGAAGATTGAAGAAAACATCGTTGAGAAGACAGTTTTCTTGTATTTTTGTATTGAAATTGATCTTTAATGGCGTGATTCTATTATTTCACTGTAGTATGTAGTGTTAGACTTATACAATCTTGAGGAGCCTTTCTTTTTGATTTTGTAGTTTGTTTTCAATTTGCATTTGTAAATACTTTGGTATCCTGTGTTTTCTGGCCTGAATCAGGCGGTGTTGAATAGATGGAGGCTTAGAGAACCTTCCCACCGTACAATTTGTACGGCCTTTTGGGAAATGTGCCCTACCTCCATGCTTGTAAATATGGTAGGAGTTAGAGTGTTTTTGGTTGCAGGAGCTAAGAGAAAATCCTTACCCTAGGCGAGACAGTGAAAGCCTGGCTAGGAAAGGCTACAAGACAGTGGGGATTATTTGTAGGGGAAAGAAGCTTTTTGAGAAATTCTTTCTTGAGAATTTAGGAAAGGGTCCTGACTATGCATGGTGATCAGGGAGAGGTGTTTTCAATCCATTTTCTAGGAAAGTTTTCTAACAGTCTTAAAACAGCTTTTAAAAGCTTTGAAACCCTAGCTTGTCCATTTTCAAGACTAGGCACTGTACGGACAGTTAGGGCTTGAGACTGTTAAAATCTTAAGGTGATGTTCAAGTGAAGCAATAGTCTTGAAGAGAGTTTGGGTGGTTATTTAGGAATTTGTGAATAATCATCAGTTTCCTTAAAGTTGAAGGACTAATTGGCTCAAGGGCTACTAGCCTTCTAAACCTATGGAATAGGCTTCATGCAAGCGTTGGCAAGATGGAGTCTAAGTGAAGTTTCAGGAACCCTAGGAGGTTGTTTTGGAGCTTTGGAAAGCATTCCCTCACCCCTGCAAGATCCATTTATGTATTGAGGGAGGATTAGTCTTTTGGATGCATAAAAGGCTAAAGAAGAATGGAGCCATAGTACCAAGATTTGGCTTGGTGGTTGCAAACTAGAAATGATAGTAGGGTTGGAAAGAAGAACTAGGGGTGCCTAGATAGTATAGGACCTATAGGTTGAGTGGTGGAGAGTGACACCAAAGGGATTCATCAAGGTGAGACCCGGAGCATTGAGTCAGTGATTGTCTCATTCCAACCCTGTCCCTATCAATTCCCTTGTCCACCACTTGAAGCTAAAAGAAAGTTACAAATACTTCTAAACCAAGGACTTATACTATTGCTACCTATGAAAGAAAATATAAGACTATATCCTAAAGGTGTAGATGTTCCACATTTATGATACCATAGAACTCTTGAACATAGTACTGATGAGTGTCATGCATTCAAAATCATCTTGATCAAATATCACTTTTTTAATGATAATTTTTATCCAGTGATTGCATAACATACCCTTCCGCTCTTTGTCATGTAATAGTTGTAGAATCTTGCATTCTCACCATTACATGATCCTTCCCATCACCTACCTTGGCTCATTCTTGTCTTACACATACTGGGGGCAAGAATTAGATAGCCTTGTGCTAGTAGTGCATTTGTCATTGTTCCTTTATCTAGGTTGAGTTGCATGTGCCTTACTAGTCTTTTTCATTATTTCTTTTTCTTTTGTGTGATTGCATGTGTGTGGTGTGATCCCCCGTGATGTTTTGTTTTATTTTTTCTCTCTTTGTGATATTCCTCTATTTGTACCTTTATTATTCTCTATGTCATAACTCTTTTTATCTTTTCTTTATCTCTTTTCATTTGTCTTGTGTTTTCCTTTTGGGGATGACACAAGGCGTCAAGATATTCATGTCTCTTCCTTGTTAACCCAAAATATTTTCCTTTATCTTTCTTTTCTTTGTCTTGTGTTTTCCTTTTGGGGATGATGCAAGGCATCAAGACATTCATGTCTCTTCCATGTTAAACCGAAAGGTTTTTCTTTGTTTTCACTCTCTTTGTGCCATTCTTCTAGTTCTATGAGTATTTGGGGAATGATAACAATTCTGAGCTCTCTAAAAGCATTGTAGCAAGAACATATTGACCCCAAATCCATAGATCCCTTATGTGTTTGTTTTTTCATTTTGTGGGAAACCCCTCTCTTTTCTTTGGCATGACGTAGCTTTATTTGGAAACATATGACTTGGCATAGGGATTTCCAAGTTGTCTCTCATGTCTTCTTTATTGTTAGCATTTATCATTTGCTACTTTAAAATAATTGCTCACATTATGGTGTTTAGCAATTTCTTTAAAGTGGGGGCATACATTGGCATTATTATTTTGCATTTTTCTTTTTCATGGTTCATGGTGTAGTCTTCTTACTTTATGCAATGTGTTTTTCACTTTATGGATGAAATTCGGTGTAATGTACTTCAAAGCGTGATCTCTCTAAAGAATATTACATTCCTCTTAGTGGCTTGATGTGACACACTGCATCCCCTAAGTTGTGAATCTTTTTATTCTTCGATTGTTCCTCTCTTAGAGACATTAGAACAATGTCCCCTAAGTTAAGACCTCGTATGAACTAAGTAAGACTCCTTTGAACGTTCTTCATTGTTGCATTTGCATTTTCGGTTATATGGCCACCCTGCATAACACACTTTGCATGCCTGTGGAACCATCTTGTTTGTTCATGAGTTCCAAGCAAACAAAGTTTTGCTTGCCTCATGAAGCTCGAAGTTCATTTTTGCATGGTGCCTTATTAAAGTTATCATGAGGTATAACTTTGGTATGGTTTGACAGGAAGCCGAATGAGGGCATGAATTTTCCTTAGCCACTCGCGCATGTGTGTGAGTGCATACCGTCCATGTGTGTGTGTGTCTCACCTTCTTGGATTACCCACCTAGCAGACAACCTAGAGTTCCATTCCCTCAGAGTGAGTGTGTATTTTTTAGAAAAACAACCTACATCTGATCCACATTGCTATGGAAAAATGGTCGAAGCTTGATCCATCAATATTTTTCCATTATTCTTCTTTTCTCTTTGTCTTTGGCAGTGTATGCTTGTGCCTTGTTGTTGGTCTTTATATCATTTTCATGCGTGTTCTTTTGTGCCTATGTTGGTTTGCCATGGGACCTTGGTCCTGAGGGCTTGCACAATCCTCTTGATCATGGTCGTCCTATCTTACTAGCATTGGTGCATTTGGACCCCTCTTGATGTGCATTGGTCTACTTTAGTGTGAGTTGGAAGCAAGTTCCTTCTCTCACTAAAGTGGGGGCTAGATGTAATGACGAAAAAATTATTCTCTAACATGGCCTTGATTTAGTGTTGTAATATGCCTAACATATTTACATTAGGTCTTGGGCCCTTGTGAACTAAATGATATTATTGATGCCTTATTTAGAGTGTTGTAAAGTGTTGTAACATATTTTCACACTTTTCTAGGGCTTTCATAAATAAATTGGGCTTCTTTATTCTTTAATTGACCTTATTTTGTATCCACAAGCCTCATTTAATGCATCTTTTTGAGGATAATCCCAACATAATTCAACATTCAATCATAATTCAAGTGTTTTTAGGTTGTGTGGCCTAGATTTAGTGATCTACAACTCATACGCCACCTTGGGCGTATGAGTCCCACCTAGGGTTCTGGGTCCCAAACTTGATTTTACACCTTTCTAACCATTTTTGAAATTGGTCCCATAAATTATTCCTAATGGGACTCATACGCCACCTTGGGCGTATGAGTCCCGTGTGGCTCAAAATTAAAATTAATTCAAATTATTGGTGGAATTTTATTCTCCTAGATCTGATGTTAGCTTGTAGTGTTGTAATTTTGGGAATTTTGCATAATTAAGTATAAATACAAGGTTCTTTCACTCATTTTCACCTAAGCATTCAAGAGATCACCTAGCAAGTTGAATGAGCATTCTTATAGCAAGTTTGAGTTCACAAGAGCATTCAAGGGAAGATTATCAAGCATTGTAGAGAAATTCAAGCATCAAGCATCATGTGTGTTTTTGAGCTAACAATTGTGATGTAAGGTTTTCTAATTCAAGCTAACATTTCATTCAAGATCTATCTTATTCAAGCAAGAGTCAAGGTCTACATCCATTGGAGCCATCTCATACATGTTTGTAACACTTCATTGCTAGGGTTTGGTGAGTTGCAACATCATATTTTGTTCATTCATCATTCTCCATTCCTATTTCATTTCATTTCAAGGTTTGATTAACAAAATGGGGTTTGACCAAGGAAAACCACTTTCCACTAACAAAACAAAATTTTTACCTCTCTTTAGTGTGTGATTTTTAGGTTTAGGTTGAAAACAAATTGAAGAGAAAGTTTGGAGAAAGTTGTCAAAGTTGTCACCTTGCGTTAGAGATACTTGGAAGACTTCTACAGGTTGCAAATCAGGGTTTTGGATCTAGAAATCAATTGGGAAGAATAAAACAGACCTTGAAGACCAGATTTAGGCTTTGAAGTTTTAGAAAACCCTAATTGGACTGAGACGCCAGTTTTGGCGCATGAGTCCCAGTTTAGGTCAATTTTTAGGTTTTTGTAGTTTTAGAGACCCTTTGCTAGATTTCAATTTCTGCATAGAAACCTAGATCTAGGACTGATTCACCCAGCCTGGCATATGAGTCCCAGTCAGCATTAAATTTGGAATTTCTATCATTTCAGAGCTTCATTAAGTCATTTTCAGATTTCCAGGTGCACACATTTCATCTTGCAGCTTTCTGTTTTGATTTTCATGAATTTATAGTTTATTTAGTGAAAGATTGCATCATATAAGGGTTAAGCATTTCATCTTGCATTTAATTTGTATTTCCAAGTCCTATCTTGGTGGTGAACCCCTCATTAGCTTACAATCATATCTTAGGACAACCCTATTACAAGATCTCTTTCTCTTTTGAATTGAGATCTCTAGGGTTATCCTTGAATGAGATAATTGGAAAGTGGGTCTTGCACTATGTTCTAAACCATACAAAAGCATTTTACCCATTTTTCACCATTTCAGATCTTAATATCAAGCAAGCTTATATTATTGCATACCCTCTTGTAGAAGGTTTTCGTTATTTTTGTAGATGTTCTTGGGTATAGAGCTAATCTTTAGTTCTTACATGGTATTAGAGCCAAGACTTGCGAAACCCTTCTCAGATTTAAGGGTTGATCTATTGCTAGTGAGAGATCTAGGTTATTTTTAGTAAAGATGAGTATGCTCTTCCCTTGCACCATATGGTGAACTTGGGAATCAAAAAACTTGAAAAAACACCTGATTTGGAGGGTTTTTTTATGTGGTTATTCATTGTAGGTCAATTTTGGCTCATGTTGGAGGAAATCTGAGCTTAGATTTGAGTTCAAGGCGGATGAGAAAGTCAAGATCGACTTTTGTTTCACCTAAATTTGACATTTTTTGCCAAAGCTATAAGGGTTTGAAGATTTCAAGATCCAGAGGCAGCAGAGCTTTCAACACATTTTCAGCCCAAATCGACCTCACCATTTCCTTCAGAAGGCTTGAGAGACAAATTTTCATATAAATATGCCCATATTTGGCCTCAGGTATTTTTGAGGATTTTTTTTTTTACTTGGGAAAGCCGTATGACCCCTCGGGTGTTGCAAGTATGAGTAGTTGGCATTGTCATTGATGTCAACAATCTTTGGGGAGATTGTTGCAGGCTTATGTTTGTGTTGTCATTGATGTCAACTGGTAATGATTGAGAAGTTGTGTTGATGCTTTGATTAGTTTCATTATGTTATCATTAATAAGTGCTACTGGTGTGAACCTCTATGTTGCTTTGATAAGCTTCTATGTGTGGATTTTGTTGGTTTAGTGATGTTGAGGAAGTTTTGAAGATTATGATTATGTGTGTCTGGTGCTTGGTTTCCAAGTGATTTTGAGAAAATTTGAATAAAAGAGGAAACAATGTGTTGTAGAGGTGTTCTAGTATACAGTGTGGTGTTCTAGTTTTGCTCTGCATTTCTTCATGGTTGAAGATCTGCTCATTTTGTTTAGATATATTGGTCAGAGGTTATCAAAAATTCTATATCCAAAATTTCCTATTCTAGATCATTGTGAAGAAAAAGTTGTGTTCACCAATGTGTGAACTGTGTTTCAGTGGTGTCTGGGAGAAATTGTTTTGCTCCGCATTTCTCCACAGTTTGGTTTCTAATCTTTTGATTCTATACATGTGTTGATGAGGTTCATATCTACCTTTAGTCAAAGTTCATGGTTTAGTGCTTCAAAAGTTGGTTTCTTGAGTTATAGTGTATTTGAATGTTGTGTGTGGTTCACGAGTCATCTTTGGATTTGAGGAAGAATGCACTTAAATGTTAATGGTGTTTACACTGGTTCAGTCGACCTTGGGTGTTTACACTAATTGTGGATTTTCTTCAGTGATTGTGGAAGCGTGGCATAATGTATATGTATGATTTGAGTCTGAGTTAAGATGTGGTGTGGTCCACTTTCATTCCTTTCCACCATGGGAATGCTTAGTGCTGACCTAATTTGAATTTGCATGGTTAACGTGCATAGTTGACCTTGGAGAAAATTTTCACAGTTAAATATGGTATAAATAAGTGTTGAGTTGATGGAGAATTATGGTGTGAGGTGTGTGATGTGAATTGTAGAGTTGTGAAGTGCGATTTTATGAAGTGTAGTGCAATCTTAATGAGTTAGACCACTGGAAGCAGTGAGTAGAAGGTGTATACAATCTTCAAAGAGGATGCAAATGTGTTGGTGATGTTGTGGTGGATCCTTTCTATGCATTGAGATGGATTTATCACTACAATATTCTTCTTTCTTCTTTTTTGTAATCTAGTAGTGAGCCATTGGCAGTGAGCCCTTCTTTCTTTTGGGCAGTGAGTGCTTCAGAAGTGAGCGTATTGTATTTTGTGTTGCAATTTCTTTATATTGTGAGATAATCCTCATTGTGGTTTTTTCCTTCTTAGGTTTTCCACATAAATTTGGTATTCTATTATGCATGGTGTTGATTTGTTTCAATTTTAGTTATTTGCTTTCATGCTAAATCATTCTAACAGATTAAGGGTTAATAAACTTGATATGGATTTGAATGTTCATGATGGTTTTGATGTTTTAATGTACAATTGATTCAACCTCCCCTCCCAATTGTCTTGTGTGCATTCAACAATTTGTATCAGAGTAAGGTTCCTTGGAAGAAAGCTTAATTACTTGAGGTAGATCTAGGATGGTGCATAAGAGGGATGCTCCTTTGTTTGATGGATTGGACTATGATTTCTAGAAGAAAAAGATGGAAGGTTTCTTGATATCTCTTGGATTTAGGGTTTGGAAGTTTTTTGAAACTATATATATTATGCCTACATGTGGTATGAAGATTGATGATGAGATCAAGGCCTATGAGAACAATGGTAAAGAAAGGTATGCTCTTTTAAGTGTTCTTTTTAACACTAAACTTGTGAAAGTTATGAGTTTGAAATCTACTAGAGAGATCTGGACAAAGTTGGAAAGTATTTATGAAGGAGATGATAAGGTCAAGAAATCTAAGATGAAAAATCTAAATATCACATTTGAGAACTTGCAGATGTTTGAAGATGAAAACATTACAAGCTACATGCAAAAGGTGGATGAAGTTTTCAATACCATTAGAGGTATTGGTGAAAATCTTGAAGAAGAATAAGTGGTAAAGAAGGTATTGAGAACTTTTCCTAAATCTTATAGTCATAAAGTTTATGCTATTGAGGAAGTTCAAGACAATCAAATATTCTAGAGATCAATTGTATGGTGCTCTATCTACTTTTGAAATGGGAGAATTTGGTACAAGTAATACAAAAGTTTAGTTTGCTTTTAAGCCTGGAGAATTAGAAAGACTGAGGAAATATTAGATCAGGAGGATATTGATGATGTAGAAGAAAATTTTATGAGGAAAATTTTATGAGTACTGGTAAATGCAAAGGTAAGCTGCCTTTCAAATGTTCTAGTTGTGGTAAGATAGATCATTATGCTTCAAGGTTTCCAAATAGAGATTTTAATGACAAGAAGAAGGAAAACAAAGGTAAAGTAATTAAGAAGACTTATTATGTTAGAGAAGATTCCAGTATATCTGATGATGAATCTGACTATGGGGATAATGAAGATAGTGAATTCTTTTTCATGGCTATTAAAGATGAAACTAATTCTGCTAACATTGAGAGATGTGTGAAGGAAAGTGTTTCAGAAGTAGTTCATAATACTATGGTGACTGCTCTTCATGCTAGAAAGGAGAAGAACTAGTGGATTATTGACAATGGATGCTCAAATCATATGACCGGTGAAAAAATTAAGTTTGTTAAACTTGAGAAATATGAAGGAGGTCTAGTTAAGTTTGGTGATGATACATCTACTAAGATATGTGGAAAAGGTTCTATCAATTTTCATGGCAAGAATAATACAAATGATGTTCTTTATGTTAACTGTTTGAGACATAACCTCTTGAGTGTTGGACAAATGTGTAGCAAAAGATATAGTCTTTTGTTTTAGGATGATGGATGTGAGATTAGAAAAATACCTGGAACTATGGTTTCTATTGGAAGGACATATGGAAATGTTTATCAACTTAAAGGTGGTGATGATCATTGCTTTATGACTCAGATTAATGTTCAAGTTGTGAGAGATCTGCCAAGGATTAAAAATCCCATTAATGTTGTCTACACAGAATGTTAAATTGGGAAGTAAGCAAGAAGCTTGAAAGTAAATGATCAATCTACTACCAAACTATTGGAGCTAGTGCATACATACCTTTGTGGTCCTACCAAAGTAAGAAATTTTCAAGGTGACATGTATTTCATGCTATTAATTGATGATTATTCTATAATGACGTGGGTTAATTTTCTGAAAGAAAAATAAGAAGCTCTATCTATAAGTTCAAAGCATTCAAATTTATCTTTGAGAATGAAATGGATATGAAAATCAAGTGTTTGAGGTTTGATAGAGGTGGAGAATTCACCTCCAATGAGTTTAACAATTTTTGTGAGAATCATGGGATAAAGAGGAATTTATCTACCCTAGGAATCCTATGTAGAATGGAGTGTTTGAAAGAAAGGATAGGACTATTCAGGAAGCTGCAAGAACAATGATGAAAGAGGAAAACCTACTAGAAGTCTACTAGAGAGAAGCAATTCACACTTCTGTTTACATTCTTAATAGAGTTCAATCAAGAGAAAACAATGCAAAGACTCCCTATGAGTTGTGGTATGGAAGGATTCCTACTGGAAAATACTTCAGAGTGTTTGGAAGAAAATGTTATATCAAAAGAGATGAAGAAAACTTAGGAAATTTTGATACAAGATCTGATGAAGGTATCTTCCTTAGATATTCTACAAGAAGCAAATCTTACCGATGCTACAACAAGAGATTGAAGAAGATTATTGAAAGTGCAAATGTCAAAGTGGATGAAGACTTACATAAGAATTATGTGGAGATAAATGGATATGAATTAGATGAGTCCTCTTGCAGAAAACATGATAGAGATGAAGATAAGGAAAAATAAGTTCATATTGAAGAGGAATAAACTCCAAAAAGGATCCCTAAGACTCTTAAGTATGTGCAAAAGAATCATTCTAAAGATCAGATCATTGGTGACAAAAGAAAAGGTGTGTTGACAAGGAGAAAAACTATTATGGTTGAAGAATAGGTAAACCTATATTTACTCTCTAAAGTTGAACGTAAAATAGTGATTGAAGAGTGCAAGGATGAGTTTTGGATGAAGGCTATGGAAGAAGAAATAATGCAAATTAAGAAGAATCAGACTTGGGAACTTGTCCCAAGACCAACAAACAAGAATGTGATTGGAACTAAGTGGGTATTTGAAACAAACTGAATGAGAATGGAGAAGTGGTAAGAAACAAGGAAAGGCTTGTGTGTAAGGGCTACTCACAAGTAGAAGGAATATATTTTGAGGAGAGATTTTCTCTGGTGGAAAGAATGAAAGCTATCAGGATGTTTTTGGATTTTTCAACACAAATATTTTAAATTATATCAGATGGATTTGAAGTCTACTTTCTTGAATGGGGAATTAGAAGAAGTATACATTGAACAACTAGAAAGATTTTAGTTATTAGACAAACTGAATATGGTATGCAGATTGAAGAAGGAATTATATGGAGAAGCAAGCTCCCAAAGGTTAGTATGCAAGGTTGGATAGGTACTTAATACAACAAGGATTCAATAAAGGTACCACATATAGTAATCTCTACTTCAAAGTGGAAAAAGTTCAAATCTTGATTGTGGTTGTGTATGTTGATATTATTTTTGGAGGAAATAAAGCTATATGTAAGAGATTTGTAGAAGAGATGCAAAAAGAGTTTGAGATTTCTATGTTTGGGGAGATGAATTTCTTCCTTGGGTTTCCAATTAATTAGAAAAAGAAAGGTTATTCATTTCACATTCAAAATATGTCAAGGAAATGTTGAAGAAGTTTGGAATGGAAGATTTTGAACCAATATGCACTCTTATGGTTACTGGTTGCAAGCTAAGTAAGAATGATGAATCTCCTAAGGCTAATAAGAGAAAGTATAGATCAATAATTGGAGGACTACTATATCTAACTGCTACTAGAATGGATATTATGCATGCAATTTAATGCAGTTCATTTTTGTGGCTAGATTTCAAGAAGATCCTAGAGAGTCACATGTTGCAATAGTGAAGAGGATATTTAGATAATTGAAGGGAACTTTAGAACATGGCTTGTGGTATCCAAAGCATACTAATTTTTCTTTGAGTGCTTATATAGATGTAGATTAGGTAGGATGTGTTGATGATAGGAAAAGTACAAGTGGTGGTGAATTCTTTCTTGGATGTAGATTGGTGTCTTGGTTGAGCAAGAAGAAAGATTCAGTACCTTTATCTACTCTAGAGGTAGAATATATTGCAGTAGCATCTTGTTGCACACAAGTGTTGTGGATGAAGAAAACCTTGAAGGATATTAGAGTTGTATATGATGAACCAATCTTTATCTTTTGTGACAATACAAGTTCTATTAACTATTCAAAGAATATGGTGATGCACTCAAGGACAAAACATATCTCAATTCGGTATCACTTTTTGAGAGAGAAAGTTGTAGAGAATGAAGTGAACCTTGAGTATGTGCCTACAAAGGATCAGGTTACTGATATATTCACTAAGGATCTTCCTAATGATACTTTTGATTATCTTTGAGAGAAGTTAGGGGTTATTACCCCTCCTTTGAACTAGATGCGTAAGGATATGCATCAGTCTAGTGGATTTCAAGATTCATTCCTTGTTATAGACTCATGTTGGAGGCTACCTCTTAGGGGGAGTAGGTAGTACCTTTTTGATTGTTGTAGTCAGGGGGAGTTACTATTGGTGCAGGATGGTTTTGTCCTTTGTTAGCTGTGTCAAAGTATTTGTGCAATGGTTTCTAGTTGGTAAATTTTTTTGTGTGCTCCTAAGGGAGAGTATGCAAAGCAACAAAGGGAGAAAGTATGTATGTTTGATGAAAAAGGGGTAAAGAGATGCGTATGTGTTTCCATTTTTCATTGATGTCAAAGATCTTTAGTTGTAAAAGGGGGAGAGAGTAATGTGAAAAAGGAGAGTATGTCGAAAGGGGGAGAAAGAAAGAGAAAGTTGGTATGGACCAGTATGTTAATGATCAAAGCTATTTGTTGTTGTTGATGGTTTTTCACATCATGTGTTGTCATCAATGACAAAGGGGGAGAATGTTGCAAGTATGAGTAGTTGGTGTTGTCATTGATGCCAAAAAGCTGGGGGGAGATTATTGTAGGCTTATGTTTGTGTTGTCATTGATGTCAACTGGTAATGATTGAGAAGTTATGTTGATGCTTTGATTAATTTCATTATGTTGTCATTAGTAAGTGCTACTGGTGTCAACCTTTAGTGTTTCTCTCACAGGCTTATGTTTGTAGATGTTTTTGGTTTAGTGATGATGAGGAAGTGCTGAAGATGATGAATATGTATCTCTGGTGCTTGGTTTCCAAGTGATTTTGAGAAAATTTGAATAAAAGAGGAAACAATGTGTTGTAAAGGTGTTCTAGTATACAATGTGGTGTTTTGGTTTTTCTCTGCATTCCTTCATGGTTGAAGATCTACTTTTTTGGTTTGGATATGTTGGGAATAGGTGTTAAAAGGTTCTATATCCAAAATTTATTGGTCTGGATCGTTGTGTAGAAGAAGTTGTATTCACTAGTGTGTGAATTGTCTTTCAACAGTGCCTGAGATAAATGGTTTTTCTTTACATTTCTCTACAGTTTGGTTTTCGGCTTTGCGGTTCTGTACATGTGTTGACGAGGTTCATATTTTCCTTCAGTCAAAGTTATTTGTAGTTTGGTGCTTCGAAAGTTGTTTTCTTGAGTTACAGTGTATGGAAGGTTGTCTGAGTGTATTGAGTGTGTACATTCATGAGGTGAAAGTTGTTGCGAAGGAATTTGTTGGATTTCAGGGTGTATGTGGAATATTCTAGATTGTGTTTGAATGTTGTGTGTGGTTTGTGAGTCATATTTGGATTTGAGGAAGTGTGTACTTTAAATATGTTTACGTTGGTTTGGCCAACCTTGGGTGTTTGCACTAATTGCGGATTTGATTTGGTAATTGTGGAAGTTTTGCATAATGTATATGTATGATTTGGGTCCGAGTTAAGATGTGGTGTGGCCTTCTTTCATTCATTTCCACTATGGTAATGCTTAGTGGTGACCTAATTTTAATTTTCACAGTTGAGGTGCATAACTGACCTTGGAGAAAGTTTTCAAGGTTAAAGATGGTATAAATAAGTGCTGAGTTGATGGAGAATTATGGTGTGAAGTGTGATGCAAATTGTAGAGTTGTGAAGTGCAAGTTTATGAAGTGTAGTGTGAGCTTAATGAGTTAGACCACTAGAATTAGTGATTATAAGGTGTCTACAATCTTCAAAGAGGTTGTGAATGTGTTGGTGATGTGTTAGATCTTTTCTGTTGTATTGAGATGGATTTCTCACTATAACATTCTTCTTTCTTCTTTTTTGTAATTTTATAGTGAGCCCTTCTTTCTTTTGGGTGGTGAGCCCTCTGATAGTGAGCCTATTATATTCGGTGTTGAAATTACTTTATATTGTGAGCTAATCCTCACCGTGGTTTTTATCTTCTTAGGTTTTCCATGTAAATCTAGTGTTCTATTATGCATGGTGTTGATGTGTTTTAGTTTCTATTATTTGCTTTCATGCTAAATCATTCTAACAAATTAAAGGTTAATAAAGTTGATATGGATCTGAATGTTTATGATGGTTTTGATGTTTTAATTTACAACTTATTCACCCCCCTCTTAGTTGTATTGTGTACATTAAACATTAGCTATAGGGTACACTTTTGTAGAAAATATTATTTAAAAATATTTTTTTGCATTTTATCGAGGTAAAATTTTTATATAGTTCGAGCTATAAAATTTATTGGGCAATTTTTTGTAATATTTTTGGGGCTTTTATAATTTTGTGGGGCATTTTTTTAAATATATATATTTTTTCCATAAAAGGTAGACTTGTACAGTGGTACATGACATTCAATTCTTTGCAAGTCGTCGATAGATTTTGTTGGTGCTCGAGCTCCCTTAAGCCCATGCCCTAGTCATATTAGCTTACCACCCAAGTGCTAGTGTTGGGAGTGGCATGCGAGAGCCACCACCCCTCTTGCCGCTGGAGCTCAACCCCACAACCACAAAGGGTGGTGACTCTTTTTTTTTCCATAGCACAGTGCATGGTCATGTGGAGGATCGAGGTCCAGCTCGTAGGGGCTGAAATTTTTCCCTTGTTTAGCTTGCCAGGTGCCTAAAACAAGCCCTTTTTCTTTAGATCATAAATTTTCACTAGGATATCAAAATTCTGCAAACGAGATGTGGATGGAAAGCTGGTTCCATGTACTTTGTAGTGGTGTAGATCATTTTTCCAAATTTTGTTGTAGGTACATTTTATTTTCAATTGAAGTGTGTTTACCCCTTTGGACCTTCGAGCTCACAATTTTTTTCCAGTCTATCCAATTTTGGTGATTCAAGTTGCAATTGGAAGTTATTTAAGAGCTCTTTTGTTTGGTTCATGTAATTTTTCCTGATTTAGCCCCAAGTGTAATTTATTCAGATATTTGAATATTTTATTTATGGTTTAATAAATTGGACAACTTGTCTCTTAGAGAAGTTCTATTTGTGAGAGGGCTTCATTTTCAATTGTATTTTTAGATTTGGGAGGTTTATATTAGTTTGATTCAAATATTTGTCTATTTTTCACTCTTGGTACTTGTTGACCTAATGGTTGAACTAGGGTTTGAGGTTTTAACTCCTCATAATTATCATACATGGAAGGAAAGAATGAATAAATTGCTTTGGTCTAGGGGTTTGTGGTCCACATTGGATGATTAAAAACTTGAAATTTTTGAATAATATGAAAGATTCGCTCATAGGATGACATGTTATGAGGATATGGGTTTGATTACTATGCATGTTTCTGATAGCTTGTTCTTCCATATTGAGAAGTGTAATACTCCTAAGTAGGTATGGGATAAGTACAAGGAGTTATTTGGTTTAGTTAGTGAAATTTGTGCTATGTAATTAGAGGCAAAATTGACATCATTATCCATAAATACTTTTCCTAGCATTGAAGACTACTTGGTAAAATTTAAATCATTAAGGTCACAACTGGAAAGTTGTGGTAAAGATAAAACTAATAAGGATTGCATCTTCTTGATTTTGTCTAAGTTGAAAGGTTCATTTGCATACTTCTCTACTTCCTTTTATGCTACAATGGATAGTTTAGGTGATTTTTTTGTCCTACCTTGTTTTGAGACATTTTGTGATAGGTTGACTAGGGAACACACTAAAATTAGTCAATTTTATTCACATTCTAAGAGTCATGCTTTGATTGCATCATCGCCTAAAGGTAGAGGAAAGAAGAAGTCAAAACCTAAGATAAAATCTAATGATACTCCTACCTCCTCTAGAGAGGATAAACCTAAGAGGGAGAAGGCTAATTGTACTTATTGCAAAAAACCAGGATATGGTGAACAAACATGATATAAGAAAGAGTTACATGAAACAAGGTAAATGTTAATGGAACACAACATTTATTTACCTTCTAAATCTACAAGTTCATCATCTTCCTCTTCTCAATCACCATCTTCTACAAACATAGGGATTGCAAGAATTGTTAATGGGAGTGATATGATAAATGATCATAATATGAAAGGCCATGCTTGTGTTGTAACACATGTTGATCAGTCCCAAAATTGGATTATTGACTCTGGAGCTTCATATCATATATTATACCAACCTGATATGTTTTCATCTTTGAGGAATACTTCCATCATGAAGATCTTGATGGAAAATGGTGTTTATTTGGATGTATTTGGTAAAGGGGTTATTGATGTTCCTAATGGTAGCTTTCGTGATTTTCATTATATACCTAATATTAGGAATAATCTTATTTTTGTATATCAAATAGTGGTAAGTCCATTGAGTTCACTCCATATTCAATGTTCATTTTGGATATGCATAGCAAGCAACTTCTTGCAATTAGTAGGGTTGATCATTATGCTATGATCTATAACTTTTCCCACTTTTTTCCTGATGGTGAATGTTCTAAGTATTATTCTCCTAGTTCTAGTGTGGATAGTTGATTAGGTGGTGGTTGTGGTGGTTGGTTGAACCTTTCTCTTCTTCCTCAACCATGTGATGAGGTTTCATCACCTCCTACTTCTTCAGATTTGAGTGTTGGCTTGGTTTCCAAGACTTCAAATGAGTAGGATATTTTTTATTTTCCATATTTACCTTTGTAGGATGGTTTCATGATAGGTATTCATATTTGGCTTGTCATTTATCTTTTCTAGATTTGGAGGACATGTTTGAGGGGGTTTATCTCCTCTTTGACCATTCATCTTTGGAGGTTTCTCTTAATTCTTCACATTCTTTGTCTTCTTCCTTGATTGGGTCACACCCGATTTAGTTGAGACATATTTAGAGACACTTGATGCATCTTCAAAGATTTCATTCTTGAGGCTTCTTCCCTCTTACTTCTTCATGGAGATGAGGTTTCTTCAACATATACCATTGAATACTTTTCTTCCCAAGGGGAGATATATTATTTGTAAAAATTTGATTCTCTTTTGTCTTCAGACATTCTTTAGTGGTTTTGGAGCCACTTCATTATAGGCGGACATTTGTAATATATATGTGATGAATGGTGTACTTGGGGGTATCATGGAGTCCTCCATATTTCATCACTTGATTGTATCTTTTCTCTCTTTTGGGGAGGAGTTTTGTCCCACTGGGTTTTCTCCTTTTCTCCATTTGTAAGAGATTGCATTTGTAGTTGTATATGGGTACGTAAAATGGCCTTGTAGCTAGGACCGATATTTGTATTTTTTGCATCATTTGCATAATAATATTCTCCTAAAGTTGCACTTAAGGGGTGGTGTTGGTGTGAATATATGTCTTGTACCTAGTAATTTATCTTACTAGGGACTTAGGAGACTTATTCACATGTTTATTTTACTTAGGATATAAGATTCTTTCTAGAATTCTTAGTTGGCATGTCTAGAAATTATCTTTCTAGCTTTTAATGCTTGATTCCTAGGTTGTTAGGTTGTTTTTGATTAGGGGTTAAAAATAGGTTTTGATGGGACCCAAAACTTAGTACATAATGGTTTAGAAGGGAACCATCAACCTATCAAATAAAAGAAAGCTTTAAATAATATAGCCCATAAACCAATAGTAGCCCCATAGTAGCCTCTAAAAGATTATCATGACTACATTGCTGCAACTTTCAAAAAAGAAAGGGCCTGAAACCCTTTTACAACTTGGTTTTAACCAGGACTAGAAACCCTTATTAGATAAACAACGAACCTGTCTACATCAGCTAGGCATCAACAAACCAGACACTTAGAGAGTACACCCCTAATCCAAGAGAGATAGTCCCCTCAATGGTGTAGAATACCATAAAGCCCCTAAAAAAAAATAGCAACTCCAAAAACCCCACCTCAAAAGGGGACACAATGGAGCATTGAATCACAACAACCTTCATGCATCAAAACCCAACCTGAGACGCCAAATCCAACTCCACCTTAATAGGATGGAGCTCCCCTCTATAGGAGAGGAAGAAATGAGAGCCCAAACATCTAAAGACTTCACTCATCTGCCCACACAAGCTCCCCCTTGATAGGAACAAGTAGACAAGAAAAGAAATCTCCACCAAATCTACAACAACTATGTTCCCCTAAATAGAAGAGGGCTCCGCCTCAATGGGAGAAGTCTCCACCTTCATAGAAGACACCAACTATAGATTCAGAAAGAAAACATCAAAAGAAAGGGAAATCACTGCCACCTTTGGCAAGGAAGGAAACTGGTACATGAAAGGAGAAGAAAATCCATGGCTGAAACCTAATAGATTAGAGATAATAAACACAAGAACCGTCAACCAACACAAAAAAAATGCCATCAGAAGAAAATAAGCTCCCTTGATAAGAGTAAGCATCGCCATCAAAGGGAGGATCATGACCCAAAAGTCACACAATAACAACTTCACAATAGAAGAAATAACACCATATCCAATAAACTATGAAGAACAAGAACCCCAAAAAGCAATAAAAACCCCCTTCATCAAGTTCATCTTCAAAAACCAGAGGCACCAAGCCACAACAGAGAGGATCCCAACCATCACCAAAGCAACAATATCAGCAAGTTTAGAGACCTCCCACTTTTAGCCCACCAAATCCAAACCCACCATCAAGAGAAACATCTTGACCCAGGCCCAAAGGCAAAAGAACTTGTAGGGGAACCCACTAAACAAAAACCATTGTAGCACAAAGGCCATTGCCTCCGCCATGAGCATAGAGACAAGCCTCCATCTGATCAACCAAAGCTAAGAAAAAATAGCCAATCCCTCTAAGAGAAAAAGCCTTACAAAACATAGAGGGAACATAGCAAAAGTCTAGAAGAGCATGAAACAATGAAAGGGGGAAACATCAGTTCCCCCAGAAACACATGACAGGCCAACACAAGACCCCAGACCACAAATAGTGCACCCATACCAGCACCAAAACAACAACTGAATACAAAAACTCAACAAAGAGAACGACCCAAAAGAGGAGCTTACCATAGAAAGATATGAGGCCATGAGCCAGGAGAGAAAATCCTGAGCCAAACAAAAAAGGTAGCAAGAAGAACTCCACTCGCCATGAACAACACTAGAGGCTCAAAAAATGAGCATCCATCCAAAACCAAAAAGCATAGCCCCAAATCCAAAACATTCAAAAGCATCCAAATTTGCATCTGAATCTCCCTCACCATCTTCAACTTCTTGAGAGGATTTCAAAAATCTTATCCTGCTTTGATTCCCACCTGTCCGCTCCAAAGAATCCTCCCCCACGCCAAAAATTTTAGAAGAGAAGAAGAAGTAGCATGTGAGAGCCCAAGGGAGACCCTCAAACCGCACACCAACCTCTTTTCCTCCATCTGGGTCATCATCCTTTGCAAACCCATCATCTGTAGATCTCAAACTTCCTCCCGACGCCCTGTAGAATCTCCCACCTATCGCCCTGTTCAAACTTATCTTCTATGTGCTCTCCATTATCACATGCATCCTAAAGAAGAAAATGATTTTTTAATTAGGTTCTTATTTATCTCATGTCATATGATTAAGAAACATGTCAGAATCATGTTTAATCCTATTCCTCACCTTGCCTATATAAACAAGGTCATTGTACTCATATGATATATACTTCATACCTCTTCATCATTTTGATAGGTCTTAATATCAAGCAAGCAAATATTCTTGCATACCCTCTTGTAGAAGGATTTTATTATTTGTGCAGGTAGTCTTAGGTATAGAGCTAATCTTTAGCTCTTACATAATATACTCATAACATTTACCACAACCTCAAACCAAAAAATTGATAAAATAAATTAGAGGTTCTTCTTTGATTCCTCATAGATTCACCATAATAGAATTGCTAGAGACTATGGTTTTAGAACAAGCAATATTGCATGAAAATACCTCAAGGTCCCATTTTTCTCCAAGGGATGCAAATATTCCCCATGAAAGTCATTGGTTAAAGCATTTAGATCAGTTGTAATCATGGCAATACAAAATGACTATCCTTTATAGGGAGAAGTACCTTGGTGCAAATAATCTTGTTAGCTCTATCCATATATGTATTTTTGATTCTCGAGGAATCAACCTACATAAGGGATTAAATCAACAAAATGATAAAAGACTTATTGTGGAAATGTACAAAGAATAAGACAAAATTACCATTGGTGGTCTAAGACAAAGCTTGTCTACCTCATTCCTTGGGAAGGGAAGGGATCATGAAAATGACTATACAAAACCATACACTTGGAGTAAAATGAATCTAGAACACCTTTGTTGATTTGAGTTCCAAGTGGAGTATCCTTCTATAGAAAAAAAATGATTCCATGGAGAGAAACAAAATTTTCATCACCTAGTCTACCGAGATCACACATCTAAAACTTCATCACTATGTACAAAAACATAATTCTAGATCATATTCCTTGGGAGAGCAAGAATGGAAAATATGTGAAATTTTGGGAAGATTCATGGAATAATCATAGACCCCTTTTAGAATAAGGAGGACCTTAGGGCAATAAAAAATAGTTTTCATAACTCATGGGATATCCATGTGTGATATACCATGTCTTAATATTCCACATTGAGAGTGTGCAACAATACCAATTGAAGGAGCTCTTAGCCTTATTGGCCCCTCAAAACTAAATTGAACTATTAGATGAGATCCTAAGAGCCTCTAAAATCTTCATTAGAGAGAATGATGATGAGTTGGGATGGATCTACTCCAAAGGTGACACCCACTTTGTTAAAGTGGGCTATATTTCACTCATAGAGCCCTTTATTAATCAAAATTAGCATATAATAAAATGATAACACAAAAACTATTTACTTAAGGATTGAGCCTTTGCACATACATCTATTCAAATGAAGACATTGATTAGAGATGAACTTAAGGCTTCAAATTTTATAGTTTGGCATCTAGAGCATGATTCAAGCACTAGAGTGGAAACTACACCCACTCATCTAAGAGGTGGCCAAGATAAACTAAAATTTCCTATGCAAGTACCATAAATTATATAGAGATCTATGCCCCAATAAAGAATTATCTGAATTAGGAAAGTTTTAAAGTTGCAAGAGCTAAGAAGTTCATTAAGTTCTTGAAGAAAAGGGTTGATTTGGTAAAATATTTTTGATGATATTTATGGATCTAAACTCATTAATATTGAATATATTTAGAGACTAGTCTTAGATGTTATCATTAGTCCTCACTAATATATTTTCATTCCTGATGCTTATATAGGATGGTTGTTCCGGTATGCTCTTTCATCCATTTTATAGATTTTGCAAAAAGCATGGCCTTTCCACTCATTATTTGTGTAAAAATAATTCTTCCCTATTCATAGGGGTTGATACTACATGTAAATTCATATTTTTGATATGTAAATATAATGAGAGAGAGTCCATACCCTCATTTTACTTAAAATTGTACACACACAAATAAATAATTATTAATTGATTTAAAAGAAAATTGTTACACTATTGTGATAAAATAATAGATTACATCAAATTCTTAAGTATCTTTATGTAATTTATTATTAGAGACTTATGGAAATGTATAATGTAACGAGATATTATTATTGATTGACATAAATAAAGTCATTATAAAGGTTGATGAAGAAAAATCAATGCTCACCATCTACATTCAAAATGTGATTGAACTTATAGAAAACAATTACAAACTTATTAACTAGATAACATGGAAATATTTAAGTAACTAATAATTGTTGAGTATTGTAGAGAAGATTTTTTTTCTTTCCAATTTTGGGTTGATTTTGAGGAAAAAATACATTGTGAAGACATGTTAAATTCTAAAAGAATATGAGGATATCTTCCCCATAACACTCCAAGAGCTAAAAGGAATAAAAGAATAAATTATAATTATGAAAATCCAGATGAAAGTTCACACTAAACTATAGAATAAAAGACCATATAGACCAAATTTGATTGTAAAAGTAAAAGTGAAATAAGAGTTGGACACTATGTTGTAGGAGGCATATGAAAACTATAAAAGAAATGAAAGGAATAAACCAATGATCATTTAGGATAAGAATACTAGAGATATCAAGTCTTGTTTAGACTTTAGGGAGCTTAATAAAGCTATTTTTCATAATCACTTTTCCTAGAATTCACAAAGGAAGTATTGATAATAAATATTTCCAGGGAGCCATATTTTTTTACTGATGGGTTATTGAGTTACCAATAAGTGAAAATCAAGGAGGATGATCAACCTGAGAATGCATTGTTGCAAATAGGGATCATTCATGTATATTGTGATTCCTTTTGGCAACAATAGTGTTCAATAGTAACATAATAAATTCATTTTAATATTTTATACATGATTTCCTAGTAAGTATACCTAGATATTAAATGGCGTACAAATTGATGAAGGACCATGCCCATGTTTTGGGACTTATTTTTGAAAGCTATAGAATTTGTCATGCCCAATAATTTTGACCACTTGAACACAACACGATCTCAATTTTTTTAAACACAACTCTAACAAGATAAAATCAGAAGGAAAAAGCTAAGAAAGATGTCCTTTGTGTTTTCATCAAATGAGCTCTTCTTAGTCATGAAAGAACATTAAAAAATAAAAGTTAAGAATAGTACTTTTCCTACGGTAATAGTTTGATTTTAACTAAGAACTTATATCATTTAATCTATAGATACTCAAAAAATTAGTACATTACATTGTCAATCATTGCATAACTAAATTTGATTAAGAAATTAGAACCACTAGAACATCTAGAATATTAAATTAATCATTTCCAATACTAAAGCTACTAAAATAAACTATTTAGTCAAATGATCTCTTTAGTACTAATTGAATTCAATGATATGAAAATAATAAATGTAATTATTATTTTAAAAATTTCCTTTAATTCCAATTTTCTTATACATTATTTATTCATTAAAAGCTAAGAAGCTCAAGCCCTTGGGAACAAATTATTTCCTATATGTTTATTTCTAAATCACCCCTACACAACCCAAGAAAGATCACAAATGGAATATAGTTAGTCCTTAATATCATATAATTTTGAATAATTCAAGAAGTAATATACACAAGAGAGTAATGTATTAACTATATTATCTACTAATTTTATTATTTTATTTATTAGTTAAATGGGTAGGGAAAAGCTTAAGACAATTACAATATGTTTATTTCCCTATTTGATTTGACATGGCCATATGTCTTCAATTCGAATTTAGTCCTAGTATCATTTATAGTTTCAATTCATTGTTGGATTATAGGTAATACTTGAAAATGTTAGAATCAACAAAAAGAACATTACAAATATGTAGTATTCTTTATTTAATTTTCTTTTTTATTACAACATTATAATTTACTTCATTAGATAATTTGAACATCTCAATTCTATGCTAATGATGTATAAAATATCAAACTTAAAATATACAACTAAAGTTGTGTTGTGCAATTAGGAGTCTTAGTTACAAGCTGCTCACCTTTTTAAAATAGAAATCTAAGTTTATCAACCAACTTGATTATCAATCTTGACACTTGAATTTAAAGCTAAAGTTTGATTTTTAGATCAAAGGTCACTAAGAAGATCAACCATTATCAAGGATTGGTAATCCAACCTTATAAGTTTTATCTCAAAATTCCTAGATTTCTAATTCTCATATATATTTTTTTTCTAAGTTAAATACAACCTAAACTATAACTCATCATTTTAATATCTTAATGTAATGTCTTAGTGCCTCAATGAAATTGAACTCTACTTCAATATCCATTCCAAGTTTGATGAAATCATAATGCCATTTTAAAATTTATGACCTGGAGTTTAAAAATTATATTACTTGAGAAAAGTATAAGTAACTCAAATTTTAAACTAACCTTATTATTAAATTATTTTCTTGCTAACTAAAAACTGATTTTAACTAAATAATTCCTTCAAATAGATTGTATAGGTTATATGTGTGTTTTTTCCACATTGTTGAGTTAACTAGTCCCCCTTATTATTCTTTTTCATTTGTGGCACAGATGAATCTGTGAAACTTGTTCCCAACTACAAATTGAAGACCAAAGTTCATATTTCTTCTTTTTCTAGATTTCTATTTATTTATCTTTTAATCATTTCAAATCATTGCACACAATTATTTATATATATGTATACATTGTTTGAATATGGTTAATTTGTTGGTCGTTGGTCACTGTACACTTTCTATAAAATTCCAATCCTTATACATTTTGCTGGCTATTTCCTAAGTGATAAAATAATAATTTAAGAAAATTTTCATTTTGTCTTGTTTTCCGAGAAGAATAATTAATATTAAAAAATGAATATAATTTATTGATTTTTATGGGCCTTTCCATGGAGGACGTGATACCTCCATGGGTCGTGACCCCATGAGGTTGTGCCCATAGAGACCGTGGCTCCTAGGTGGTCACCCCTCTTGGGGAGGGGGTGATTGTGCTTAGCACAAGCTGACCCCTACCTTAGGGTCAATTACCCCTTTTTTCAATTTCAATGTATTTTTTATTTATTTATTAAAATTTATTTATTTGATATTTATAAACTAAATAATTCATATTTAATAAATATAATATGTATATAAATGTATTTTATAATGAGTTTAATATAAATATATTATAATTTATTTATTTAATTAATAAAATGAATTAACATTGAACATTTATTGTAATAAAACTACATAATTAGTTTGAGATTTCAGAGATGTTTTAGTATCTTGGTTTTATGCATATTTAATTATATTTAGGATCTTAGAAAAAAAAGGAATTTCCATAGTATAATAAAATGCCTAAATTTTATTGTTTTTGATTAGGTAAGTAGGGATTTTGAAAGGGCCCTTACCCTTTTACATCAAGAAAGATTTAGCAACTAGTACAACATAATATGAAACAACAACATGATAAAACAACATCAAGAAGTTGCAAACGAAGCAATCAAAACAACAAAAGGAAAAACAACAATTCCATAAAACAACAGTCACCCCAAGGGTGAGAGAACTAGATAGTCTTTGAGCCTTTGCAAGAAAAATAAGTGGGACGAAGACCCCCAATACTAGCAAAGCAAACCTCATAGCCAACAAATCAGGTCTACATGGACCTTAACCACAAATATTCTTCAAACCAGGCTTCAAATCCAACAAAATAGGCCACTAGGCCACAACAAGAGCATCAAGGGCCCCGTAAAGCAGCAGCCAAGCCATCTAACGAGTTGTAAACTCAACAACCTTAAATGGCTTCCACACCAAAGTGTACAACAACCAAACAACAACAAGCATTTCACTTATGGATCCAATTTTAGAGTCATTAAATAAGGTGGTGCTATTGGAGCCAACTAACCCCATCTTCCAACAAACCCCTCCACCTCTATAGGAGAACTGACCATGAGAAATATTTCCACTACAAGAAAGACTCACACCCCCACCAAAACTCCACCTCAATAGGAGTGGCCACCACCTTGATAGGAGCACTAGGGAAGAAGACCAATTGAAGGAGCAAGAACAACCCACCAAGCCCATAGAACCACTATCCACCTCCATAGGATAGGTCACCATCTCAATAGAAAGGGTCTCCACCTCAATAGGAGACCTAGATTGCAAAACCAGGGAGACTATACACACTCCAGTGGAAAGAAAAAACCTAGCCACAAAGGGAAATAGAAGCAACAAGGAAAACATAAACTTTGAACTCAACCCCGACTAGTTTGAATCCATCAAGCCAACATAAATCCACATTTTCAAGCAGTTTTCAAACACTGCTCCATCAATAGAAAAAACTTCCACCACCAACAACAAAGTAGCAAAAACCAAGAAGGCCAAAGGCATCACCAAAGCAAGGGAGCCAAAAAACTAGAGCTCGAGCAAGGGTAGAGAGAAATAGAACCCCAATTGTTCAAAAAACCCCTCAAACCCATGGTTCCCAACCGAGATCTAGAGAGAAAAAAAGAGAGGTAAAAGAATACAATAAGGGATCAGCCAACCCACCACATAATAGGGCAAAGCAATGGCTAGCACCACATAGGATACACCCAAAACAAAAGAAAAAGCTAGCCCCAACAGATAGAAGCAACACCATGAGTTGTTATGACCCCCCACAAAGCCATGGTCCCCAACCAAGATCTAGGGAGAAAGAGGGAGGGGAATAACAAAACAAGAGTGAAGCCACTCAACTGCCAAATAGGTCCCAATAGAAGCCATTAAGAGAGCTTGCACTAAACTAATGCCTCCGAACAATACTCTCCACCACATGCCTAACAGAGGAGGTAGCAAAGCAAAAACAAAGATCCCCTCAGCACAGAAGAAACTCGAGCAAGGGAAGAACAACCCTCCCACAATTAACTAGTCTTTAGCAAAGACACCCCCAAACATGAGGGACAAGCTAGAGCCCAAAATTAGCCATGAGACAACACTTGGGACCAAGCCAAGACCAACCAAAAAAAAATGGTCTCTAGAAAAAAGGAAAGCCGAAGACCACAAAGTGAAAGAATTGGCCCCCGCACAAAGGCCCAGGAATCGAAAACCGAACCAAAAGGAGCCCACATCACATGAAACCACAAGAACCCACTTCAAAGAAGAAATACTGAAGCAAAAAGTTGCATCAAGCCCAATGGGCTCAGCCACAATGATATCCCCAGTAGCCAAATAGAAGGAACCTCTCCATAGCACCACAACACCCAACAAAGAGCAAAAAAAACACTCAGTAGTGTAGAGAATGGGGAGAGATCCATCGTCCTCATCGTCCTCATCCTGGTCGCCTAAATTTTATTGTTAAATGAAATACCATTTAAGATTATTTTGATATGTAAGAAAATTTTCTAGTAGACCAATTTGCACATGAAAATAATTCTCATAGTGATTTATTTCCTATGCACTTTTGGATGACAATTTTTTTACCAACTATAGTCTTTCACACACTACATATTGTCTAAATGAAATTATTTTAGATAACAAAATGATGCATTGATTTGAAGTATTTTCATGCTTCTGAGTATGATACATTCAGTGTAGGAAACCTACAAAATACAATACATTCATGAACCTTTCCAAAACTCACCATATATTTTTCTTGTTTTCCTAAATCATATAAGATAACAAATGACTAACATGAATTCATATCTTTTTTTCCTTAACAAGTAAAATATGACATATTCAATTGAAAGCTAAAAGTATATTAACATAACATCTTTGAATTTACCAAAATTTTCAAATCTCTCAAGGCCCCACATGTATCTTTCTTGAGAACCATAGGTTGATACTTCCAAGATAATCTTCATAACAAAAGCACCTGAAGAGGAAACTCTACAAGAGCACCCACAATATTGGCCAATGGGATCTTTCCACCCAACCATATGATTGAAATTCAATCCACCCTTGAGCTAGGGTCACATATATCTTCCCATGCACACATATTACCACTAATCACAAGGATTCCTGAACAAGAAATTTCAACAACATACTTTACAATTACAACAACCTAGACTCTCATACTTTATTTCTTCACCCTAAATAGATAAATATTAATTCATATAAAGAGAATCCTATATAAGATGGAACTCAAAATCAAATAAAATATCAACACACATCTAGCAACAATACCTCAAAGGATTTCAATCCTACATTTCACAAATATTTCACAAAAAATGAATCAACATTCAAAACACATCAACAAGAATCTAACAAAGAGTAGACCTTACCCAAAAAGTTGCTATCCAAAATATGGAAGTATCTCTCTGAGCTCTCTTTCTCTCTCTCTCTCTTCCTTTTTCTACCTCTTTACATTCATCCTTCATCTCCAAGAGAACTCAAGAAGAAAGTTAAGATCTCCAAGGTGAAAATGGAACCAAACAAGAATTAAAGAGCAATCCCAAAGAAAAATCCCCTTCTCCATTCAAGGAGAAGGAATATATATAGAAGTTGAAAAATAACTACCTTTCCTTAACCACTTAACTACCCAACTAACTCCAATTTTCGCCACTTTTCAAAAGTGGGTAATTAGAGTGGGTTCTAAACTTTATTAAAGGGGTTTTATGACATAAAAAGACCACTAACCCATAAGCCTATCACCTAGGGAACCTTTTAAACAATAAAAACCACATAAGGACTCCATAAATCATATAAGTAAACATTTAAAAGGCTAACTCAAGGGATTAATAAGATAAACTCTCACATACACACAAAACCAAACAAAACGTAAAACAAATGATCTTATTCTCCCTACAAGAAAAGATAAAAAATTCACAAAGGTAAAACAATGGAAGTAGCTATGTGACCCCCAATCAACATTGGCCAAATTCACCTATTCACTCAACCAAAAAAATATCAATTTAACACATGATCAGTAATAGACGAAGCAATCATCACATGTAAAATATCATTTCAAGAATAATAGTCAACTAGAAAATCCAATCCAATCATCTACACAAGTGACAATACACAAATTGCATTCCTACAACATCTACTTACATAACACCTAATAAAATCAAGTAATAATTAATCATGCAACACATTATCAAAATATCACCTCCTCTAGTAGTAACATTTTGAAAAACATCTCATAATTGATACTATCACAAGTAAATAAAATATCAAACACTTAATCACACATCCATTTTATCTAACCACCTAATAATAATTCCATATAAGAATAGTAAAACAATTGTCTCAACAATCCCTAACACATGATAAAATCCATCTAATATACTTAATAATACTACTAATAAATAAGCAATAAGTTATCATAAATGGACATCTTAATCAACACATACTTACATAATCAATGAGGGAACCCTATCTGATTTTCACAACAAAATCACAACAACCATTAGTTAGTAACCATATCCAAAACATGAACATCATTGATGTATAATAATAATCGTCTCTCATAACCTCATGTATAATATCCAACATAGAAGAATGTAAAACACTGGACTAACCCATAAACTCAATAGGATCACAAAAAGGTGGGGTCTTACAAATTTTTGATAATTGCATTAAACCTTGAGAAGTGTATATTTACAACACTATTTAGAATCTTGTTGAGCCATATAATATGTAAAGAGGGCATGATGGTTGCTCCATTAAAGAAAGAAACAACTTTGAATATTCACCCTCCAAAGAGAATGCAAAAGACCTACATTTTTGGAAGCCATTGTATATGTCATAATTTTTTTATAAGGAATTATGTGCCAATATCAAGACCTATGAATGATTTGTTGAAGAAAAACACCATGATAATTTTGAATGGTGGATTCATAGTGGCAAGAAGCCTTTAACATTTTGAAGAACACAATTGCAGAAGCAAAAATATTGATCTCTTATATTGGAAATAACTTCTCCATGTTCATGTGGATGCATCCAATAGAACAATCAATGCAGTACTCACACAACCTAGATAGAAGAAACATAATCTAAAATAATTTGCAAGTAGGAAGCATATGGTGGTAGAAAATAACTATACCATGACAAAAAGGGAAGCCTTAGCCATGGTGTGAAATTTATAGAAGTTTATGTATTACTTATTGTTTACACCATTCATATTCTATAAAAAAATAATGAAAATTTAAAATAACTAATGGATAGGCAAGTAATTCATGGCTGCATATATAGATGGTGTTGCAAGTATGAGTAGTTAGTATTGTCATTGATGTCAACAAGCTTACATTTTTGTTGTCATTGATGTCAACTAGTTCTATTGGTGATTTTTGGAAGTCTATTGATGATTGAGAAGTTGTGGTGTTGCTTTGATTAGTTTCATTATGTTTTTATTAGTAAGTATTACTAGTTTCAACCTCTAGTGTTGCTTTGATAAGAATGCATATGGTTGAGTTGCTGTGTTGTAGTTGGTTTGGTTATGATGAGGAGGTGTTCTAGATGATGATAATGTGTTTTTGGTGCTTGGTTTTCAAGTTCTTTTGAGAAAATTTGAATAAAAGACGAAATAATGTGTTGTAGAGGTGTTCTAGTATACAAATTGGTGTTTTGGTTTTGCTTCGCATTTCTTCTATATTGAAGATCTACTTGTGCAGTTTGGAAATGTTGATCAAAGGTGTTTAGTTGTGTTATATCAATATTTTCTTGTACTAGAGCATTGTGCAAAGAAATTTGTGTTCACTAGTGTGTGAACTGTGCAGTACAATAGTGTTTGGGAGAAATGGTTTTGCTTCACATTTCTTTGTAGTTTGGTGTCTGGTCTTGTAGTTCTGGAAGTATGCTAATAAGGTTCATATCTAACTTTGATTGAAGTTTTTCATAGGTTGGTACTTCGTAAGTTTAGTTCTTGAGTTATAGTATGTGGAAGGTTAACTAGGCGTACAAGATGAGTTCTTTAGGTGAAATTTGTTGCAAAGGAACTATTTAGATTTTAGGGTGTTTGTGGAATATTCTAGATTATGTTCAAGTGTTATGTGTGGTCTATGAGTCATCTTTGAACTTGGTGAAGTGTGTACTTAATTGTTTAATGGTATTTACATAGGTTCAATCAAACTTGGGTGTTTACACTAATTATAGATTTTCTTTGGCGATTGTGGAAGTGTAGTGTGGTGTGTATGAGTAGATTTAGGTCTGAGTTAAGGTGTGATGTGGTATGCCTTCATTCCTTTCCATTGTGGGAATATTTTGGTGTTGACCTAATTTGAGTTTACATGGTTGCGGTGCAAAGTCAACCTTTGAGAATGTTTTCAAGGTTTAAGAAGATATAAACAAGTGTTGTGTTGATGGAGGATGTGTTTGTAGAGTGTGTGATGTGATTTGTAGAGGTGTGAAGTGTGAATTTGTGAAGTGCATTGAGATCTTTAATGAGTTAGACTACTAGAAGCAGTGAACAAAAGGTGTCTACAATCTTTAAAAAGGATTTGAATGTGTTGGTGATGTTGTGGTGGAATTTTTTGTTGCATTGAGATGGATTTCTCATTGTAACAATCTTCTTTTCCTCTTTTTTGTAATATGGAAAAGAGCCATTGGTAGTGAGCCTTGTTGATTATTTTTAATTCCCAACAAGATCTCATCGATAATCTATGGATTTTCCATTTCCAATTATCAACAATTTGGAGGGATTGGCCAACAATTAGGTAAAATTTGAAAGAAATTTACCTCTACACTTTGGGATCTACAAAACTCAGGAGGGTGATCTCATATGATGCTCTCAAGATTTCCTATGCCAATTTATTCTGAACATTGTAAACAATAGATATGTCCTTCACAAAATTTCTTGAAAATTACATAAATGTAAAGATATGGCAATATCTCGAAGCATTTAACATTTCATAGCAGTAGAACATGATAATTCATAATAATTTTCAACAACAAACATAATTGAATTTAAAGATTTAAAGTATTTGTGTGTGAATGACCCTGGAGATGTAACATAGATGTAACTTTAGTGATTGGTGCCTTAATCTAGGGTATGGAGTCATAACCAATGTAATCCAAAATGCATAAAAATGTTCCCCCTAAAAATAACATAGCTATTTATTGATGCATTACACCATTAAACTCATAAATCTTAACCAATTATACTTATAAGATCCATGTATACATATAGACAAATATTTATCCCTATTAAAGCATTTAACTTATTCTTCATGCATAAGAGCATTGACAAAAAATAAATATCCATAGGAAAGACAATGGAGACAAATTGAAAGATATTTGATTCATTTCATTCATAACTAGTGTGAAGTATACAAAAGGAGAAGATTAGCTTTAGAAATATGACAATTTTTTTAAAAATGATAGTACTATCATACAATTCTTTCAAAATTAATAAAGACTAGACTCTACAACCTAGAAAATGACTCAAAATTTATTTTCTCTACATTCTATATTACAAAACTCTCCAAAATTAATCAATCATATTGTGCAAATGGCCTTGAATTCCCTTTTATAAGATAAGGGAGAAGCAAGCCTCGAGCCATTTACACATGTCATATTTTCAATTGATATTCATTTACATTTTAAAAATACAAGTACAAAATTTTGATTGTGGATGGAATATTCCAAGGACAAAAATAATTACATTTACTCTTTCTAACAATCCCAGTTCTTTTCCAAAATATCTGACGCTGATGATTGGTACTTTGCTGCTTCTTTTCTTTATTCTTCTTGATGTGAACTTGAGAAAGATGAGATGGCAAGTGAAGACAAAATCCTAGTGTACAAAATAAAAATCTTCTTGTTGTTGGTGCTTGTTGAAACTGTTTGTGAGTGCTAAATGTCCATAAAAGACAAAATGTGTCCACATCACTAGGAGCAACCTCTACAAGTCAAGAATTTCATTGTATTTTTATCCCATGTGTTGTAGTCCTCCTTTGAAGGCTAGTTGAAATCCATGAACTCATTTGATTTGTTTCTATGTGGGCCATATTTCTTTACCATCCGATTTGCATCCTTGTGAAATTATTCCAAGAATTTACTGGTGATGGACAATTTATCCATGCTATTCTTTATCATATCAATTTTAAAATCTCCAACTCCTTTGTAGCAAAGATAATGTCCATTTGTGCTCTCCACTGCTCATATGTTTTCACAACTCCATTACTATCTAGAATGTTTAGCAAGAGGCCAAGATCATTCTCATCAAATCGTTGGATCAATAACTTAACTCTTTTCTCCAATGGATCCACTAATCCCTAACAATAAATGATTCCTTTTTCCACCTTGTAAGTGGGAGCAATTTGTGCTAGTTTATTAAGCTCATGAGTAGACCCCTTAATCATACTAGCCAATGAACTAAGCTTGGGTATCCATAATTCCATCAGTGGGTCTACTATTGTTCTATCCATTTCAAAAATTATTATTCCTTCAAACATTAATGAATAATTAGAATGAATGTTATTTACTCTTTTTATTGACTTCCCCATTAAATGCTCCAAAATAGTTGTTACAATCAATACATTATTCTCAAGCTGGTTCTATTCAAAAGAATGGAGTAATTTATTATATACCTCGAGTTGTTGAATCAACTCTTTCCTACTAACTCTTCTCCTTAGTGATAGGTTTTCATCATATACAACTAACTCCATAGATTGTGTTAGAGGTGGAGGTGGAGAAGATGGGGAAGGAACAACTGGCTACACTTGTGGTTGCTAGTTCTTTAACATTTCAACCATAATCTCCAGCTCTGCAAGTCTTTTACTATCCTTATTATAGGCAACAAACAAGTCATTATACTTTTTAGTTTCTCCATTATATTTTTCTTAAAGTTTCTCAATAGTTTCCTTTGTGAATTGGGAAACGTTCACAACCAATGTGGCTACCTCTACTACTAAGGTTTCAGAAACTTTCTTGGTTATTAAGCCTCCCCTCAAGTCACCTACAAGCTTTACAATTTAAGGCTTATCTATATTAGGGGCCAAATCCCATATAGAAAGCGTGTCCCACTATAGACTGAAAGAAGAGCCTAACAAGGAATTTAGTACATCATCATCCATTGCAAACACCTTCTTATCATGCTTCCTCATTATATCAAATGCAATTTCAGGATTTCCCATTTAAGTAGGAGAAGTACTCCACTTTCTCTTACAAGTCTTCTTCCATCCTCAGGGGTCATCTCTCTCTCTTTTGCCTTCATGTCTACTACCACTCTTGCAGTAATAAAATCCCTAGGCAATTTAGAGGACTTAGCCATCTCTTCTTTCAACATCTTCTCATATTCATCCTTGTCCTCCAGACATACTCCTTGAAAACATAAATCTTGACAAAAAAATAATCATCCATAAACTCTGTGCATTCCTTTTACCTTACATCATTTGCATTATCCACTCCTATTAACATTGCTTTTGAGACCCTATTCTCTAGAGCTGGCACAACAACCTCTACTTGTGGAGGTGGCATACCTTTCATGATATCATTAGAGGTTACAACAACCTCATCATCTGAATCCAATGAGTAATCAACAATTCTTGATGCTTGCTCAATCTTTCTCCTTTTTGGAGAGAAATCCCTTGGGGGTGAATTTATATCAATAATATTGTGAATAGGGGATGCAGGTTCCTGTTGCACAGGGGAAGAAGCTATAGAGTCCTTAGATTGGGAAGGATTAGTTCTAATATGTTCCTTCAAAAATATCCCCTTAGGTCTTCTAGTGAAGGCATACTATAGCCTGAGCGGTTGTTAGGTGGGCCTTTCCTCAATCATAGGGGCTTTCCCCTTATCTTGTATTTGAACTTGCTCCTTGAATTGTCCAACCACCTTGTCAAAATTTTAAAATTTTTCTTCAATCCTAAGGATAGGATCATCAATATCAGCAAAGGTTCCTTTGAACATTGGATCTTTTTTGTACTTTTCTCTTTCCAATTTTTTATAAGCAACCCATTTTATCCTTCTATTTGCAATCTCATTTAGGTCAAATATGTTCTTGATGATTTCTTCTGAATAATTTACCCCATGGTTGAATTTCCTCTATTGACTCTATGTCTAAGGCCACTAATGAATCCTTTAGGGTCATAATTTTTTTCCACACAATTCCTCATTTTTAATGGGGTAAGCATCTTAAGGATATAATTCCATCCTTCCTTGTCCTTTTCCATGACAAAATCAGAGAAAAATATGTAATTAGGGAAGAATGATCCCTTCTTTTGGTTCTTTAAATGAATTTCCTTTGCCTTCCCATATTGATACATCACCACAAGAAAACCAATTATGAAATGAATGGATTGGGGTAACAAGTAAGGAGCCACATTTGTTTCATACACTCTAATGATAGTGTAATCACAAGCACATCTCCCCAATTATGGTCAATCCTTAGGTCAGGCCTTCTCTCCTTAGGCCTAAAAAAATCATGGAATTTATTTAGGATTCTTGGAACCTCACCCCTCAAATAGCTCTTCAATTTAGCAAAAAACAAGTTTGTAAAGGCTACAAAACTTGATGATGATTCATGTATGTCCAATAAGGGTGTCCAAATCTGGATAGGGAGATGTTTATTACTTGCATTTATCATTGTGATCTTCAAACCATGACCTAGCTCCTTAGATCTAAATGCCAAGATCATGTGGTGCAACAAAGAGTACCACCAAAATCTGACACCACCTTCCCTTGCTTTGAGAGCCACCATTTCCTTGTGAATGGAATTTGAAATTTTTTGGTAAAATTGTTTTCTTCATTGACCATCATGCTTTATATGATTGCAACCATAAACATGAGGGCTACTAGAATCCTTTCCCATGAATCAATTCCCAAAATCTGGCACAAGGTGTAGTAGGTTTTAACAAAGTAATTTTCAAATAAATAAAATTTGAAAGGCTCCTTTTCAGAAGGGGTGAGTTTGATCTTATTCCTCTTTCTATACTTTACCCAAAACATAGGCAATAATGTCACTCTTTATGTGCTTCTATTTATTTCTTACTCCTTTTTCAAGTCATGCAGGATGATAGGTTTGTTTGCATGGATATTGAGATTGAACACTCCAACAATTAAGTCTCTATCCAGTTTCACCATCTCTTTTCTAGAGTATGTCCTGAAAATCCTCACATTCTCATCATAATTGGCAGTGATAGCTTTGAGAAAATCTATATCTAGATATACATTTGGAACTACCAACTTTCCCATATCCAAGCTCCATCTATTGCAACTTGGAACTGGGGAATTTCTTTTTCCAATACTAGTATTTGAAAAGATCCCACCCATCAATATTCTTCAAGTTTTCATCCCTGATTACATAGAACCTATCCACAATACCCTCTTCGCCCTTGGACCCTTGGAGTTTTTCCTTGCCAAGGTTTTTATCTAGAGTCAAGCTAGGAAATTGAGGTAAAAAATCATCATGGGGGGCTCGTTTGGGGGTAGAACAGGAGCTTGAGGCTTTTGGGGTGATATTTTTAACAACAATAGAGGAAACTAGGGATTTCTATGGTGCAACTAGGGTTTTTTACAGTGTGGCTAAGTTTTTAAAATAGGTGCACGAAGACTAGGGAAAATTCAAAGCAACTTAACAGTAATTTATGAATGTCAAACCATAAAATAAATCTGGAAACCAATTCAAAATACTTAGTTGGAAAATGCACACAAATTTATTGGAAATTGAACACAGAAGGAAATTTTTACTTACTAGTGTTCAAACGTTGGAAACCCTAGTTTGAGTGCAAGAAGCTTGAGGAATTTCCATAACTGATCTTCAAACACTTTAAAATTCTTTGGTAACTTTGAATTTTGGTTTAATCTTTTCTTTTATGGTGAAAAATCTCTTCAATTTGATTGAACATCATCATGTCCACCATTACTACTTGCTCACACGAAGCAAAAAAGTTTTGACTACCTATTAACTCAACTTTGAATGTGAGCCATTGATCTTGTGTCAATATGGATCTTTGGATGGCTTAGATTGAGTCAACTTAGTTTGATTACAACATCAAGCCAATAAAATAATACCATGTGGAAAAGATCCTCCAATGTCACCATGGGCCCTATTGCTTTTGGGAAGCATCGAAAGGGATGACGTGTCAATCCGTCGCATCCTCACATTCATGCATTAAGAAAAAGATTAAAGGTCGCAGGATTGCAAGAAGAGCAATCGGATGCTGCCATGTGTCTAATGTGTGCACTAGTTAAGTTCCCATGAATTTTCCTATACATAGGAAAATTATAGTACATGTCTAATTATCTATAAGTTTGAACGACCGAGATCATATCATATTCATCATTGCTTTGCTAGAAAATAGGTACATGTGTACTCAGATACACATCTTTTAATCCTTTGTATGTTGCCTCAATATTTAACAAAATATTTCATTTGCTATAATGGTCCCCTGGACGATCAAGATCTTGCCACTTGGAAATCCCCCACACCCCCACATGCATTCAATATCCTTTGAAATATCCCCCACGAGATGGTAGGGAACGGTTGTGATTGTGCCACATGGCACCATAAGAGCCTTTGGATTGTTGGCTCGCCAACAACACTTTTTGAAAGCCTATAAGGTCCAATTTGAAAGTTGCACACATGACATCCTCCTGCTATCTTGCACTCATATTTTTGTGAATATTTTATTCATGCAGTATGGTGGGGACCAATGAGCAATGAACACCTGTAATGTGGGACCAAATCAAGCCTTCTTAAAAACCTTTTGCATGCATGTTATCCAAGATGTGACTTAAGTCAGGGTCATTTCAATATGTTATCATAAGACTTGAGACTTAATTTAATTCAAAGCTAGGATGCAAAAAAATAGACATAATGTATTAAATTTTCATAACCCACGAGACTTAAGATTTTAACCAAATATTTCAAATAGGACATGACTAGTAAGACTAGAATGTTGGGGCTAATGACAATACGAATTCAAAGACCTAAGTCATGGCTTAAGGAATCGAGAATGGGTGATATCAAGTCAATTATCAATTATAAGAAAAGGATAAGGAATGAACACTCATTGGGTTTAAAGAGGGTTTTAGCCCTAAGGTGAACCATAATGCATGAAACATGAAACCCTAGCCTATAAATAACCAATGAAACTTAGAAATTTTGAAACGTAATGCAAGGAACCACAAAAATTTTCAATAGTCTTATCAGTGGCTCTAGTTGGGGATGCTTGTTCATCTAAAACAAAGCGAGATCCTTAGAATCTCATGGTGGAGCAGACTAGACAAGACACAAAGACAAAAACTAGGAGATGCTAAGACAAGGTGAGAAACAAAACCAAAGCAAAGCAAAGAAAACCTATATACAAAATTGTACATAAAATACATTGTATATGGAATAAAACATACCTCATGTGAAGTATGGCTTCAAGAATTATCCATGTAATGGAAATTCCATAAGTTCTTGGATCAAATTTTGCAGGAAGTATGAATCTTCCCCATATGTATTTTTTTTTATCATATATGGTCCTAGCTAGAGAGCATCAAAATTTCCATGCTTTCCTTTCTCTCGAGTTCTAGCATTCCACACCAACACCATATCTCTAATTTCAATTTTTTTGGAAGAATATTTCTTATCATACAAAGTTTTAACCTGCAACTACATCTTCATATTTTTCTGCTATGCTTCTCTCCTTGTTTCATCAAGCTCAACCAAAGCATTGATTCTTTGTTGCATTTCATCTGGGGTATCATCCTCATACCACTGAATAAATTTGTATACCTATAGTAGATTAATTTTAGGAATGCTAGCCTCAAGCCCATAGACCAGGTCAAAAGGTGACTGCCTTGTTTCTTTTTTTATGGTTACCCTATCAACCGATAAGGCTTGTCTTAGTTTAGAGTCCCAACCCTTTTTGTTTTTCTCTATCACCCTTTTGATATATTTTTTTATCAAACTCTTATTACTAGATTTAGATTATCCATTTCCCTATGGGTGTTAAGGGTATGAATATGAGATTGAAATCCCATACTTGTTGCAGAAGTCCACAAATTCCTCTCACTTGAAACACATAGTATTATCAGATACTATTTTCTCAGGTACATCAAACCTAGTTAGAATATTATTCATCAAAAAATTTGTAACCACCTTATTGGTGGCCTTCTTTGTAGGTATGGTATCAATCCATTTAGTAAAGTAGTTTGTGGCCACCAATATCCATGAATTCTCTCCATTAGACTTTTCTGCAATTTCACCAATAAAATTAATCCCCTATTGCTGGAATAGTGCTTGCACTGTAACTAGCCTAAGGGGTAGGTTTCTTGATTTTTTTTAACTTAGCAACAAACATTTGGCATGCATCACATGCCCTAACCAACTTTTGTGCATCTTTGAAAATTATTGGCCACCAAAACCCTACCCTAAAAACTTTATGAGTAGTGGTTTTGGCCATATAGTGACCACCACAAACACCATTATGCATCTAATTCAAAATCTCTATGGCTTGTTTTCCATCAAAAAATTTGAGCAGATCCATCCATGTTCTTCCACCATAATTCATTGTCAATGATTACATACTTTATGGCTTGGAGCTTCAATGTCCTCTTTTGGTTTTCATTCATTCCGTCAAGGCATGAAATATTCTACAAGTAATGCACAATATTCTTGTACCATCCAGAAGTTTTCATGTCACATATAGGAGATGTTTGTATAGTCAACAATGTTTATTTGATTAGCATCTAAATTTAATTCTGCCATCAACTTGGCTAACCCTTGACCTCTAACTAGCTTTGTAATTTGAATGCCAATGTTAAACTCTTGTATTCAGTTGATCCACCTGCATCTCTTATTGGTGATCTCCTACTGAGTTAAAATATCTTTGATAATAGTTGTGGGAACATATGCAATAATTGTTGCACCAACCAGATATGACCTAAAGTTTTTTACCGCCTTCACCAGAGCATATGCCTGCTTTTCATTTATATCATACTTCAACTCAACAACTTGTAAGGACTTATTGAAGAATGCTATTGGTTGTTCATACCATTCACTATTTTTTTTAAAAGAACTCCAACAATAGTGTAGAATAAAGAAAAGGAGAAAAGTTGAAAAGGCTTTGAAAATTCAAGAGACTTCAAAACAGGTGCCTCCTTGATAGCTTATTTGATACTCTTAAAATCCTTGCTAGGTTCTTCACCCCATCCTATAGTTTCTCCCTTTTTCAATTTTTTTGAAATGGACCTGGTAGTTTCTATAAAATTAGTTAAAATCCTATCAAAAAGTTTACTTGTCCAAAAAATAATTGAATACCCTTTACATTCTTTGGCTATGGTATCTTATCAATGGAAGCCACTCTCTTTGGGTCTATTCTCACACCTTATTTTGAAACTATGTGCCCTAGTAGCTTTACTTCTATTACTCCAAAAGCACACTTCTTTGGATTAAGAGAAATCTTGTATTCCAATTATCTAATGAATATCTTCTTTAAATGTATGCAATGGTCCTCCTCTTTCTTGGAATATGTAGTCATGTCATCCTGATAGACCACCATGAAGATATCAATAAAATTGGAGAAGGCTACATCCATTACTGCTTGGAATGTAGCAGCAACATTAGTCAGGCCAAAAGAAATCTTGACATGGATGTAAGTTCCCCAAGGAGTTGTAAATGTAGTCTTGTACTACTCTGAATCCTTAAATTTTACTCGGTTATACCCGAAAAATCCATCCATCATGGATAATAACTCACAGCTGGTTACCTTTTGTAGCATTGCTTCCATATTTAGTAGTGGATAGTTATCTTTTAATGATGAAATATTTAAATTTCTAAAATATACACACAGTCTGATGTCACCATTCTTCTTCCTAACTGGCACACAATTTGACACCCAAGTTAAATGTCTGATGGGATTAATGATTCCACCATCTATTGAATTCATTAGTTCTTGCATCTTTGGTTCTAGAGTTGGATTGATATGCCTTTTTTTCTATTTGAAAGGTTTTGCATCATCTTTCAATGGTATTTCATGCTGAAAGAGATCTTCTTTATAGGCCTTTAAGTCACCATAAGACCAGGAAAATACATGTCTGTATTTCCTAAGGAAAGCAATAAGAATTTCTTTAAATTGGGGCTTCATTTTCTTCCTCACATATAATTTCTTTGGGGAATTTCTTGTCCCTATGTTTACCTCTTCCAAATCCTCTTGCTGGGTGGATGTTTGTTTGAAATTTCTTTTTTCAATACCATCAAAACCCCTTCTAAAGCAACTTTAGGAATTTTACTGGTTTTGAGTTGTATTACCTCATTCTAAAATATTGTATCCTTCCCATCAACTACTTCCATAAAAGCTCCAAGATCAATATCTTGACTTTCATAATGATCAACACATTGTAAAAACTTCAATATGTCATCATCATCGTTAAAGACTTTCTAATTCTAGATGTTATCAGGGATTGAAGGCTTGGTTTGTACCTCAACCTTCGAGACACCAAAAAAAGTTATATCATTAGGCCTTAAAGCTATGTTTTCCAATAAGTCAGCTATAACATTCTTACTTATTTTTAGCCAATTAATGCAAAAAGCATCAAATATTTCTATTGAGTCCCAAACCACATTTTTGTACTATTTTAGTCTCTTATTTTTTGATATAAATTTAGACCTGACTTGAGACACAATTAGCTCTGAATCACCTAAGACTCTTGACTTCTTTGTTCCATTTTTTTTGCTACTCTTAATTTCAATAGTAAGGCTTCATATTCAACTATATTATTTGTGCAAAAAAATAAGAAAGAAAATGAAAACTTGAATTTCTTACCATTGGCTGAGACAAAAAAGAATCCTGCACCTGACCCTTCTTTGGAACAAGCACCATAAAAGTACATTGTCCATATTTCAATATTGTTAGATTGCTTCATGAATTCCTTTTCCATAGGTGCAGGGTTCTTGTCCTCCCCCTCTTGTAACTCCTCAATTTTGAAATTGTCTATACTAGTGTCAACAAAATGAATTCTTTCCTTAGGAACTATTTCTTCAATCATGCATGGAGCCCTTGGCTCATTAATTTTTTTTGTCCCTAGTATCAATTGGAAAAGTAGCAAATGACATGTCACATTGCATACTTCCTCCCATAGCTGCACTCCACTTTCTTGATAACAACATTCCATAATTAGGTGGGATGTACACCATGGTGATACTCATGATGAAATCCTTATTAGGATAAGCAATAAGTTTGAAAGCAACATATTTGATGATCCCAATGACAAAGACTTCCCTAAAATCCATCGCATAACATTTTCCATATGCTATGTTGATTTTCAATCCCATTTCCTTCATAATATCAATAGGCGTGATATTTGATGAAGCCACGAAATCTATCATACAATTCTTTACAAGCTTGCAATCAATAATCAAAGTTACATAAAATGGGTCCACTTGATTTGGGCAAGCAATGATAGTGGCACCCAAGAAGACTTGAGTGATATCATTGATTACCCATTCAATATCCTCATATTTTGAATCACTTCTATTCCCTTAAGGTGGAGTAGACACCTTCTTTTCTTCATAGGCCGTAGTTGAACCATTGATAAGGGAAACTTCCTTTTTTCTTGTGTTCCTCAATCCTCATCATTTCAAGAAAAGGAACAATGACTTTAACTTGTGACAACTAAAACATATCAACAAAGGTGTATTTAGGTAATTCACATGATATCGTACCTTTCTTGATAGTCTTATTCCTCTATTGCTTAGATTTTCCTTCAGTTATTTTCTCATCACCTTTATTTTCTTGTTTAATTTTTTTTTGTTTTTTTGACTTTTCCTTTATTGCTGGAGAAACAATATGTTCATCAATCTTTACTACCTCAACATTCTTAGCCCAAATCATAGTACCTTTATTTTCTCTATCCTTAGATTTCAAATTCTTTTCCTTAATATTCTCCTTAATGAATATGCGACCAACCCTACCTTGATCACCATTTACCACCCCATTTCTCAAGTTGTAAGTGCTTCTAGCTTGAGCAACTACTGCAACTGTCAACCTCTCAACCTCCTCATTAGATGGTCTTTTCAAAGTTATATCAAGTTGGTCTGTTTCAAGGTTCTACACATTGTGATCTCCTTGTTCATCTTCATCCGAGAAGACTTGTTGATGATATGATTCTGCCTTACACCTTTGACTATCCACATCAATCCCATTGGGTTCTTCATCTGAAGAACATTCTTCACCAATAAAATTTAACATGTTTATTTCTTTGTCATCCTCCTGAGATGGGTCAAAACTACCAGATGTGTTTTTCTCTTCCTCCAAGGACTATGCAACCACACACTGATGTGGAGAATGAGGCAACTAGCATGCTACACACCATGGAGTTTTATCACCACATTAGCAAGAAAATTATTTAAAGGATTAGGAGGATCCTTGCTTTGAAATTTTTTCTGATTATTGAAATCTAGTTTTCCATTGTGCTAGTTAGTGTTATAAGGTTGATCATGCAATCAAAGAGTCCTTTCATTCTTCTAAAAATTAAGCTTCTCATTTCCTAATTCCTTTTCAATTTTTTCTAATTTGTAATTTAGATCCTTCAAGGTGCTCGTCACTTTATCTAATTTATCATCATTTGTAGATATCTTCTCTTGTTTTCCATTGGGATTTTTCAATATTTTTACATCTTCTCTTCTTCCCACCTTACCTGCAGCCTTCCTATTGCTCTCAATGTGAAAGGAAACCTTGTAAGAATCCTCAAAGTTTGAGGATTCTTATCCTTGAGATGATACCCCATACTAGAATCAAAAGCATTATAGTATTGGACAAGGAATACATGTTCACTAGGCCTCAAATAAGCTGGGATTTTGAACACAACCTTTTGAAATTGGGTGTTGAATTTAAGAACCATTTCACTGTGTCCTTTGGTGATTGTATTAAATTCATTTAACACGAATCTGGGGTCAATTTTATCCCCATACTATTCTCTAAAAATCCTATTGAATTCTTCCAAATATCCTATACTCTCCACTGGTAAAGCTCTATACTAGTCTCGAGCATCCTCAATAAGTGACTACATGAATAATTTCATCATTACATCCTTATTCTCCACTTCAAAATCATCCATCATATTTTTGAATGATCTCAAGTGATCTTCCCCTGATATGGAATTATTCCCAGAGAATCTAACCAACACATTTCTTATTTCATGGGGAAAAGGATTAGGATAACCAGGTATCCCATCAAAACATAATTTCCTATATCAGTCCAATTGCATTGGTCTTCTAGAAAATTGATCTCCTTGATTTGGTTGCGGACCACCACCACTTTCCCTCCCACTATTTTGATTTCCTTGATGTGCATTCCTCCCTCCCACATTTTTGGTCTCCTTGCTAATTGGAACTACTTCCACCAGTTTGAGTATTGGTGTTTCTTTGGTGCTGAGAGGATTGTCCCACTCCACCAGAATTTTGTTGTTGAGAGTGGGTAATAGATTGAGTAATGGTAGAAAACACATTTATTCCAATAGTTGGGGTAACTTGTGTAGAATGAGGTGGGTTTTGAGAACAAGAAGTTGAAGGATATCAAATAGAATATTTCAAAAATGCAATTTTCCTCTGCATTTCTACATTAGCAACAAGAATTTGTATTCTTTTCAGTTCTCTCTATAATTGTTCATTCTCTAACTATAGCTTAAGATTTGAGGGAGCAGGAGTTGTGGTTGCAAGAATACTACTAGATGACACATTTGTATTTATGCTTGGTCTCTTAGATTGACCTGAAGGCCTTTTTCTTGTGTCCACAGGCTATGATGGTTTACTAGTGGTAAAATGGGCTACAATTGTGCTTGTAATAATGGAACTAGTCTAGTTATTTGTGTGGGTAGTTCCTATAGGAACATTCATAGTAACCTTTTCATGTATAGGGGTAAGAATAGGCTGATAAGATGTGGTAGGAATGGGGGATGGTTCTTTTTGAATCATTAGTTTCATTCTTGCCACCCTCCTCCTCAATTGATCCCTCTCAAACATGGAAACCTTTATCTTTTCTTCCTTTTCTTTTGTTTGTTTAATTTTCAATTCTTCAAGCCTTTGAGCCTCTTCTTTAAGCTCTACCATATCTTGAATTAATTCTTCCTCATTTTTTAGAGTAAAATCCGAATCTAAATGTTCAAGAGTATAATTTCTAAGATTTAAAACCTCCCTTTGTGAGAGAGGATAAAGGGCTCTACTATGAGAACTTCTAAATGGGTCAAATCCCTGAGTATTGTGAGTAGAAGTAGCTCTAGGATTTAACCTCTAAGATGCCAATGTAGTATCGAAATCCCTATACCAGAACTTCCATTATTTGGCTAGTTTTGAAACCAAAGGACCTGAACTAGCTTGTTTACCATCGATAGTCTCTTTTGTGATGGGATTTTCCTCATTGTCAGGAGGCATTACATACTCATGCATATCATTATTAAAATTTTTATGCAAATGTTCATATCCTAAATTACTTGTGTTTTTAGCTTTTTGCTTCCAAGATTGTCTAGTGTTCCATTGTTATTATCCTTCTAGCCTCTGCTCGGGATGCTTCTTGATATGATTCCTCATTCCTCTCATGAATTCTGTAAACTCACCTCTCTTCTCTTTATTCTTTCTTTAAAAATTAGTGCACTGACACAAGAGACTCAGAGTCACCACCCAAATTAATGAGAATGAGGAAGTATTTTGTGATTCTTTGAGAGATTTTGCAAACACAGAGAGAGATTGGACTAAAGAAACAATAACTGATAAAACAATTCACACAAACATGTGAAGACGAGCATAAACTTTTGAAAAAATATCTAGATACTTAACAAATGATGATACATGCTTTGAATATTCCCTTAATTGAACACATAATTTCTAAACTTATGACTTTTACTATAAATGATCTCAAACTAGAGACTTTACACAAGTTTTTTCTCCAGTAGAGTCACCAATCTGTTGGTTGTTTTTAATTCCCAACCAGATCTCACAAATAATCTATGGTTTTTCCATTTCCAATTGTCAACTATCTAGAGGGATTGGCCAATGAACATGTGAAAGTTGAAAGAGATTTCCCTCTACACTTTGGGCTCTAAAAATGATGCAGAGAAGAGATTTCACAATTCAACTTATTAGAACATATTTCACAATAATGGGTTTCAACTCATTCACCCATTCTACAAGACAACTTTCTTCACAATTTTCTCCTTGATTCAAGACACCAAAAAAAAGTTAAGGCACAAAAATTATTGTAGAATCAGAAAAAAAAAAAAAACAATAGCCAATGACTGATTCAAAACCATTTTCCAACTTTGACAACTCAAAAATGTGAACTTCTAAAAGTAGGTTGTTCAAATCAGCATTTAGGCCTATTTAGACCCCTTCAAGAAACAAATTTACATTTCTGAAGCCATTTATCTTTGTTATGACTTCAAACAAGTATAAATAGGTTTGAACAACCATTAGGAACCTTCACCCAACCTTTGTTCATGTTATTTTAACAAACCCTCATATTGAACCCGCACTTTTAACCCCAAACATGACCGTGACAACTTTTCCCAATAGGAAAATCATGAATAATGGCCTCCAATATAGAAATTCCACAAAAAAATTTAGGAAAAGGACTCACATTCACCATAACAACCTTTTATAAAAATACAACTCATGAAGGATTCATATTCCATGACCAAACTCATCAAATCACCACTGTCACTATGATTTTCTAGATTTTCCCTAAATTGCAGACCTAGGGCTTCATGAAATCTTCCCAAGACCACATTTCAATGATATATAAATTTGGAATCTTAAAGAATACATTCAAAACTATCTATAGACCAAATTTAAGGAGATTCCATTAGATAAATCAAGAGAAACACAATTTGTATTGTAAACAAACCCCAAAAACCCCTATGCTCAGGACAGTTTTTAGAAATGGGATTGATTAACCCTTTAAAAGGAATTATAAAAATTACTGGTAAAAATAAATTATGTCCCCATCATCAAGATCCTTCCATCCATAAAAGTGTTAGGTCTATAAAAGTCAGTGTATGGCCGTACTAACGTGTTTTCTGACTGCAAATTCAGAAAAATGTTTTCAGAATTGGCTGCCTTCACCAAAATCAACATAACTTTCTTAAAAAATCATGTATTTGAGTGAAAAAAAAGGAAATTAAAGTAGACTCTGATATATATCATTAAAAATGATTTCCCCATGAAAATATATCCTTAAAAAACCATAAAACAGCCTATAAAAGCACTTTACCAGTTAGAAATAAGAAAATGCAGAGTTTATTCATGTTTTTATCTTTACAATGCCAACTCCACACCTGCCTCAACCTATGTGAGGCTTATTTATAAATTTATCACTCTTAACTACTCTCCAAAACTGTCTACCTACCTTCCATATTCAATTTTACTCTTGAGTTCGCCAAATCTTGCAATTACATTATTGACAAATTTGTCAATTTTGACAATTTTACATATTTTGCATTATTTACACCCAAAACATTCTAAACACCACAAAAATGTCCTAATACACTATTTAATGATCAAATATGACCTTATTTACCATATTCCATGGATTGACTTACTAAACCCCTTAAAAACCCATTATTACATATTTTTCCCTTTCAAGGATGATTGACAACATATCACCATTGCTTTACAAGAGGGATCTCAAAATACATTCTAATGGTCTTTTCAAGACCTTATTGACTCATTTCATAACCTCAACCTCCTAATTCAACCTAAATCAATCATGTACAAGTAGGCCTCATGGAGGATTGAAAACAAACTAGGGCTCCTGCACCAAAAAAACATGGGAGGGTGATTGCATACAATTCTCTCAAGATCTCTTGTGCCAATTTATCCTGAGCATTGTAAAAAATAGTTATTTCCTACACATAATTTCTTGACAATTACAAAAATGCAAAGATCTGGAAATATCTCTAAGCATTTAACATTTCCTAGCAGTAGAACGTGATATTTTATGACTTTTCAACAAAAAACATAATTGAATTTAAAGTATTTGTGTGTGAAAGACCTTCGAGATGCAACATAGACACAACTTTAGTGATTGGTGCCTTAACCTAGGGCATGGAGTCATAACCAATGTAATTGAAAATACATAACAATGTTCCCACTAAACATAACATAGCTATTTAATGATACATTACAACATTAAAATAAAAAATCTTAACCAATTATATCTATAAGATCCTTCTATACATCCACACAAATATTTATCCCTATTAAAGTTTTTGAATTATTCTTTGAATAAGAGCATTAACAAAAAACAAGCATCCACAGAAAAGATAATGGGGACAAATTGAAAGATCTTTGATTCATTTCATTCTTAACTAGTGTGAAGTATATGAAAGAAGAAGTGCTTTAGAAATATGCCAATGTATTAAAAAATGATAGTATTGTCATACAATTCTTTTAAAATTAACAAAGACTAGACTCTACGACCTAGAAAATGAATCAAACTTTATTTTCTTTGCATTATGTATTACAAAAATCTCCAAAATTGATCAATATTTTTGGGCAAATAGCCTTGAGTTCCCTTTTATAAGATAAGGGAGAAAAAAGCCTCGTGCCATTTACATGTCATATTTTCAATTGACATTCATTTACATTTAAAAAATACAAGTACAATTGTAGACACTTAAAAATGTCCTGAATGTTATCATGCAATCAAATCAGGGATACTAACATCATTTCCTCCTAGAACCCATCCTCTTTTCACTTAATTGATTAAATTAGCCTAGCTATTTAATTAATTATGTCAGTTGCATCTATTAACCTAATTAATTTAATTAGGTTAATTCACCCCTTTCATGCTAACATTTCATCTTATTTAAATTAAATACATCAAGTTATTTAATTTAAATCCCTAAGTCTTCTTATTTAATTAAATAACCCTGCATTATTCAATTAAATATCATTTCACTTCCCCCCTTTCATTAAATCACTTTATTTAATGAATATCATGAAATTCCCCTAATTGTATAATTAAACCTTTGTTTAATTATCAATTACTAATTAATCTAATTCCCCTCACTTGCAAGAGAATATTTCAAGGGAATATTCCTCCTTTGCACATTCCTCCAAAAGGAATATTCCCAAGGAATATTCCTTCCCCTTTTTGCACATTAAAACGTTGTTTTAATTTTCTACATGTCTATTTTACTCACCCATGAGAATATTCCAAAGAATGTTCTCTTTCTTCACTCATGTGAAAAAGGGGAATATTCCTTTTCGAAACAAACTTTCAACAAACTTCTAGGAAAGCTTTTTTGAAAGTGTCTTTGTTTGGACAAAGGTGAACCCTTGATTAAATATCGTCATTGATTCTCATCCCTTGATGAGAATCCATGATTCATTCCTCCAACTTCCCCCATCCTTGACAATTGATTAACCTTTTTGATCTCAACCCTTCATTTCTCATTTGTCTTGCTATAAATAGGTCACTATTTGGAGACAAATGGATCCATTTTTAACATCAAACTTATGCTGTTAAAATAACTTTCAATTGCACTCACATTTTACATCATTTTACCTTTATTTACTTGCATAAATTAGCTCACCTTCGATTAATGGCTTCCATGATAACATAGATGCATACATTTAGCTTATTTGTTAATTAGGGTTTCAATAATTTTGGCTTAAAATCCATTTAGATTAGCTTTGCATTCAAACATCTTGATCATATTAGCATAAATCATGTTAAAATAGCTTGCATCATGTTCATTTAGTTTTAAATCATGTTCACACATCTTTCATCAGTTTCGTCGATTCTCCTCAATAGAATCAATTGAAACAGGCTCTTTTATCCACAAGATTGGGAAAGGGGATTGTCATTCCACATCAATGTGACACCACTCCCCCAATATGATAAGCTTCAATGTCTTAGATTAGAGGTTTCTCAAGATTTCATATTTTCATATGCTAGTTTTTAATGGCTTCTTGTCTTTGTTTAAATTGAATGATCTCTATTGGGATTGATGTTTAGCTATTGAATATGCTTTGAATCCTCATGGATCAAGTGTAGTCAACCCATACTAATCCATCGGTCACATTTTGGCACTAGAAGGAGAGAAGTACTGATCAAATATGCTTTTGGTCCTTCATGACGTGTGGGTAAGTGGTTTATTTGTGACTTATGAGGTCATGTTGTTTTTGTTGTTTAATATTGTTTCTCTTTATAACTGGGTATTGAGATTTAATGTACATTTTCTTATAATGATAGAGGGATATAAATATATATTAGTATATTTACAATATGGTTATTTCTTATTTCGCCCTCTTCTGTATTCTCTAATGTACTTGGCATACTTATGTGAAGTGCATTCTTTTTAAAATAAATATATAGGTATTCGAGTATATAGTTTTATTTAGCAGCTGGGATTAGAAACGTAAATATGTATGTATATATATCAATATAGGTTTTTATTTGATTGTTCTTGTTAATATATACATACACATAGTGTTGATTTGTGAATAATAGTTATATAAAATTAATGCAAATGAAATATTATTAATTTGTATTATTAATATGTTGACATATATATATAAATTAATAATATTCAAAATAATAAATAAAAAAATATATAAACATTTAAAGATTTTTTTTCTATCAGCTTAATTAATATATATATTGGACATTTTAAGCTTTACACTTGCCTCTTTCCTTATCATCCACCTTGCTTCAAGGAATTTTGTCAATTAGCGATGTGCCTTGTCTTTGCATCCACTTTTTGCATGCATTTCTTTGAAGGGCAGTTACACATAATGTGGAAGGTGGGGGGGAGGGCATCCTTGGTTACACGGTTGGAATTCAAGCTTATCCTTCAGAGGAAACACAACTGGAAGGGGACTACACCTCTGAATGGGAAGATCTCTTTAAATCGAATGGGGGAAAAAGGCCCATGAAATATTAACCAGACACAGTACCAAGAATTTAGGTAACCATTGGTTAACCTATTCAATTATTCTTGACTGATTAAAAGCAAATGATACAAGCCTCTGATTGTTAGACTTTCTTTCTTTCTTTCTACCATTTTGTTAAAAAGGATGGTTTCCATATTTGTATCATGAATACTCGATCTGTAATCCTTTTCCCTTCACAAATACCTAGTTCTTAAGTTTTTCCATGTCTTCATAACAACGGAATACATATATAGTTTGCTGCTGCGCAAATGAAGAGAAGAACACACTAAACCACATAAGATGCTGACTAAGTTTGGAATGATTTGTTTCTCATTTGAACCATCGTCCTAGTGTAGCCCTTGTATTGCTTTATTTTCATTGAAGACATGCACTTGTATATCTTCTGGGTGATAGAATATTGCAAGCCTTTGAACTAGCATTGATGGTTATTATTCCATATACCTTGTTTAGAGCGAATTATTGCCAATGTTTCCTGTTAGGTCTATTTACCCCAATCAATCTCTTTAGCAAAATGAAATTTTAGTTCTTTTCTCTTTAGCTTCATGCAAATCATGGAAGGAGGATCTAAGAATGATTGATGTCACTTTTTTCCACTCACCTCTAATTGTAAGTTGTTCCATCTTACCATTCTCCCACAGTTTGATTGCAACCCTATGGGCAATAAATTTAATTGTTTGCAATTTACATACGATGGCTTAATTGTTTCCCACCATATTTTATAATGGTCGGAAATCCTTGCTGGTTATTTCCTTAACTTCTCTGCTTAGACCATTCTAAGACTTCTGTGTTTCTTTCGTATATGAAGCAAGTCGGCTCATGTTTCCTTAGACGCCTATTGGGAGTCTCTTTAGAGTATAATATAGAAATGATTCCTTTCGTTTTCCTCTAGTGCTGAAGGGATATAACTTCTTTGCAAGCCATACTTATCAATTGCTTTTAGTGTGTGGGTTAGATGCGAATGAGAATGGGACTTGTCTTGGAGTTGTAATCGGGTTGGGAAGTTACTCTGCATTTTTAGATCCTCCTCTTAAGCCACTACTTGCATCGCTTTGTATGCTCAGAATGACTTGGGTTACTCACATTTTTATGCTTGGAAATGCAGGAAAATAATGCGACTTCTTATTTTACACCTGCCAACTTCTTTTTGCTCAAAATTTTCTGAAGCTCTTTCAATAAATCCAATTTGTGTATATGCTGAAATCATGGTATTCCATGAGACCGCATTTAATTGGGGCATTCTGTCAAATAGTTCATGTGCTTTGTCTATGGTTCCATTTTTGCATACATGTTTACCAGGGCAGTTGTAGCTACAACATCTGAAAATCTCTCCTCACCTTTTTGATCAACTATATTTTTATTGCAATAAGGGTTGTAGATGTGTGAAGTATGTGCAACCCTCATCCTCTAAACCTTCCTGACTGTGGGCACCTCGAACACAAGCAAAGCTTACAATGTTAGGATGTGTTACAGAGTGCTTCATTAATTCAAAGATTCTGAAAGCTTCCTTACAAAATCCATTTTGGGCACATTATGTAATCATTGTATTTCATTCCATGAGATGAAACCTCTTTGAGTCATTCTGCCATAGCTTGCATGCCTTGCTTATGGATTTCACCATTGCTTGTTTGTGGGCCAGAATGGTTGTAAATTATCTAGTTGTTAGTTAAAATATCATTCGTGTTGTTATTTAGGTGTATAGATATAAAGATTATATTAGGGCTTCTAGTGAAAGCAATATCTTATAAGCTGATTTAATTTAGATGATTTCATAATGGGTAATATATGTTAGAAGATTCTAATTATTTCCTTTTTCTTATTTGAAATGGTAAGTTAGTAGATTGTCTTATTATTAAATGGAAGGCTTTAATTAAGTAAACGGGTATGATACCTATTGTTGGTTGATTATGATCTTGTTTGCCTAATGTTTTTTTCCTTTTTGTGAATTACTTAGTAAGTAGGTTTACGATACTTCTAGTTATAGGCCTACGTCCTTGGATTTGTTAATATAAGCATATTTTAAATGTATAAATTAATTATGAATTGTGATTACTAAAGATTTCAATGCTGTCTATATTATGGGTCTTAGTAATAGGATACTTTTGTCTAGGTTAATTAAGGAATTGTATAGTTAGAGAAGTGAGGAGAATAAATAGGGAAAAACATAGGATTATTTATATTTCAATAATTGAAAGTTAAAATTAGATTTATTTTCAAATGCATTTAAAATTAGATTTATTTTCAAGTACATTTAAAATTAGATTTATTTTCAAGTGTATTTAAAATTAGTTTTATTTTCAAGTGTATTTAAAATTAGATTTATTTTCAAGTACATTTAAAATCAAAATTGGATTTAATTCCAAGTTTATTTAAAATTAAATTTATTTACAAATTCTTTAATATTAGATTTGTGATTTGCGTATAAATCATATATGTTAAATTTTAATTAAATTTATTTAGTTGAAGTAAAAAAATGCATATGCTATGTTTTAATTAAATTTATTATTTAGAAATAACAAATGTATAGGTTATATTTTAATTTTAATTATTTTGAGGTAAACAAAATAAAACTTGTGATTCTTGATTATTTAATAATCTAAAAGTTACTAGGTGAGATTTGATCTAATTGAGCTTTATATTTAAAGAAGTGTAACTAAAAGAAGTTTGTTGGTGTTTAGGGAATATTTAGGTATTTTGCAAAATATGTATATATATAGTTTCTTTAATTGTTTTAAATTATTTTAAAATATATTGATTGAAATATGCGTTCTTTAATTATTTTATATAATTTCATAATGAGCATGTAAATTAAAATTAAATGTAAATTGATTATTTTGAAAGTGCATTGAATTAGATACTTGAATAATGAATTGTTGTGTGTAAATATATATTTTGATAGCTTCAAAGTCTCTTCAATTAAAGGATTTTATTTTGGGTAGATAAATAGAATGTATTTGTTTATTAAAAAGATTTCCTAATAGTTTATCTTTAGAGAAATGTAATGATGATTCAATATTCTTGAAACTTATTGCTCTTGGTGTCTTAGTGAAACTTAAGAGATGTTTTAAATGTTCTAAAATATTTACTGGAATATGTAGGAGATATGCTTAGATAACTTCTTTAGTTATTATAAATTAATTTTCAAGGAGCGAATAGATAAAAGGTATTTGATTGTTTATTATTCTTTAGGGTTTATTTGTTAAATGTATTTGTGTTGTTAAAGGTGGATCTTTGACGGTTTCTTTTGTATCTTCTTCTTGAGTCGTTTCATTTTGAGTTCTTAATTATTGAATTCATGATGGAATCTGTTTGGGAAACTGTGTTGCTTTGTTTTACCCTAGGTTGTGAGTTCTTGGGAAGATGGTTTTGAGTCTTCCAGAGGTGGGGAAAGAATATGTGGCTTTATAACTGTTTTTCATTTTGGTTCTTTGTGAACTATTGTGTTTATGTTTGTTTGATTGTAGTGGGTATAGCGTTGCACTTGAAAGTGGTTTTATTTATTGTGAGGTGTTAGCGTGAGATGGTGCATGCCTCACTTCTTGTATTTACTTTTGGCCCTGATATTTTGTGCAAGATGTCTTACCCCATTTGTGTTTATGGGTTTTGTTGCTACTAGGGAGGGTGGCTTCCCACGGGGGTTGGAACCCTAAGTGGTATCCTGGGTAACTCATGCGAAAGTTGAGTAATCAAATGATAACCTAATTAAATAATTAGGGGGATGGGAAGTATACACACACTAATAAAAGATAATTTATGCTTCTCTCATGGCCCAAGCACTCCTTTAGGCTTGGGATGAGACGAGAAGGCTTGGAAGTGAAAATCAACTATGTTGTCTTCACAAAAGGTGAGTTAATTCCACATGTGTAAGAATGGGGGTCGGGGATTGGTTGAGGTTGCCAGGGTAACCCAGGACAGGGGTTGGTAACCTATGAAGATCTGCATTGGGTAACCCATGTCAAGCCATGTGATGACACTTTATCGTCTAGCAACCTTGCATGCTTGTGGTTTTCCCCTTGTTGCATTTGTTCCTTTGGAAGCAAATGTTGTCTTGTGTTTATTGTAGCTCTTGTTTGTTGTGTCTTGTTGTCATTGTTCACTTGATTGTTCTTGTTGAGGGTCTTTCAAGTGTCAACTTCTAGCATAGGGGGTGGGCCTTCGGGTCCACATGGTTGGGTGGAATGTGCTATGCACCCCATTGGGTTCCCAGGTTGTGATTGTGATGCAGAAATGAATTTAGAGTTTCTAGAGCTTCACTTAGTTGAAGACTGCTATATGCTTTGTACTTTATCCTTCATAGATGTATTATTCTTGTACTCGATGTACTCTTTTCATTGATATAAGGGAAGCATTATGTAATGTACTATTGTATCCATGATGTGTTGTATCTATGGAAATATGTTCTACAATTGTAATATGGAACTATGAGTTGATTTGTAAGAAAATGATGTAAATTTCCCTCTATTGATCATGGATGGTTGTATGTTATCACTATGTAATCTTGGTTTTCATTCACTTTCGTTTTGGTAAAAAATTAGATTTCGTAATGTCATTTCGTGTACCCTAGAGGACGTAGATGACTGTAAATGCATAATTGTTTTTCATGCAATGTGTGTACATATTTATCTTATGTAATGTTTCACTTCCAAAAAGAAATTTAGTGTGGTATTTGGTTATCCTTTGGGGTTTGTAGGGAAGGGCATTACAATTATAGTGACACTATCATGAACATCGACACTTTTTACTAGTAAGAAAAAATAGTGAGTAATTTTTAGCATGTGCTTTAAATTTTTGATTTTATCTAGTAATTTTTAGCATGTGCTTTAAAATTTGAAGTGAAGAAGCATTCTTGTCTTTAAACCTTATAATTCTAACAAGTGTTTTGACACTTTTAGGGAAATTACGACCCATTTATGACACTTTTTATTTCATAATTTAGGACCACACTAGCTTTCAATTGGGTTTTAAAATGAACATTCAAATTGATTAAAATTGAACCCTCACATCATTTTTCTTATTGGATTAAAATTGAACAAGGAAAACTCACACTCAGTTTGGTGCTTAAAATGAACTTACCTTTGTTTTGAGGGTTAAAATTAATAAGTGTTTTCCATGTCTTGTGGTATGTGTGTTCGTCATTGAATGCATATTCTCTTCTCTCGTGCCACTCGACGATCTTGAGAATCAAAAGAATTCCTTTGAAATTTTGTATAATCGCCCACATATTACCCTTTGAATTTAAAATGAAACCCATGCTAGTGTGAGGAAAAGGCATTGTGTATGCTCTCTCCTTGCGCTTCATGCAATCTAGGAGATAAAAAAAAAACATACTTACTTTCTTTTGTATACCTTTAGAGGGCCTACCACCTTGCTTCGAAAGGTGGGAATGACCCAAGCGGTAGAGAGATAAATCCAAGCTCTTTCAAATTGTTATATAAAAAATGTGTTTGTGATGAAAGTCATAAGCAACAAGTGTGGATGTGTCATACCAATAAGTGCCACCCCTAGTGTCCACATGAGATGTCAAAATCCTTTCTTAGGAAGGGACTGGGAGGCCTCTTGATTAAATAATCTTGAGCTAATCTTGCCATGTGTATGACCACCTTGAACGAAAGTCCTTACTAAGAACCAATTGTTTAGAAGCCAAAAAACCTTTATGCTTGTTGGTGCAGGAATGGTTGTTCCAAAGCTGCCCCACATTTTACTATTCATTGAACAAAAAAAAAATCCTTCAGATCTATAGATCTTAAGGATTTGAGATTTGGTGTACCGAGAAGTGTGTGTCATGTAAGGGGGATCTAGTGTTACCAAATCTCTAATTTTTTGCATTGTCTTAGTGTTTGGAGAAATCCAAGTGGGGATTCAACAAGTAGTATCTTATAAACCTAGGTTGGTAAATTCTTGTGAGCCAGTTTAATACTTTTCTTGGTTCCAAAACATTGCAAACAAACATTTACGATCTTCCTCAAAATTTCAAACCCTTTGGTTTAAGTAAGGACACCCTTTGAAATAGCCTTGATATTGATGTTTTTCATAAGGATTTATATCCTTAGAGATTTCTAAATATCTTGACTTATATGTCAGTCCATACTTCCCAAAGTTAACATAGGAAACTATGGCTTCAACCTCATTATTTTCACAAAATGGACCTTATGGAATTTATAATGTTTTTGACATAGACATTTAGTTTGAACTTAAGAAAGACAAGTGTTTTTGGTAAAAATAAACTCATTTAAGCAAGATAACTTGAAAAATTCAACCCCACATGACCATTTGGCATCTAATCCTTTTGGTTGAACAACCCAACCTTACACCTACTATCATTCAACCAAACTTTGAACTCATTCAAGGAGAAAAAACCAATATAATTAGTAGTTTGAGAAGCTTCACTTTTGAAACAAAGGAAACACCAATCAATGGAGAAACATAACATACTTCATAAACAAAGAAGAGGAACAAGCCGATATTGTGGTTGGAAGGCCCATAAATATCCTCTTTTCTTCCATAAAATTGAACGTTTCTAAATGATCTCACACAAAATAAAAATCCACAAGAGAAGTTCTACATTCCGTCACTTCAAACTTAGGTGTCAAAGAAAAAAAGCTATCAAACAACACCTTGAGGCACTTTATCAAAATAGGACTAGATTAACAAGGAACTTTTATATATGTGCTTTAAGGAATAATCTAGAATTGTATGTCTTTTTTGAAAGTCAAAACATTGGTATTTTCCATTATCTTGTACTTCTCTAAATGATCTCATGCAAAATCAAAATCTCCAAGAGAAGGTCTACATGCCGCTATTTCAAACTTAGACATCATAGTTCAAAGTACATTAGAAGATGTATCCTAAAATAGTACTACAATAGGAACAAATTGGAAACAAGGTTTTATAGACTTATTCTGCTGAATAATCCCTACATTTATGCTCAATATGAACCCATCATTTAAGTCAAACATTGATCATAGGATTTGAAAAATTTAGATGTCTAGCATGTTTCTCACCACATTGATCTTTGGAAACAAAGGTTCACTCTAAGTCAACATTGGGTCAAACATTTCATCCACCTCTTCATCAAAATACAAATTTCACTTCACCAAACTTTGCAAATTTTTTGAACATACTAAAAATGGACTTAGAAATCTATCAACCCAAATCATAACTTAGTTAATTTGTATGTGAAATGAATCCTTTTCCATGCATTTGGTTAATTTAGTTATCATCTTTGAACTCGTTTATCTTAAAGGTCACAAGTCTACCCTAAAGATTCACAAGTTCATAAACATCCTTTATCCAAACATCAAAACATCAAACCTAAGTCAAAAGTGTTGTCCCAAAACATTTGCAAAGATCACTCCCCATATCATTCATCTTTTCATCTCCTACTACCGTCATTGCTCCAAAAAGACTTTGAGTGTCTCTTTTACCAAGATTTGAGTCAACTAGATATTTTAAACATTACAAAACTCAACACAACTCTCCCAGACGTGACCCAAAATTTATGGTAAAAACAAGATCACAACACAAGAGAATCATGGATAAAACCAAAGTTAGGTTCACCTCAAGTGATCCTAATCCTCTAGAATTTGATCTGAGAAGTCATGTTACCCCATCACAACAACCTTCATCACCATCAGTTCCATATGAGATAGAAGATATTACGAACAACCAATTTGGACTCACTAGGGAAGAAATCATGGAGCATCAAGCCTTATAAAACATAGTTTCCAATTCACCCTCTTTTGTTGCACAATCATTAACACAAGGCTTTACTTCATCCACTATTCAAATGACTCCATCACTAGGGCTCAATCAAACACCAATACCTAGCATTGTAGCTAGTCTTGCTAAGGACTTTGTCCATACTCTTCCATTTGAAAGCAACACACTTGTGTGTACCCTCAATACAATTCCTCCTCAAACTACCACTTGGACACCAACATTTTGCATTCCCCCCATTCCCAAGAATCCTCTACATCAACATAAGCCACTTACACTCCATTACTCCATGAAAACTTCAAAATATCAGGGACACCCATCTTCATCGAACCCATGAGTACCACAAGTGTGCCCAATATCATGCCAAGTAGTGTGGACCAAGTATCACAATTAGAACCAAAAGGAAAAGTTAATACCCTCATGCAAAATCAACTTTTAAGGCAACAAGGAACATCTTCATCCAATCCCCTCATTGATACATCAAACCCAAAAATTTCCAAAAACACATCTATTCCATCCATCATCAACCCACATTAGAAAAATCCCTTGATTAGAAACCCCATCAACCAAGGTAATACCTTGGCCACATATCAAACACAAGGGAATATCTAAAACATTGGTCAAGGGAATCCTTTTAATCAGTGGACCCAAGGTCCTAATGTGCCCTTAACATCACAATACTTAATGAAACCATCCTCATATTTTACCATTTCCCCCCCCAAGTCATGCATAATAAAATATGACCTAAAACTTACATTTCCCCACCTCAATCTACTATCTTGCAATGAATGTTGAATCAAGGGAATCCCCAACCTCTCATCAACAATCCGTAATCTGCAAAAAACATCAACATTCAAAACCCATCACAGATGTACCAACCACTGATTGATCCTACATTACAAGCACATGCCCTAGCTTTATAGAAATCCCAATAGGCTTATCAACAAGCAACCTTAGTTGCACAACAACAACAAGCAAACTGAGCAATACAACAAAAAAAACAAGCATCCTTAGTCACATAACAACAACAACATCAAGTAGTCTTAGCAACAAAACAAGAAGCCCAACAACAACAACAACAAACTCAACAATATGTCCAACAAAAAAAATTGCTTGTACAACAACAACAAGGTTTATACTATAACCCTCAACAAAACATCGTCAACCTGAACACGTTAGGAACATAAATGACTACACTATCATCACCTTATCCTACACCACCATACACACCATGTACAACACATCATCATATCAGAATCCCACATACAGTTCATCCACCATCACATAATATGCAACATATGTTCCTCCAACAAGTCCACTAGATGATATGGCATCACAACTCAAGGCATTAACATAAGAAATTCAAGAGATCTGGATGGGAAAAATGAAGAAGCCCCATACACAAAACCTATGCCCATATCCATTTGATCAAAACGTCGCAAAGGTGTCATTCCATCCTAGTTTTGAAATCCAAAAATTCAAAAAATATAAAGGGAGAGGAAGTCCTGTGGACCATATCAAAGAGTTTAATGTCATGTGTATGGAGGTTGCCTATAGTTTGTCCTATTTGATGCACATCTTCCCACAAATTTTAACATGTCCTGTCATGGACTGGTTTTCTCAATTGCCTCCTAGTATCAAAAATTTTCAAGAAATTGTTGAAAAATTCATACACCACTTCTCCTTAAATATTAACATGGATGTAAGCTTAGAAGAGTTAATTACTCTCAAACAAAACAAGGGAGAATCTTTCGCCAATTTCTTGTAATGATGGAGGCAAAGAGAAAGTAAAAGTAAGTGGCCAATTCCCGATGAACAAGTGGGAATTATCATAGCAAATCTAGATCCAGATCTATCCTTCCACTTGAAAATGCAGTGCAACACATCTTATGATGAACTTGTCCCTAGGGCCCTTAACATTGAGAGAGCTCTAATGTCACAGGGAAATACTCAATCCTATAAAGACAATCGTCCATCAACTAGTTGAAATGACAAGCCTTGTGTTTGGGTTAAGAACAAGAATGTAACAAATGATGGAGTGGTACATGCTAAGGTGGTCCTAAGTGATCCTAGGCCAAAAAAAAATCAAATTGCTAACATTCAACTAACTATGCAACAAACAACACCACCACAAAACAATCAGATCAATAATACCGAAACTCAACAAAGACAAACTCCCAACAAGAACAACTATCCAAAGCACAAATACACAAAATTTTTAGAACCCATTGAGACTATCATGAAGAAATTGGTAGAGTCAAACCTGATAATGCTTGCAAATTTTGAAAACTACCAAGAACCGCAGGATAAACTGCCCTGGTACAACGAAAGAGATCTTTGTGACTTTCACAAAATCAAAGGACACAAGATAGTGAATTGCATGCGACTCAAAAAAATAATCCAAGATCTTATAGAGAGTGACAACATATTTGTTGAGGTACCAGCTAGTAATCAGGATTTTAAGATATACAAGACCCCTATGCCAGATCATAACAAAGGAAAAAACACTAGGAAAGGTAAGTATTACACAAAAGTGCAACATACCTATTCCAATGTGGTCACTTCTTGTGATAACATCATTACTAGCATCACCATTAAAGGGCCTAGTGCGGAATGTGGAGTTACCACACGACATGGAAAAGTCACCATCCAAGTAGTCCCATCTCAATCTAGGGCACCTTGTACTCATCCAATGACAAGCGCTAGCAAGTACAGTCTCCTAGATCAGCTTAAGAAGACCCCTACACATATTTCTATTTTGGAACTATTAAGGCTATCCCAAGTGCATAAGGAAATCTTACAGGAAGCTCTATCTACATCATCCATCCTCGAGGATATAGATACCGAGTAGTTTCAAGCTATGGTAGGGCATATCACTAGTCATCTCCTCACCTTCTCAGAGCAAGATCTACAATCACAATCATTTTATAATCACGCTTTACACCTTAAGTTCATTGTTCATAAGAATAAGATTAAAAAAGTCTTAGTAGATGGAGGTGCTGGTCTAAACCTTTTCACCCTTCAGTTGATAAAAAATTTGGGCTATTTAGAGGATACTATAGAGAAAAAAAAGAGCACCACCATCAGAGCATATGATGACCAAGAATGGGTATCACAAGGCATCACTGCACTACCCATCTAAGTGGGCCCTGTCATCATAGAATCTACATGCCAAGTGTTAGGCCTTGATCTTCCCTATAACATCTTGCTTGGTCGACCTTAGATCCATGCCCTAAAAGTTTTAGCTTCAACCTACCATCAATGTGTAAAGTTTCCTTTCAAGGGTAGAGAAGTTACCATCCATGGAGATCCTGAGCCTTTTTACTATTGCAAGAATCTTGAGGCCAAGTTATATAAGATCCCTAAAATACCTAAGAATGATGAAGGGCCTATACCTTCTACCTCATTTGTTGACCTATCATCCCTTGCATCTACCTAAGAAATGAAAAAACCTATTGTACAAAACATAGTCGACATCAAAGTAGTGATCCACGATGATGGTTGTGGAAACTATAAGCTAATGAAGGATACTTTTGTGTTGGGATAGATGCCTCTTTATCCAAAATCTCATGGGAAGCCTATACCTAGCAACAAAATCCTTGAAACTATCAAGATGGTAGCTACTACCTACACCAAGTGCAGGGACCTGAACAAAGAAGATTTCAATGAGGAGGATATTTGTAAACTGCTCTATCAAGATGAACAAACGATCCTTGTTCTTCCCATGGAAGATGACAACAAAGGCTTGTGGCTAATGAAGGGAATGGGGTATACCAAGAATCAAAAACTAGGAAAAAATGACAATGGTTTGCTAGAACCTATCATTCCTGAGAAACGTCGAAAGAATATTGGCGTAGGTTGTACAACTAGCAAGGTTATCCTTATTGTCAAAGGTACTTGCGCTAAACAGGTTGAGGCTTCCTCTTGCTTACCAACGTCGCGTGATACTACCCTAGATAACCCCCCTTGATGTTTATGAACTATTTGAGAATAAATCCTTCTTCATGATATCTACATTATCGTTCACCCCACCCGACTGACCAAATGAAATATGCCTAGTATACCCACAACTCATTGGCTTGGACCAACAAGGACCACCAATTCTAGATTTGTTAAAAAATGATGAAGCAATCTAAAAATTCATGGGACTTCATGACAACTTACCATGGTCAGATCACAAGGATAGTTTTGATATAGAACTCGACACAAGGGTGTACTATGGGGAGACGATTGAATTCTTTAGTCACAAATCTAATGACATGCAACTAACTTGCAAATATTTTTGTGAAAACCACACTGTGGCACCCTGTGATCCAAAAATAGTAAAAATAAAGGACATATCCAAGGGTGAAAAACTCTCTAAGGCACCCAAGGATGAGGAATTCAATCTCCCCCTTAGTGCAATACATCTAGAAAATTCAACAGTCACCCCAGTCAACATGGGAACAAAAGAAGCACCCAAGATCACTTTCTACACTAAATCTTTGTTGGATGAAGAATAGAAGAACCTAAAAACATACCTGAAAGAGTGAAGAGCTAACTTTGTATGGTCATACATAGATATTCCAGGGCTTGATCCATAAGTAGTTGTGCATCATCTAGCAGTCTATCCCGAAGCCAAACCAGTGAAGCAAAAGTTAAGGAAAATGCACCCTTAGATATCACTCTTCGTGAAACTTGAGTTACAAAATCTTCTTGATGTTGGATTCATCTGACCAATAGATTATCCTGAGTGGGTTTCAAACTTGGTACCAGACTCCAAACCCACTGGGGGCATCAAAATCTACATTGATTTTAGAGACTTGAACAAGGCATGCCCGAAGGGTGATTTCCCTCTTCCTAAGATCGACATCATAATGGACTTAATGGCTGGGCATGAAATGCTATCACTCATGGATAGTTTTTTAGGCTATAATCAAATCATGATCACCAAGGAGGATTGACACAAAATGCATTCACTTGTCCATGGGGGACATATTGTTGGAACATGTTGCCGTTTGGGCTAAAGAATGTAGGAGCAACCTATCAGAGAGAAATGACCCTTATCTTTCATGACACGATCCACAAAATAATTAAAGATTATGTGGACAATATTTTGGAAAATTCAAAGAAAAGGAGTGAGCACATACAAGTCTTGGGACCCATCTTCAACAGGCTTGAAGAGTATAAGGTATGGCTAAATAAAAAAAATGTCTCTTTGGGGTGACATTAGGAAATATTCTTGGCTATATCGTATAACAAAGAGGGATAGAAGTTGATCCAACAAAGGTAAAAACCATCCTAGAAATGGAACAATTATAAACATTGAAGCAGATGAGAGGGTTACAAGGATGATTGTAGTCCATTAGGAGGTTCATAGCACAATTATAAGACAAAATCCACCCTTTCTTGCATCTTCTCCATAAAGGAGTAACTTACAAGTGGGATGAGAAGTGTGATAAAGCTTTCCAACAAATCAAGGACTATCTATTAATGCCTCTAGTGCTCAAGCAACCCATACCGAACAAACTGTTGATCTTATATATCTCAATAACATCAACAACACTAGGTGCTCTTCTAACACAATATGATGAAAAAGGAAAGGAAAGGACTATCTACTACGTCAATATGACCTTAGTGGGCTATGAAATGAACTATTCATCCATTGAGAAAGCATGTTGAGTAGTAGTTCTTTCTTCGCAAAATTTTAGACACTACATGTTGTCACATCAAATCAAACTCATTGCAAAGATCGACCCACTGAAATACCTATTATCCAAAGCAACTCTCATTGGGTGAATGGAAAAATGGGTAATGATATTGATTGAATTTAACATAAAGTATGTGGAGCACAAGGAAATCAAATGGAAAGTGATAGCATACCTATTGGAAGAGGCACCTATCTATGCAGAGAATCCATTGATATATGAATTCCTAGATTAATCAGTATTCCTTGTCAATGCAACAGATCAGTGGAAGATGTACTTTGATGGATCATTCACCCAAAATGGATTAGGGGTGGGTATTATTTTCATCACCCCTCAAGGTTATTTCATTCCAAAGTCATATAGACTATCATTTCAATGTACTAACAACATTGTTGAGTACAAAGCAATAATCACAGGCCGCCTAAGGATAGTAGTTCAATGGCAGATACAAAAATGAAAGTCTATGGAGACTCACGGCTGGTTATCAACCAAGTCAATGATGACTACCAAACTAAGGATGACAAGATGACTCCTTATAATAAGATGGTAGAGAGTCTCAAGGACCTTTTTATTGATATAACTTTTGAGTAGATTCCTCACATAAAAAATTGAGCAATAGATGCTATGGAAATGATTGGATCATTGTTAGACATGCCACATAATGTCCTTCAATGTGAACTCTTGGTGGAACAACTTCTCATACCAAATTTTGAAATCCTAGAATCTAAATTCATGTGTCTCATTGTTGGTCCTGTATCCCCATGGTATCATGACATATTCACCTACCTAAGCAGATGAACCCTCCCATAAGATATCACCCCCAACCTTAAAAGGACCTTTGTAAAGAAGGCATCTTGATTCTTGATCCTAGGTGATACCTTATTCTATTGAAGCATTGAGGGGACATTACTACTATGTCTTAACCAAGAGGAAGCATTGAATTCTTTAACAAAAGTTCATGATGGCATATGTGGTTCCTATTCTAGTGGTATGAATTTAGCTAAGAAACTATTTAGGATGGGGTACTACTAGCCAACCGTGGAAAGAGAAGCCCATCAGTATGTGCAGAAGTGTGTCCAGTGTCAACACCACAAAGATCTGATTCATGCTCTAGCTCAAGAGTTGCAACCAATGGTCACACCTTGGTCTTTCTTGTAGTGGGGGCTTGACCTCATATGAAAGATTACCCCAACTTCATCTGATGGCCACAAGCTTATCATAATGACCACTGAGTACTTTACCAAGTGGGTCAAATCCATTCCTATGACCTACATAACAGGGAAGAAAATTGCTAAGTTTATCCTGAATTACCTCATCTACCTTTATGGTGTTTTGCAAACCCTTATCTCAAAAAATGGAACACCCTTCAAGAATCAAGATGTGAAAAAGCTATGTCAAAGATTCAACATCCAACATCGATTCTCTACCCTGTATTACCACTAGGGAAATAGTCAAGCTAAGGCTATAAACAAGACCATTCTAAAGATCTTAAAGAAAACGGTCAATGAAGTTGGCCATGGTTGGAATCTATAGTTAAATCCTGCTCTTTGGGCCTATCGAACTAGTATCCACATGCTTACAGGTGCAACCCTGTTCTCTGTGGTCTATGAATTAGAAGTCATCTTGCCTATTGAGGTCAAGCTTCCATCACTATGAGTGTCACTCCATAACCTAATCACTGATGAGGAGTATAGGGTATCTCAACTCGATGAGCTAGAATTCTTGGATGAGCATCATCTTGATGCCCCTAATCACTTGCAAGTATATCAAAACTGATTGAAACAAAAATAAAACAAGAAGATCAAGAACCAACCTTTACAAGTAGGGGATCTTGTACTAAAGTAGAATAAAAAATATCCCAGATCAAGACAGTAAAGGAAATTTTGAGCCTAACTGGTTAGGTCCCTTTGTCATCACAACAAGTTATGGATCAGGAGCATATAAATTATCAACACCTGAAGGTGAACCCTTGTAGGAACCAACCAACATCTTGCATCTTAAAAGGTTTAATGCCTAGTCTTAAATGGTGTAAATTTGAAAATACAAAAAAAAGAAAAGAAAAAGAAAAAGGATTGAAAAAAGTAAAAAAAAAATCATCCTCTAGTGAAAACCACTTCTATGGTGCTTTGGACAAGTATCTTGGTGAAAACCTGGCAAACAAGCACCTTGCATAAATAAGGTACCTCCATCTACCTAGGTTCTTTATCCTATCATTCCATCCATCCTATTTATTCCATCACCTATTTGTGGTTGCATCATAGCTTGATATTGTGAAGTATCGCATCCCCTTTAGAACTACTTATCATATTCCAAAGGTTAGTTTGTCCTACCTATATTGAGGTATTCTATCACATCACATTGGGGGAAATTCATTCTAGATCAGATCGGATTCTTGTATATCTTAAGGTTATTGGAAATCTTATTGAAAACCCCAAAACATTCATAAAAAATTCATTAGAAAATCCAAAAACATTTGCAAAATCTTGTGGAGCTATAATTCAAAAACATTTGTAAAATTGTATGGTCAAAACCCAAAAACATCCAAAACACATCAAAACCCTAAAAAGGTTGAACATCAAAAATCCAAAAACAATCCCATGTTGAACTACGAGTCTTCGAGCTTGAATGTAGGGAAGGACGTCATTGATGTGACCCCAAGACACCCTAGGTTAGTCCTTTAGGAGTTCGTCATAATAAACTGGCAAGCCGTGAATTGTTAATATCTCATTGTCGAGTCAGTCAAACTACATGGTCTTTGCATGTATAATGTAGGAAAGGCCCATCTTTGATTAGCCTCCAAGGTCCCTAAGATAGGTCTTTTAGGTTAGGATCTTGGTCGAAACTCAGAAAATCCCTAAAAATTCAAATATCAAAAAAACCTTAAACATTTGTAAAATCTCAAAAAATCCCAAAAAAATCCAAATATCAAAAAATCCCAAAAAACATTCAGATATTAGACAATCACATAAACATTCAGATAATAGAAAATAAAAAAAACATTTGAAAATTGAAAACACAAAAACATTAGAAAACATTTAAAAGACCTAAACAACATCAAATATCTCTAAAAACCCTAAAAAAACCTCAAATAACTGAAAATAAAAATATTCACATAAACAACTCAAAAAGACCAAAAAAAGCCTTAAAACATTTTTAAAATACCAAAAACATTGAAATATTTCAAAAAATCCAAAAACCACCCATCCCATCTCGCTTTCACCTTCAATAAACCTTCACCCATAATAAATCAATCATCACCTTCAAACTTTGGAAAAATAAATAGAAAATAAGTATCTCAAGTCATAAAGTGAGAACCTAAGTATCAAAATATAAAGTTTAGGTCATAGGTAAATGAGTAAGTGAAGTTTGTATCAATGACTTATCACACACCTAATCCTAATCAAACTACCTGATCAACATGCCCTAGGATACATCCTTCCTACGATGGACATCAACATCAAACAACACCTTAGCTAAAATTAAGCTAGCAAGAGATATAGATAACACTGATAGTTTGTCTTTGATATTTTCTTATGATTTATCTTAGTGACCCATTCCAAGGACCTCTCAATGATATCTTAATGATTTAGAGAGAAATGAATGGGGCATTAATCATTATCTTTCATTTTTTTTGCTTGTGGGTATTCTTGTAAAATAATCTTGGCACATTCTTGCTTAGTTGTGTGTAGGGAAGTTGTTTGGGGTAGATTGTTGACTATTGTGTATGCTTTGCTCCGAGATATTCTACACTTCTAAGCTACATTCCAACGAGGTTTCAATATGTCAAGGTGTGAATAAGAACCATCCTATCTATTTGCAAAGTCAAATTCCATTACACTAGATGCAACACCATCCTAGTTATCAATGCCTTGATGCATCGTATCTATGTGTTATATCAAACAATAAGGAATGATAGAAAATCCCAAACCCAAGATATGAGAAAATAATCATGCATTTATCATCACCTTCTATAATTAAGTCTCGGTGGATCATAAAATTGTTGGAATTTTTGGATTGATCATCAAAATCAATGGTCAATAATCTCATTCTTCTATCTCCTTTCCATGCTAACCTATTATCATGACAGTAAAAGAAAAAATATCATCAATGCATCGATCCTACATCCACAAACCATCAACATGCATACACATCACATATCATAAGCATACACCACACACATATAATGGAAATCTGCATTATCCATACATACATCATCATCTCATAAATTACATAGAAAAGTACAGAAAAAGAAGTATATCCATCCATTACATCGCATAAACATGAATAAAAGGAAACACATCCATTCATTACATGGCATCCATACATTCATAAAGCATGATATAAAAGAAGACATCATGAATCTGTATCATCTCGTATATATATATATATATATATATAATGATTGTTTGGATACAATATTTGAATCAGTGTGTGTATATCAAAATGTACAATGTACACAAGGCTATCAAAAATGAGCCTATGAGTGTATCTTTGTATCAATAATTAGGATACACAAAAAATGTTTCTGCAAAATCAACGGAGGCCTATCCCTCGTTGGCTTTGTCCCCATCTCCTGGTTGGTCTAGCTGCCTAATTGAATTGGAGGCACTGGGCTAAACTTGCCTGTGACACTCAAAACCAAGCTATCTGCGATGGGGAGGGACATCTCTGTAATACAATGTCTGCCAATATGCTACTGTTAGTGTAGGTTTTTTATTCCTTATTATAAGGTTTTTCGTACACATTTATTTAAGCTTGCTTAGGTTAATAAAGCATGTTTAATTAGGTGAGAGGATTATGAGGTGTCACCTTCCTTCATGTGAGCATCCATTAGCTATCTTGGGAAGATACTTTACTATCTTTAGTACGATAGATGGTTGCTCCTCATTGGTCAGTGTTGCCACCTCCTCCCTCTCTCTAGTCTATATAAGCATGCTACCTAGCTTGTTTATTCATTCGATATTAGAGATAGTTATCTGATGCTATTTTTCCATTTGAGCATTTCACATCAATCTCTTGGTATCGTTGTTATGTTGTTTCAATTGCTTTTGCATTTACAGTTTATGTTTCTAACTCTTTCAATTGATTTTGGGTTATAATCTGTTTTACGGATTTTAACATGGTATCAAAGCAAGTTTTGTAAGGTTAGATTCTTTATAGAGATCTTGTAAAATCCTGTATACTCTTCTCTTGCATTTTTTTTACGATATGGAGAATCAGAAAGGATTTATGAAGATCCAATAATCTTGTTTCTGTCAATCGGCTTGCATACTTTGTGTTTCAATTAGTATTGCAGGTTGCAACATGCTTTGCTTGTCTTAGGTAGCTGATACATCCTTTTCATGCCATTTTTTTGGTTGTTGGAGCTATTTTTTGTTGTTAAAGGCATCTAATTTACATTGGATCTACATCTTCTGTACATAATTAGGAAAAACACCTTCTGGGTTTTGTTCACCGCACCAAAAAACCATCTGGGTATCTTCTAATTTTTGCATGCAACTTATATATTTTTCAGAATCAAACTCAGAAGGCTACAACAGACCCCCTCTCCGTTGGCAGTTTCAAATTTGAAGACAGTTTTCAAATGCATCGTTCTTGCTCATACGGAATCCATTTTCATGAATTGTTTTTTGATCTTGGCTATTTTTTCATGTTCTATGCACTAGTGCAGTCATTTTTTGATTTGGATGCAAAGATTTTTCAGAAATTACAGATTCTCAGTCGTGACACTACACAGTTCTCGTTTTGGGAACTTCGAAGAGGCATAACTTTTCCATAATACCTCGGAGCGAGGTGATTCTTTTTTTGAAAGTGAATTTTTTTTCGTGTAGCTTGCAGTGGTGTTGTTTATTTTATTAGGTATTGTGCCTAAATTGTATTTTTAGAATATGCTCCTTTTGAGGATCTGTAATAAGCATTGAGATCAAGTCCACTCAGTATTTCTTGCTAGTGGTAATTGTAAATGCACTAAATATAAAGTTCCAAATCAAATTTTCTTGGGGGGGGTTCTTTGATTGAGTGAAAAAGGGGGGGTGTCTTGTGTGTTCGTGCATCTTTTCTTTCCTCACAAACAACAACAATCTAATTCTGCATTAAAATGGATCAATCAATAGTACCTATACTCACACCCTACAACTACTATGAGTGGAAGTCAAAGATGACTATACAACTTAAGAAGTTAGGATTGTTTCGAGTAACTATGGATATTGAAACTAAACCATCTCTAATTGCAGAAAAGCCTAAATGGTTTAACAAACTTGATGAAGCTTTTGGAACTCTATGTATGTCTATATCTCCAAATTTTTACTTTTTAATATTGAGTCTTCTACAACACCAAATGATGTATGGACTACTTTAGAAAAACTCTTTGGTGTACAAGATGAACTTAGAGGTCATTTACTGGAGAATGACCTAATAGGGTTAAATCCATGTAATTTTGATACAATTCAAGATTTCTTCACAAAACTAAAGGCTTTAAGATTGCAGTTGAAACAGTGTGGGATAGAGAAGAAAGATAGTCAATTGATTCTAAGCATTCTTTCTAAACTTGGTCCTAATTACTATGTGTTTGTTTCTACATTCTATGCCACAAAAAGTGCCTTGGGAACCACATATAAGATGCCTTCTTTAGATGATTTTGCTAATGAACTCACTAAGGAGCAAGACAAATTGGTTTAAATGGGCACAATTAGGCCCTCTAAATCTCATGCCTTGGCTGCAAATCAGGGCACTAAAGATCAGAAGGGGGCTGCTAAGAAAGAGAAGAAACGAAAGAACCAAGAAGAAAAGAAGCAAGAACAAACATCTGTTGCTTCTAAAGCAATGAATAATGCCTCTTCTTCAAAAGGCGACAAGCCTAAGAAGGAGAAAATTCAGTTTTCCTATTGCAAGAAACTTGGTCATGATGAACATAAGTGCTTGAAGAAACAGATTGATCACCTGTCACATCTTCTTGAGAAGAACAATATCCAGGTGCCTGATTCTGTCAAACAAGTCTCATCAGAAGGGTCTTCAAAGAACATAGAAAAGAGTAAGGGGAATAGAAAGGGAAAGGCCTTAGTTGCAATAGCTTCTCAACTAGATTCTTGGATATATGACTCAAGTGCTTCTCACCACATGGCCAATAAAAAGGAAAGCTTCTCATGCTTGGAGTCATGTTCTTTGCCTGATATTCTTATGGGTAATGATACACCAGAAGAAGTTCTTGGGAGAGTGTCTATTGACATTGGTGATGGGACATTCCATGATGTTCTTTGTGTGCCTTCTTTGTCAAATAATCTCCTATCTATCTACCAGATCACCCATACAGGTTCTAGAAAGAGAGTTGAATTTACACTTGATTCTGTGGTTATCAGTGATCTGCACAATGGGTCTACAGTTGCTATAGGAAAAGTTGATAACCATTCTCAACTCTATCACTTTTCTCATTTTGTTCCTGATTCTCCTTCACTGGCATTGCTCACTCACTTAGATGAGGTGATCCATTTATGGCATCAGCAGTTTGGGCACTTGGACTATCACTACTTGCAGTAGCTCAGTCAACATAACATGTTTACAGGGTTTCCTTCTATTCGATTCTTTGATGGAGTTTGTAAAGGCTGCATTCTTGGCAAGCATCCTAAAGAAAAATTTGACAAAGGAAAAGCATGGAGAGCCACAAAACTCTTGGAGTTAGTACACAGTGATTTGGCTAGTCCATTTCAACATCCTTCATTTAGTAGAGCTAAATATGTATTGACCTTCATTGACGATATTTCCTGATACACCTTTGTATATTTTCTCAAACAAAAGTCTGAAGTGTTTGAGTCTTTTCAGGACTTTAAAGCTTTTGCAGAGAAACAATCTGGGAAGGTTGTCAAGGTCCTGCACACCGATAATGGCAGGGAATATGTCAACCAGAGGTTTGAGCAGTTTTGTGCCTCTGAGGGTATTAATCTTCAGCATACAGTTCCCTACAGTCCACAACAAAATGGAGTTGCAGAACAAAAGAATCGATCATTGAAGGAAATGGCCAATTGTATGATCCACTCCAAATCATTGGCATCTCAGTATTGGGGAGAGGCCATCAACTATGCATGTTATATCTAGAACCGGGTTCCTCACAAAGCTGTGAAGGGGGTAACTCCTTTTCAAGCTTGGACCGGTCGGAAGCCCACAGTCAAGCACTTCTGAGTGTTTGGGTCTCCTGCATGGGCCCACATTCCAGCAAAGAAATGCAAGGCAATGGATCCGCAGAGTAGGCCTTGCATATTTGTTGGCTATCCAGATGGTGTCAAAGGCTATAGGCTACTCCACTCTACCACACATGACCTCTTCATTGAGAGGAGTGTTCAGTTTGAGGAAGATACTTCTTCTACCACTTCTCCATCCTTCATTCCCATGGAGACACTATGAATTCATGATGATAGTTCTTCTAAGGATCTTAATCCTCTTGAGGAGTCTTCTTCCTCCACTTCAGATGGCGATGATGAGGGTTCACCTTCCTCCTCTCTTAGTCATCATTCAGAGGATGATGATTCTCCTCTAAATTCTCCTGCCATTAGGCCTCTTTGGGCTTGTCATACTTTGGAGTCAGCAGGTGATTGGATTGGTGATCCTTCAACTACGAGAAGAACAAGGTCACAGTTCGAGCAGGCTCCTCATCTCTTCTTTGCTTCAGCTTTTGATCCACAATTCTTCAGGGAAGCTTCTGGTGTCCTCGAGTGGGATGTTGCTATGCAGGCAGAGTTCAGTTCCTTGGAAAGGAACCATACTTGGGATATAGTCCCACTTCCTAAGGGAAGAAAACTTGTTCGATGCAAGTGGGTCTATCAAACAAAATTAGTTGCAGATGGGTCAGTCGACAAACATAAGGCTCGCTTGGTCACAAAAGGATTCTCCCAAGTTCCTAGGATTGACTACTCTGAGACTTTTGCACCGGTTGCCAAGATTACTTCAATCCGACTTGTCCTTTCCATTGCTGCAACCCATCGCTTGGAAGTTCATTAGATGGATGTGAAGAGTGCTTTTCTTCATGGTGACCTTCAGGAGGAGATATATATGGAGTAGCCATAGGGGTTCATCCAGGATCCTTCACTTGTCTACTGACTTCAAAAGTCTCTTTATGGCCTTAAACATGCCCCACGAGCCTGGTATGCCAAGATGGACTCCTTTCTTCTATCAGTTGGGTTCACTCGGTGCCATTCTGATCTGAACGTCTACATTTTGCAGCAGGATGATACTCTCACTTTCCTTGTTCTCTATGTTGATGACTTGTTGATTACAGGGAGTTCCTCATCCAACATCAAGGCAGTGAAAACTACCCTTCGTGATCATTTTCTGATGTCTGACTTGGGTCTTCTTCACTATTTCTTGGGCATTGAGATTACACAGTCTTTGGCTGGTATCTTTCTTTCTCAGCCCAAGTATGCTCTTGATATGCTCTCCAAATTTTGCATGGATGATATTAAGCCTGCGCTGACTCCATTTCTATTAGGGGTCAAACTTGAGGCTTCTTGTTCTTCACCTTTGGTAGATGCTACCTTGTATCGCCAATTAGTTGGAAGTCTCATATGACTCACATGAGGTTTGATATTTCTTATGTCATGGGCCTAGTCTCCAGGTTCATGCAAGAGCCACATGAGCTGCATTGGAAAGTAGCTAAGTGGATTCTTCACTATGTACAGGGCACTCATAGTTATGGGATTCATTATGTAGCAAGCCTGGATATTGACTTGGTGGGATACACAGATTTAGATTGGGCAGGAGATTCTCAGGATTGCAAGTATACTTCAGGGTATTGCTTCTCTCTTGGTTCTGGTCTAATTTCTTGGTCGAGCAAGAAGCATTCTGCTATTGCTCTTTCATCTACAGAAGCTGAGTATCGAGGAGCAGTTAATGTTGCTACTGAGGCCATTTGGATTCAACACATTCTCACCGATTTTGGCATTTCCTTCCAGAATCCTACAATCATCTTTTGTGACAACCAGAGTGCTATTCAGATCTCTTGCAATCCAGTCCATCATCAGTAGACCAAACACATTGAGATTCACATGCACTACATTCGGGAGCTGATTCATGAGCAGGTTCTTGATCTTCGGTATTGTTCGACATCAGATTAGACAACTGACATCTTCACCAAACCCTTCACTGAGAGCAATTTCATTCATTTGCGAGCTTTGCTTGGGGTGCGACAGGTGTTCTCCTTTTAGGGTGCTTCTTAGCTCCTTCTTTCTTTCTCTCTCTATTTTGGGGAGCGCCTTCTCTTTTGTGGGGGAGGGCTACTTCTCTTTGGGGGGGGGATTTCATTGTACATGGGTACCTCATCAGGCTTGATTTTTTGAGACCCATCTCTATACCCACCTAAGCTATGCTTAAGGGGGGGTGTTAGTGTAGGTTTTTTATTCCTTATTATAATGTTTTTCCTACACATTTATTTAAGCTTGCTTAGGTTAATAAAGCATGTTTAATTAGGTGAGAGTATTATGAGGTTTCACCTTCCTACATGTGAGCATCCATTAGCTATCTTGGGAAGATACTTTACTATCTTTAGTACGATAGATGGTTGCTCCTCATTGGTCGGTTTTACCACCTCCTCCCTCCCTCTACTCTATATAAGCATGCTACCTAGCTTGTTTATTCATTCGATATTAGAGATAGTTATCTAATGCTATTTTTCTATTTGAGAATTTCACATCAATCTCTTGGTATCATTGTTATGCTGTTTCAATTGCTTTTGCATTTATAGTTTATGTTTCTAACTCTTTCAATTGATTTTGGGTTATAATCTATTTTATGGATTTTAACAGCTACCTCCTCCATCGTTGTCCCATAAAGTTGTGTAGATACAGTCTGACCAAATAACCCCTGAGCTTGCTAGGACTACTACTAAGATACTACCTCTAGTTGCTACTGTCGACCAAATTTTTCAGCCAATTAAACATATGAGGTCTTCCTCAACTACCTCTCATGGTCTCTCTATTGTCGGGCCTGGTCTCCCTCAATTATGACTTCCAAGACTTGTTGTCAAGCCTAGTCTCACTCAACTGCCACAACTTGCAATTGTTGTATCTGAACATTATGGCTATATGGGTTGTTGTTGCACTAGCTACTACTGTATGGGTGGCTGCTAACGCAATGGTGGTGGGGGTGCACTTGAGACTTCTCCATCTTGCTCTTGGCCATCTTGGCCATACAATCCTTTGCCCCATCCTTTCCCCTACCCATCTTGTGGTTGGCCTCAACCTTTTCCTACTCCCCTCCCTCTTGGCCTCCCTCGTGGAGGTATACCTACTAGATATTTTAGTCTAGGAGGGGGTACAAACCATACATCATATGTAGGCATTGTTTATGCATCTGCTTTCCCTTGATCATAGGTCCATGGCCTCACAACCAACTATTTGAAGCCCTAGACAACCTCATGGGTCAGGATCATGTGTCCCCATGTCACCTCTCGTGATGATCTAGAAAAAATGACTATATAGGCATCATCAAGCATGTCTTGCCTCTTGCCAAACTGTCTGGAAACTCTATCAAGCAGGTACCTCTCTATCATGGTATGCTCTTGATGCTACATATACAGGGTCTATTGAGCACATAATAACTATTGTACATCATCATACCATGCTGGCATCTAGAGCCATGACTACCATCTAAACATTGTCATATCGTCAATCACTGTCCTCCAATATGGGATACCATGTTGCCTTGTGTGCTGAAGAATGATGGTGCCTCTGTACCTCTAGACAACTGGATCATCTAACTATACATCTACCATATGGACAATAGGTTGGAGCATGACAATGTGCTCCCATGCCCATATGTGTAGAAGAGTGACTCCTATACCAATAGTTGTGCCATCACAATACACAAAGTCATGCATATCATGGTATAGGGAGGACATCACTGGCCCCTATGCATATTGAGTCCTCCAGAAAAGCATCCCATGGCATTCCAGCACCCATCCTAGATTGAATCCCTTGCTCTGATGATTTGGGGCAACCAAACTTGAAATCACTGCAATGATGATCAATCTAAAGGTCAATGAGCAACCTTTGTACATCTCCAAGTCAATCTGTGAGTTGACTAAGATAACAATGTCTTGGTCAAGGCACTTGTGACAAGCATCATAACTAGCATCAGTGTCGTAAATAAATCGCTATCCATGTATGGGTAATTGCAAAATCTTCCATACATCCTCCAACATCACTATTGCCTCGCTAGTGGGTAAGTGGAATGACGAGGTCTCACTATGCTATCGCTCGCATAACACTATCATCATCACCAAATGGGTCTGCATGATGGGCATATATGCAACATGCCACAACCCAATCTCCCCATGCTGCTCCTATCGAAGCTCAAATAAATCATCAATTTTGGACAAAATTGAAGGTCGATGCTTGCGAGACATCAAAGGATGGATAACCTCCTACACCCACGAAGCACACAACATCAAATTTCACTAAAAATGGCAAAATTTTGGAGCTTTTATCCCCCAACTAACAAAAGCGTCGCTATTTAAAAAAGTGTTATTGTAGTTCAAATTCCAAACAGTGACACTAAATACATTGAAATTGAAAATCACAACTAGCGTCGCTCATAACACCCACGTCACCATCTAAAATTTGGAAACCCTAAATTCAAATTCCAAATTGGTTAGGTGCGTTGCTATTTATACCAATGCCACAATTTGAAATCTGGAAACCCTAATTCCAAATCATGAAGTGTGTCACTTATTACAATAGCATCGCTAAAAATGAAAATTGTGTCGCTGATTCTCAAAAAAGCATCACAATATAGCGATGCAACCCTAACCTAAATTTGAAACTGCAATAAATGCGCTCAAAAATCAAAATGAAAGGAAAATTTCAAATTGCATATCGGTGCTCCTGCATCTTGAGGCCTTTGGTAGTCTTGAGCCCAGCTGGAAATGTGTTGTGGGAGCACTCATTGCAGCATTTTGTCAAGATGTCAGAGCTCAAAATGTAGGAATTCTCTAAGGTGTGAATACAAAAATGAATTGAAAGTGACCCTTTGTCACTTATTTAAGTTTAAAAATTAGGGTTTTTTGCCCTAATTTCATATATAAATAAGGGGTTTTCACCAATTTTACCAATCTTTCCAAACTAAAGTTTATTTTGCACTCTTTTTTGCATATTTGGAATGTCGTTTGCATCCTCGATCCTTTTTAGACCCCTGAGGAAACATTTTATCTTTGTCAAGAAATCAACCCAAAATTCAAAATTTTCACCCAATTTCTCAAGGGGGCAGGAAACTAGCTTATTCCTTCCGTTGGGGCAATAGTGGGGCATCCAAAAATTATTATTATTATTTTTTATTTTAAGCAACAATTTTTAATCCGAAAGGGCCTTAGTCTTTGAACCAACGTAGCGGGTACCTCACTTCAAAGAGGGAAAAAATGTAGATACTTAAAAATGTCTTGAATGATATCATGCACTCGAATCAGGTATACTAACATCATTTCCTCCTGGAGCCCATCCTCTTTTCGCTTAATTGATTAAATTATCCTATCTATTTAATTAATTATTTCATTTGCATCTATTAACCTAATTAATTTAATCGAGTTAATTCACCTCCTTTCATGCTAACATTTCATCCTATTAAATTAAATGCATCAAGTTATTTAATTTAAATCCCTAAGTCTTCTTATTTAATTAAATAACCCTAAATTATTTATTTAAATATCATTTCACTTCCCCCCTTTCATTAAATCACTTTATTTAATAAATATCATGAAATTCCCCTAATTGTGTAATCAAACCTTTGTTTAATTATCAATTTATAATTAATCTAATTCCCCCCACTTGCAAGGGAATATTCCTTCCCCCTTTTGCACATTAAAACTTTGTTTTAATTTTCTAAATGTTTATTTCCCTCACCCATGAGAATATTCCAAAGAGTGTTCTCTTTCTTCACTCATTCAGAAAAGGGGAATATTCCTTTTTGAAATAGAATTTCAACAAACTTTTGGGAAAGCTTTTTTGAAAGTGTGTTTTTTTGGACAAAGGTGAACCCTTGATTAAATCTCATCATTGATTCACATCCCTTGATGAGAATCCATGATCCATGCCCCCAACTTCCTCCATCCTTGACCATTGATTAACTTTTTTTATCTCAACCCTTCATTTCTCATTTGTACTCCTATAAATAGGTCACTATTTAGAGACAAATGGATCCATCTTTTAACATCAAACCTATGTTGTTAAAATCACTCTCACTTGTACTCACATTTTACATCATTTTAGCTTTATTTACTTGCATATTAGCTTAGCTTCCATTAATGGCTTCCATGATAACATAGACGCATACATTTAGATTATTTGTTAATTAAGGTTCAATCCTTTTGGCTTAAAATCCATTTAAATTAGCTTTGCATTCACACATCTTGATCATCTTAACATAAATCATTTTAAAATAGCTTGCATCATGTTCATTTAGTTTTAAATCATGTTTCATCACACATATTTCATCATTTTCATCAATTCTCTTCAATAGAATCAACCAAAACAGGCTCTTTTATCCACAGGATTGGGAAAGGGTTGCCATTCCACATCAATGCGACACCACTCCCCCAGCAAGATAAGTTTCAATGTCTTAGATTAGAGGTTTCTCAAGCTTTCGTATTTTAATATGCTAGTTTTTAATGGCTTCTTGTCTTTGTTTAAATTGAATGATCTCTATTGGGACTGATGTTTAGTGATTGAATATGCTTTGAATCCTCATGGATCAAGTGCCGACAACCCATACTAATCCGTCAGTCACAACAACCTGATTGTGGATGGAATATTCCAAGGACAAAACCAGTTACATTTACTCTTTGTAAAAATACCAATCCTTTTCAAAAATATTTGATGTTGATAGTTGGTACTTTTCCACTTCTTTTCTTTATTCTTCTTGATGTGAACCCATGAAAGTTGAGTTGGCAAGTGAAGATAAAATCCTAGTGTACAAAAGAAAAAACTTCTTGTTGTTAGTGCTTGTTGAAATTGTTTGGGAGTGTTGAATGTGCTTAGAAGACAAAATGTTTCCACATCACTAGGATCAATCTCTACAAGTGAATAATTTCATTGTATTTCTTATCCCATGTGTCATAGTCTTCCTCTAAAGGCTAGTTGAAAGCCATGAACTCGTCTAATTTGCCACCAAATTTGCATCCTTGTCAAATTCTTCCAAGAATTTACTGGTGATGGAAAAATTATCCATGCTATTCTTTAGCATATTAAATTTAACATCTCTTCCTTCACATATCAAAGTAACCTCTATAGCAATGACACTATCCATTTGTGCTCTCCACTACTCATATGTTTTCACAACTCCATTACTATCTAGAATGTCTAGCAAGAGGCCAAGATCACTCTCATGAAATCATTGGAGCAATTCCTTAACTATTTTCTCAAATGGATCCACTAATCCCTAACAATTAGTAATTTATTTTACCACCTTGTAAGTGGGAGAAATGTGTGTTGGATTATTAAGATCATGAGTAGACCCCTTAATCATACCAACAAATGAACTAAGCCTAGGTACCCATAATTGTATCAGTGGGACTGCTACTACTCTATCCCTTTGAAAAATTCTTATTGCTCCAAATGTTAATGTATAATTTGAATGAATGCTATTTACCCTTTTTATTGAATCCCCATTAAATTTTCCAAAATAGTTGTTACAATCAATACATTATTCTCAAACTGGTTCTCTTCAAAAGAATGAAGTAATTTATCATATAACTTGAGTTGTTGAATCAACTCTTTCTAGCTAAATCTTCTCCTTGGTGGGGGAGAAATAGAAGTGCTTGGAATCAATGATAGGTTTTCATCATATACAACTAATTCCATAGATTTTCCTAGAGGTGGAGGTGGAGAATATGGGGAAGGAACAACTAACTGCAATTATGGTTGTTGGTTCTTTAAAATTTCAACCATAATCTCCAACTTTGCAATTCTCTGCCTATCCTTATTATAGGAAACCAATAAGTCAATATATATTTTAGTTTCTACATTATATTTTCCTTGAAGTTTGTCAGTGGTTTCCTTTGTTAGTTGGGAAACGTTCATACCCAATGTGGATGCCTCTACTATTGAGGTGTTAGAAACTCTTTTGATTATTAAGCCTCTCCTTACGTCACTTGCAGGATTTGAAATTTAAGGCTTATCTATATTCGGATCCAAATCCCACATGGAAAGTGTGTCTCACTATGGGCTAAATGTAGAGCTTGACAAGGCATTTAGTACGCCATCATTCATTGCAAACACCTGCTTATTGTGCTTCCTCACTATATCAAATGCAATTGCAATTTCTATATCCCATTCAAGTAGAAGTACTCCAATTTCTCTTAAAAGTCTTCTTCCCCCCTCAAGGGTCATCTCTCTCCATTTTTCTTTCATGTTTGCTATCACTCTTGCAGAAATAACATCCCTAGGTAATTCAAGAAACTTAGCCATCTCTTCTTTCAATGTCTTCTCATATCATCCCTATTTTTCCTCCAGACATACTCCTTGAAAACATCACTCTTGACAAAATTATCATCATCCATAAACTATATGCATGCCTTTTCCCTTACATCATTTGCATTGTCCACTCCTATTAGCACTTCTTTTGAGATCCTGTTCTCTGGATCTGGCAAAAAAAACTCTACTTGTGGAGGTGGCATACCTTTCATGATATCATCAAAGGTTACAAAAACCTCATCATCTAAATCCAATGAGTAATCAACAAGTCTTGATGCTTACTCAATCTTTCTCCTTTTTAGAGAGGACTCCCTCAGGGGTGAATCTATATCATAATATTATGAACAAGGGATGGAAGTGCCTGTTGCATAGGGGAAGAAGCTCTAGACTCCTCAAATTGGGAAGGATTAGCTCTTATCTTCTCCTTCAAAATAATCCCCTTAGGTCTTCTAGTGAAGACATAATGTGTCTTGGGTTGCTAGTAGGTGGGCCTTTCCTCAATCATAGGGGCTTTCCGCTTATTTTTGTATTTGAACTTGGTCCTTGAGATTTCCAACCACCTTGTAAAAAATTCTAAAATTTTTCTTCAATCCTAAGGATAGGATTATCAATATTAGCAAAGGTTCCTTTGAACATTGGATATTTCTTGTACTTTTCTCTTTCCAATTTTTCATAAGCAACCCATTTTATCCTTCTATCTACAATCTAGTTTAATTCAGATCTATTCTTGATGTTGTCCTCTATTTGATAGATCTGATTATGCATTTTGGAAGAAGAGGATGGAGGGTTTTCTAATATCCCTTGGATATGGAGTTTGGAAGTTTGTTGTGACAAGATACACTATGCCTAAAAATGGTATGAGTATTGATGATGATATCAAGGCCTGTGAAAGCAATGGTAAAGCAGGGCATGCTCTTTTAAGTTGTCTTTCTAATATTGAATTGGATCTATATATTTAGGGACATTGATGTTCTCTAACATAATTCCACTAAGATTACTTGAAACATGTACAACTTGAGTGTCTTTTCTCTTTCTACTTGACCATTTAATACAATGGTCTCTCACCATTTTTGTGTAAATATAATGTCCTTGATGGATTTAATGAAAACTATATATATACACACATCCTAAAGTTTCCCTAATAGGTTATTTTTAGTTTGGTTCAGATGCTTTTGAATAGTTAATCACTCAAGGAATGAAGGCTATGGACTTGAAGTGGTCTGGTTCACCTAATTTGACTCAAGTTCCATAGGTGGATTATCCAAGGCTTCTGTTGAGGGTTACTCATCTACCAACTCAATGATTTGAGGGGATGAAGGTGCAACTAATATTTTCCCTAACTTGAGGTGGACATCACTCACCTCTACCGCATAAGTAGGCTATTGAATAGCCTTGTTAGTGTAGGCCTATTGAATAGGCTTGTTATTTGGGTTAGGTGCAGGTTGGGCTAGCAGGAGGTACTCTTGGTGGCTAAGATGATGGATTTGTTGGATTGGGAATAATGGCTTGTTGTTATGGCTTCAAAGGCTTCTCGTCATTTATTTTTGGTTTTTTCCATTGTTGGCATTTTTTCCATTGAGGTTTCCATTCATTTTGTTGTGGCCATTGGGGGTTGTAGTTAGATCCTAGAAATTTTTTATTGTGGCCACATGGTTTGTTGCTACTGGTTCCAAATTGGTTGGGGTTTTTTTCCATTGGTTTTGTGTATTTTCCCAAGGTTGAGGGTTCCAACTAGAGAATTTTTTATTACTAATTGAAAATGGTGTATTGAAATTAAAAGGATCTTGAGGCATACATTGTCTTGGTTGCCATGACCTCCTTTATGCAATGTAGAATTTTTTTCCATTTTCACCCTTCAATGCTTGAAATTATTTTTTCCTTGGTCTATCCTCTAGAATACTTGATACTCTTTTGCACTTACAATTAGCTTTCCTCTATCTATAGTTAGGGTAGTATTCAGTATGGATTTCCTCTGCCTCTTCTTGTTTTTTCTTCACATGTAGAGTGTCTAATTGGGTAGCCAAATCTCTAGAGACTCCATTAGATTTATTATTGATGGAAGATGTTCTTTCCCCCTTGTCCTCTTAGTAAAATTTCTTAAATAGTTTCTACAAACTTTGCATATTTATTCAAAAGGTAATTTTGATACATCTCTTGACCCAATAAGGTTAAGGGCATCCATGCAATAATCATTGAATCCTCTAAAGAACACCAAATTCAGAGATTCTTCTAAAAGTCTATTTTATGGATTCTTCTTCAAGCAAAATTAGAACCTTTCTACATAGTCCTCCAATGGTTCATATTCTTTTTGATACATTTTGAAAATGTCATCTCTTCTTTTGTCAACTCCTCTACAATAGTCTTTATATTTCACCAAAAACTATCTTCATAGTGTTTCAATCTAGAAGTACATCTCTTCCCAAACCCATAAACCATCTTAAGGAAACATCCTTCAAGGTTGCTAGAAATAGTTTGAGTCTATGTGCATCTATTGTGTAGTCATAGCTTATACATACACCATCAAACTCAAACAAGAAAGTATTTGGATCCTCAGTAACCAAGCCATAGAAGACAAGAAATGATGAAGGGGGTATATTCTTCAAGAAAATTTCTCTCTAGATTGGTGGGCAATAGGGAACTCAAAATTTACATGTTTTGGTGGGTCATCCATTGCTGCATCAACCATGGTTTGGAAGGTCTCCTCTATATTTACAATGGATGTTGGTGAAAGGGAAAGTTCTTCTTTAGGGATATCTTCACTTTGATCACTATAATCACCAATATTTTCTCTAGCTTTATGTGACGAGGGGAGAAATAATCCCAAGGTATCTCGCCACCCCTGCATACAAGGTGAGACTTTGTATAGAAACAAATCCTACATAATGCTAGTGTAATGCTTTGGTATTGATGGAGTAAAAAATAATTGTTCTAATGCTAGAAACAAAACACTAAACTATGAAAACTTGAAATAATAGAGATGAATCTTTGAAAGTAGAACCATCCTTGAAAACAACCCCAAAAATGTAGAGGCCCACTAACGTTTAGTAAACTTAGTGTCAAACACACAATTGAGAGGGGGTCCTACTGAACAGTCCACTAAACCCTTGAAATACCCTCATTTAATTTATCAACCAATGCTAACATAATATTTTGATGATGTTGGCACTGTATGTGCATTTAGAGACTCTTCACTACCTATATCATCTTGGCATAGGTGTTTACACATGTTGGAAATCATAAATTGTATAATAGTGAAAATAAGTAATGTTGAAGCTATTGCTACAGGTACTTACAACTAAAGACTGTGACTAGTTCACTTTCAAGAAATAAATTTTGTAACTAACCAATACTACTAACTTGACCAGTTTGAATCACTTTATAGGACAATGCATGAAAAAAATTAAAGCATGAATACAAGACAAGATCTTATTCACATTCACTACATGAAGAATTTGATTAAGACAAACATAATCATAAAAATAACTACTATAATAGAAATAAATGTATAGAAGGAAAAGTTGGGAACAGTTGCCTCGAGTGGCCCTTGCTCAAGTGACTGTCTCCACAAGATGAACTCAAATATAGCTCCTCAAAATAATTCAACATAACAATATCTAAAAATATCTTTATTGTATAACTCAAGATATCACAATCCAATAAGATTCTTCTGGAATACCTTATTCATAAGAACATGATTGGAAAAAAAACATTGTTTGTGAAAAATAAAAAATTAACTAAACATATCTATCTATTATATTTGCGACTTCAACCCACTAACTATCTCAACCACCAAACCATTCATATAGGTGTGAGGGAGTCTTATTAGAACAAGGACTCAAAACATAAATCTAATCATAAATCACCACTCCCTACATAATTGTGCATGATGAAGTCTAAGTAACTAAAAAACAACTAAAAAGGTACAAGAATTGGAATAGGATTGTAACTCTACTACAATGGTTTAAAATTGAAATGTAGACTATGGAAATAGTCATGTGGGATTCCCAATTGTGCAAAAATTCTTCTCCTCCAGTAGTCTTATTAAATTATGTGATGATTCACAATCATCCTAAAAAAATAGATTCCTCCAATTATGCAACTATTATGTGCCTCCTAGTTGTTGTGGGCTACAATCTACTTGCTTTGGCTCCTTGGCTACAAAGAGTAAGTTCATACAACATCTGCACAATAATAATAACCATAGATTAAACATAGATCTTCATTGCATTTCATACATATTCACATATTAACCATGCAGTAACTATCATATCATAATCATATTTCCTTAGACTTAAACCAGGTCCAAGTTTGCATAATGATCATAAAAGATAGTAAAGCTTCATGAATATGTAGGAAATAAGTATGTGGAGATGTCTAAAAGCTTATACTAAAATAACAAAAAAATAACTAATAGTTGGCTTGATAAGTGTTTTGGGTGGTAAAATGATGTATCAAATGCATTTTTTTCAGCACTAGTTAAGTGGATATTTACTTGGGGTTAATATTTTTCACTTGCAAAGTGAACTACAAATAGTAAATGTGTTTTTAAATAGAGTTAAAAATCTGCACAGGATTGTAAGTTAGAATGGAAAATCAAATTTCAAAAGGAAAAGCAAGGCACATTTTAGAAGTCATTTTCAACTCCAAAATCAAAGGTGTATGATTGTGCCAAGTGTCACTTGGGAGCTCAATCTAAGCTTTCTTCTCTTCTTTAAATGTAATTTTTGTTTCATTTTTGGGGGTTCTAGGATTTTGAGAAAATTTGTAAAAGGTGGGTTGTATAGGTTAAAAGGTTTATTTTTGGGAAACAAGGTTTTGTATGCAAATCCTCCATGAAAGATTTTTTGTGTTTTGAATGAAGCTTATATGAATATATGCTCAATGATAATTGTCTCCATTCTGTAATGCAATATTTTTTGAACAATGATATTAAGGATTCTAAGGTTCTTCATACACATTTGCTATTATGAACTATTTTTATTAATTGCTATATATTCAAGGAATAGTATCAATGCTTTTGTGAAAATAATGAGAATTTTTTCATCATAAATGGATTATTAAGTAGATTTTTATTGTTAGAAATTAGTAGGTCTCATTGTTATAAGGTAATGGTAATTAATGTGACCATCAAAACAAGTTGTAAATGAATAATATGGGGTTGTATGACATAGTGACTCTATAGCCTTGGATAGACACGAGACCATCTTGAATGGCTTTCCCTCAATCTCAAAAATACATTTCAAATATAAAACCAAAAGTTATTTCTGTTGGGAGCCTTGCAATATGAGCATGAAGTATGGATGGTATGTGTTGGTAGTTCCTATGTTGTCATTGATGTCAACATGGTGATAACTATATGGGAAGTCTACTTGGTTTACCGGATGTTGCTTTGCCGGTAATACCCTTTTATGATGGATCAATGTGTTGGTATTTGTGTTTGGAATTTACCACAAGATCTGATATGGCTCTAATATTTTAACCATGTTTTCTTGAATCATTCAAACAACTATATCCCAGATCTTGAGACATCTTTTGTTGTGAGAAAAAAGTTAACTCTAATAGAGTTCAACTATGTATTCTAGTGTTGTTCATTGCTTGGCATACTGTGTGGGAGACTCCACATTCTATTAAGGTGAACATTCTTATGTTGTGGTTTTGTTGATAGTCTCTATGTAGGTAGTATGATGGGAAATTATGTGTTGTCATATTCAGAAGGTGTTTTCTTTAGGATTATTTGTTGGTTTGGATAATTGTCTTCTAGTCTTGGCCGACTTGGAATATGCAATACTTTATGAAGATTACTTATGCTTTATGGATGATAGTCGACTTGGAATAATGCACTATGTGGATAAAATGGTTAAATCATATATGGTGCTGACAAAGAAAGTTTTGATTGTTTTGTTTTCATCTAATTAGGCTGACGTAATTGATGATCAAGATATACAAATATATATGTAAGATGTTTTGAGGAATGAGATGAGGAGGACACACATGAGCAACAAATGTGAAATAAGAAGTAAGTGTAAGTGCGAAAAGGATTAAGAGGTGTGTAAAAATATAAGTCTAAATGCTTTATCAATTATGATTAGTGCATTTTTGTTGAGCGACCATTGTGTGAGGAAATACTTCATATTCTGAGCTTCAGTGGAACTGAACCCTACACATTGAAGGTGTATCCTATTAGTTCAATATTTTGGCAATGAGCCTTTATCATTGTATCTTGGTGGTTAGCCATCTTGTATACTTAGGAAATGAGTCTTTTCAAGGACAGCGAGTCCTGGTAGTGAGCCCTATAATATTGTGAGTTGACCCTCATCTTGGTTTTTCCCTTCTTGGGTTTTCCACATAAAAATCTTGGTATTAATGTGTATGGTTGCACTGATTTGTTTCTATGTTCCTTCTTGCTAATTCAGTCAGAATTAAGATAATGTTTAAATGGATTTTAATATGGTTTTATGGAATACTAATTCACCCCCTTCTTAGTATTCTAGATGTTCAATAATTGGTATTAGAGCTTGGTTCCTCAGACAAATCCAAACAAATTGAGGAAGGTCCCACAATTTGAGTATAAGAAACAATTTCCTCTAGAAGTAGTCTCTACCGAATATTTAGAAGAAATGGAAGATTTGAAGGACAAGTTGATAAAAGCAAATGAGTACATTGAAAAGCTGCAAAGTAAAAGTGTTGAAGCATATGATCTATTGGTTGAGGGAGAATAATTTATCTCTAGCCTGCTGCAACAATTGGATGAGAGGAAAAGAACTGAAGAATGTCAAGAAATTGAAATTCAAAGAAAGAGGGATGAATGCATAAAGATTGAAGAAGAAGTAGAAATCTTGCGGTTTGATCTAGAAAAGGCAAGAAGTTTTGAAGACAAATTTAAGATAAGCTCGATGATGCTTGATGAATTGATTACTTCTGAAAGATTGGAAATGAATAAGAGTGGTTTAGGGTTTGAGGAAGGTCAGAGTTCTAAAGTGAAGCATTCGACTAGTAAGAGGACTTGGTACAAAAATGGGAAAATCAATGATCTAAGAAACAATTTTGGAGAAACCCCTGTCAAGCAACATGATGCTAAAAGGTATTTATCTTTCAATGGTGTTTGTTATTCCTGCAAGAAATTTGATCATAAGGCAAAGGATTGTGAAAGTAAAATGAATGATTATTTATCATTCTCTGGAAAGTGTTCTAAGAGTATGAAGATTGGACATAAAGTTAGTCTATTGAATAAAAGGGAAAATGGAAAGAAGAATATTGTTTGTTGTAAGTGCAGCAATTCAGAACACCTTGGTAATAATTGCAGAAGAAAGAGAAATAATTATCTAGCGAAGAAGAATGAGAAAATCATTGATCCAAAAGAAGCAAGAAAGGAAATGAAAAGGATTTGGAGAAAGGAATCATCAGTCTTATTTGTGCTGACCTCTAGTGTAGATACTCCCGTCAATTTCTAAGAAAAAGTAGTGGCTAAGGGGGAACAATTATCAAAAATATAATAAACCCCCTCATTGATAATTGTGTCATATCATGATAGAAGTATATTTAAATTGGTAACAAGATTAAGGTATTTTTCTCAGTTGCATGTGTGAAGGATGAAGTCTGCAGAATTTGAAAGAGTGGAGGTGTACACAATTTTTGAGGCAATCTACCTACAAGTTGAAGCATTTATTGCAAAATCATTTAGAATGGAAGGAATAAATTTAGATAATTCTAAAGGCTAATGCATTTTCAAAGAAGCGTGCAAAGGAATTTTAGGAGGAAATTCAGAGTTTTAGGGTTTGAAGAAGAAATCAAGCAGATTCGAAGTGAGATCTGGAAGCAGGATATCTATACATTTCTTGTTGGCATTTACAAAGGTATTCTTGTTTGCACAATCTTTCATTTTTATTACTATGGATAATTCAAAGGTTGTGAGTAGTGCAGATAAAGTGCAAGTCAGTTTGAAGAGATATTTGAGGAATGTTTTAGAAGAGTCTGTTGGTGCATTCTCTTGCATCCCTCCAAGAGTGTTTTCCATAGAAGATATCTATGCATTTGTTTACAACAAGGTAGAAGAGATGTCATCAGTTTAGTTGAGAATGCTTTGGGAAAGTTAATTGAAAGAGAACCACGATGTCTACAAATTATTAGTTGAGAAGAAGTTGGATGTTTGGAGGAAAGTTCCCTTGTTTGAATTTGAGAAGAAGTATATTCGAATAATGTTGAGTAGAATTCATGATGAATCTTTGTGGATTGATGAGGCACATTTGATTACCAAAGAAGCTATTAGAGATGTAATTGGTTTTTGTTCCTTTGGACCAGTTCCCAAATAGAAGGCTATGGATGAGAAAGAGATAATTGAGGTTACCGATGTGAACTTTGAAGGGAAAGAGAGTTATTTGAGGTCAATTTTTGGTCCAGTAATAAGTTATGATACTATGGTCATCAATCACAAAGTTTGTATCCCTAACAATGACCTTACAGTTTCTACCACTATTGTACATACTATTGTTGACATGGTTAAAATAGGTATGGATTATGATTTGTGTGAATTACTTTGTATACATCTTTTGAATAATTTAAGGGAAATCAAGAAGAGAAAGAAGAATACATTTCGATATGGAAATATGGTTGTCTATTTTCTCTTTTACTTTTTGTGAGAGTTACCGGTAATAAGAAGGATACAATGGTTAGATTTAGTGCCTATTTCCCATCAAATTAGGAACTTCATGATAAATATTAGTAGTTCAGATGCACAAGAGATTGCCTTTGTTGCATCTTTGGAACATTTCAGATGAGGATTAATAGAAGGTTTAGGATTCTAGTAAGTGTTGTTAAAAGTTACTCTAAAAGAATAATTTTTCTTGTGTCTACAAATTTTTGTCACATGGAAGTAGTTAAATCAAGGTTAGTTTGAATATCTGAATTGGATTATGAAGTGTTAGAGGTTGAAGTTGATAATTATGCTAAAATTCTTTTGGAAAGCCTTAAGAATCTTACTATAGAAGGTACCTCTAGTAGTGTGACCAAAATAGGGAAGAAAAGGAAGAGTGTTGTTAAGCAATAAGTTGCAGAAGGAAGTGAGCTTGAACATGAGTATGAAAGGATAAATATTTAGAGAGCTTTGGAAGAATTGTAGAAGGTTATTCCTTGTGCTAACTTTGATTCATCTATTTCTATTGTGGAGAATCTTTGTGGCATGATTAATTCTTTGAAGGTCTACATCTCTGAACTTGAAGTGCATGCTAGAATCAGGTATGATGAAGGAAATTTAGAAGATATCAAAGGAAAATGTGTGAATGCACATAGTTGTGTGATGAAGCAATTGAAGAGTGTACAAATTTGTGAAGAAGAGGCACATGAACTACTTTATTTTTTCCTAGATTGGTCTGGCAGTACACTAGATATAAGAAATGAGATAAGGATGAGTGAGTCCCCAATGAGCACTTGGGTAGATACATATAGGTTAACAAAAGATAAAGATAATTAGAGGTGGTCCTACATTGTCCAACTTCAGGAAAAAAATATTTTCTCTATAGGATCAAAGGACAAATGTTATCAAGTTTGTGGCACATAGAGACATGATGAAACTCAGACATACTTTTGTTTCTAGTGCTCTTGGATGTATTGGTGAATTATTAGAGATTAATCTTAGTCCCAATAATTTAGCAGATGGTATAGAGTCCTTAACTAAGCTTGAGATTTTCCACAAGACTATCATAAGTGCAAATTAAGGTTCATGGGACGAAGGTAAAACATCGTGGAAGGCTATTCTAGAGAGTCTTAGAGGTTCTTCTTTAGGTTAATTCAATTCTATGTTCATATCTTTTTGGTTACACTTTGATGCATATATACATATATACTAGACTCCTTCCTTTGTCATTGATGTCAAAGGGGGGGAGATAAAGAGATAGAGATATAGAGAGATAGAGGAAAAACATTTTTGTGAAGAACAATTTTTATAGGGGGAGTATTCAGAATATTCAGTTGTAGTATACTTGAAAGTTTTTTTGTCATGCATGTTACCATCAATGCCAAAGGGGGAGATTGTTGGGGGCCTTTCAGCATGAGCATGAAGTATGGATGGTTTGTGTTGGTTGTTCCTATGTTTTCATTGATGTCAACATGGTGATAACTATAAGTCTACTTGGTTTAACGGATATTGTTCTCTACCGGCAATACCCTTTTGTGATGGATTAGTGTGTTGGTATTTGAGTCCGAAATTTACCGCAAGATCTAATATAACTCTAATCTCTTAACCATGTTTTCTTGACTCATTCAAACAACTATATCTTGGATCTTGAGAAGTCTTTTGATGTGAGAATTTTTTTTTTATCTCTAACAGAGTTCAACTCTATATTCTACTATTGTTCCTATCTTGGCATGATGTGTGAGAGACTCTACATTCTATTAAGGTGAGCATTCTTATGTTGTGGTTTTTTTGATAGTCTCTATGTTGGTAGTATGATGGGAAATTAATGTGTTCTCAGATCTGGAAGGTGTTTTCTCTGAGGATTAATTGTTGGTTTGGAGAATTGTGTTCCAGTATTGGTTGACTCAATGTATGCAATGATTTATGAAGACTAGTTATTCTTTATGGATGATAGTTGACTTGGTATAATGCACTATGTGGATAAAATGTTTAAATAATATATGGTGTTGACAAATAATTTATTATTATTTTGTTTTCATCTAATTAGGATGACCTAATTGATGATCAAGATATACTTGTATATATGTAAGATGTTTTGAGGAATGAGATGCGGAGGAAACACATGAGCAAAAAATTGAAGTAAGAAGTAAGTGTGAGTGCGAAAAGGATTAAGACGTGTGTGAAGATCTAAGCCTAAATCCTTTATCAATTGTGATCAGTGTAGTTTTGTTGAGCGACTACTGTGTGAGGCAATACTTCATATTTTGAGCTTCAATGGAACTAAACTATGCACATTGAAGGTGTATCCTATTAGTTCAATCTTTTGGAAGTGATCCACTATCATTGTATCTTGGTGGTTAGCCATCTTTTGTGCTCAGGTAGTGAGCCTTTTCAAGGACAGTGAGTCTTGGCAGTGAGCCCTGTAATATTTTGTATCCAGATATAATATATTTTTAGTTAGCCCTCACTATGGTTTTTCCCTTCTTGGGTTTTCCATGTAAAAATCCTAGTGTTCATGTGTATGGTTGCATTGATTTGTTTCTATGTTATTTATTATTGATTCAGTCAGAATTAAGATAAATTTTAAATGGATTTTAATATGGTTTTATGGAATATTTATTTTCCCCCTCTCTCAATATTCTGGATGTTCAATTTTTTTTGTAATATAATATTCTTAATTATTTTCATACTTCATACTTTCATTTAAGGGAGATAAGGATTGAGCCAACCAAGTTTGTATTCAAAATATCCTTATCCATTTGTATGATGTCATCTATTTGCTAGGTGCTATAATAAAACTTTATTTTGCATCCATGATTAGAACCATGTAGGGGAACTCACCTAGGTTTTGTAGAGCCTAAAGTGTTGGGGAGAAAAGTGTGAGATTACTCTCTCATTCATTTTCCAAGTCTCTCTTTGAATCTAAGCATAAGATATGGAACACCTTAAGGGTTAAATGATATACAAATTTGGGAACTAAAAGTGGGTACACTAGAACTACTAGGATTGGATTCAATGTTTTTCTTGTGTTGGGACCTCGTTATAGGCATAAAATTTGTTGTGATCCTATGAGATGTGGGATGTGAAGTTAAACAAATATTATTTAAATGGATGCTTTCTTTGTTTCAAGCTGGACTAGTAATAACACCTAAGTAAGCTTGGACCAAAGTTTTGATGATGTTTGGATGGATGGAAGATATGAAACCTCCAATAGACAAAGTTCTTGACTAGATCTCGTGTTTGATGGGTGTTTGATGATAGTACTTCCTTATCCTAGACTAATGAGTGCATGCAAATGAATTGGATAATGAGGTTAGAAACTCAGAAGTAGACGATGATGACTAAGCAAGTTAGCTCACAAAGATTTGATGCTAACTTAACTTGATACTTGAAACATGATTATTTTTCAAGAAAGAAGCTAAACTAGAGGATAATATATGAGATCTAAATCAAATGATGTGTGTCACATGTAGGTTGTTGTTTGGATGGGTTGTTTTGCTGGTTTGATGTTTGGTGAAGCTAATTTTGATCCAAAGATAACTAAGTGGTGTTTTAAGAAGCCCAAAGTGAATGAATCATATGGGATGGAGATGAAAAATTCTATGATGTTATTTTGGATGGTAGAGATGACTACAAGTTTATTTTAAATAGTTTTCTGTGGTCCTATACTGACTGTTGGTTGAAACTAGGAATCTAAGTTTTTTGAGAATTCTAATTTTTTTATTGACTATCAAACATTTTGCTCTATAAAAGAATGAATTTTAACTAAATAGAAGTGGCGCAGTGCCCCTTATAGAAGTGAGTAGGTTTTCAAAAACATTAATTTATTTGCAAAAGTGTGACTATGTGAAAACCAATCATGTCACTATGATGGTTTTCAAGATTTTGATAGAGAACTATTTTGAGATAGAAGCGTCGAGTTGTGTAGACACATGGATTTGCAAGTAGAAGCACTGCTATGAAAAAATCAAACAGTTTCAGATGCAAACATAAGTGTTTTAATGTGAAAAAGTGACACAAGATGACAATAAAAAGCGTTGTTGTGTCTCAAAGATAAGTTTTACAATTTGAACCTAAATCCATCTAGGGTTTTGAAATCTCTTGATTGTTTGAAGATTGATTTTATTTGTAGTGATAAAAATAATGAAGAATAGCATAGAGGATTGACTCAAGGATTTGTGGATAGAATTTGTGTGTTTTCTTTAACAAGAGTATTGGTGTCACAAGTATTTAAACAATGAAAATATACACAACCTAGGTAGTAGTAGATTAGTATTAACTTAGGATAAGTCGAAGAAAATACCTCCATAATGAATGGGTGACTTGAGTAGAAGTTCACGTCATGATCAGATTATGCACAGAAATTAATTCAAATTAGACACAATAACACAGCAGATACCCTGGGAAAACCCTCCTCCTGAGGGAGAAAAACCCAGCAACAATATATCTCTTATATATATTAAATCTCAAGGATGAATCCTTTACAATGAAGGCCAAGGATAAGGCACCACAAACTGATATAATCACAGCATCTATGTGATGTAAACTGCTAATGAAGACTTCTGCCTTCTACACAAATGCCGATCTGACTTAGAGACAATTCGCACCTTGAATGTCTTCGCACTTGAATACAATGGAGTGAAAGTGAATGAACTGAATTGGATCATCAACAAATGAAACTCTACAAGTATATATACATGTATGTAGAAGAGACGTGTCTCTTCAAGTAGCAAGTCGGCCTTCAAAAGTAATATCACAAATTATTGTTAAGGAGTCGGCCACCAATAAAATGAAGTCCTTTCATAAATAATTCTGCCTAAGAGAATTGAGGTCGGCCTCATTCAATTTGAATCTCTCTATAAAATCGTGCCTTTAGGAGTTTATAAATTAAATAGCCTCATGTGCTATTATTTAATTTATCAAGTAAAGGATAGATCCGCTGGAAGAGACAACCGAAGCTGCAATAATCATCAACACTCCCTCTCAGCTAGGGAGGATACTTCTACTACACAAGACAAATCACCTCATCATGATATATCAGATATCGCCTCAACACGATATCAACCATACTATGGTAAGTACAAGTGTTCATCACTTGTGTGATGTTGTCACTTCAAGCGTGACTTTCACCATGACTCTCTCAGAGGGTGAAACCGGTAAAATATGTCATGGAGTCACACACATGACATCCACCATGGCTCTCCCAGAGGGTGGAAACAAGGGGTTTCACCTCAAATCTCTCTCAAAGAGAAATGCATTAACAAGGGCTTACACCTCAAATTCCTTCGTCTCAGAGGAAAAAGCATTAACAAGGGGTTGCACCTCAAATTCCTCCGTCTCAGAGGAAAATGCATTAACAAGGGCTTGCACCTCAAATTCCTCCATCTCAAAGGAAAATGCATTAACAAGGGATTTCACCTCAAACTTCTCTCATAGAGAAGAACTCATTAACAGGCTCACTGATGTTGAGACTCTTTCTCAGTTAAGGTTGGATTCTCTACCATACCAAGCTTATCTCGAAAGTACACAAACTTGATTATGGAGAGAGGCTTGGTGAGAATGTCTACCATCTTCTCATTAGTGCTGATATACCTCAATTGTATAGTCTTTTGTGGTACCATATCTCTAAAATAGTGGTACTTGATCTCAACATGCTTGGATCTGTCATGGAAAAAAAGATTGACAGATAGCTTCATGTAACTTTGTTTATCACAATAAATGATAGTGGGCTCCATTGATTGCCCAAATAATCTTGCAAGGAGCTTACGAAGCCACATTGCTTCTCGAGCTGCCACACAAGCTGTAATAAACTCGGCCTCTATTGTACTTAGTGTCACTGAAGACTGCTTCCTGCTACACCAGGAAGTCATCACATACCTCAACTGAAACAACATCCAGATGTGCTCTTCCGGTCAACAACATAACCATCTTCTTTAGGTTCAGTGGGCTCCCTCTGAATCTTTAAGTACTTGCATCAACCTTCTGACCTCATCTTCCAAGATTTCCTGCAATGCTTGCCTTAGATAAATGTTTTCCAGTGCACACCTCTGGAATTGTAGAGAGTTCAAGGTAGACCTCCTCGACCTCATAGTAGATCACTCTATTCTGAATAGGTTTGCGGAGCTATCAATATCAAATCCAGATGATAGTCTTTGAAAAATTATAATCTCAACAACTGAAGGGATCCTCTAAGGATTTAGCACCTAGCCTTGCAATACTGTAATCTTCACTTCTTCTTAGTGAGTTATAAAAATCCCTCTTGATTCCTGCTTCAGAGATTGCAAAGAAGACTTCTGGAAGTGAACTCCCTCTAACCACCAACTCAGTTCCATGGCTGCAAGTTGTGACTTCACGCTTGATCATTTCTTTGGTTAGTATGACTTCCTCATAGGATACCTCAAGCTTTTCATCGCTAAGCAATCTCTCATCACCTTCCTGTTCACAAAGCATTTTAGAGAGAGATTACTAATAGTTTATAACTATCCAAAGAAATATCAAGACTAGAATCATACAAGGTTTACTATCTCAGGTTATAGCATGAACACATAAGAGTTTATGAATAATATCAAAAAATTAGAATGAAGGGCTAAAGAAACTTATCTTTATATAATTTTGATATAACTCTTTCTTCCATCTTTTGCTCCTCTCGAGAATGCCAAACTCAGCACAACAAAAAACAATCTACACAACTATAGATTTCTTGAATGCATTATGCGGTTAGCATGTAGAACCAACTCTCTCCAAGAGTTCAATGCTCTATCACAGATCATGCATTAGAGAATGATATCAATGTGACCAATCACCATCAAACTTTCAATTCTCTTTTTATTTTGGAGTCACACTCAGAAATCTTCACAACCAACATGAAATAACTCAATAGACAAAGAATACTTATCTCTTTAAATATTCTTGATGGATGCAATTACTGGACACAGTATGGAACACTGCTCTTGCGCTCAGATCAGTCCACCACCTTCACGGCTTGAACACAGGCCCTTTGCAAGGTTAAATTTGAACATGGTCTTTGACCATTCATATTTACAATGCACTTCGTTTCCAGCTGCAATCCACTAGATTATGAAACAAATGTAACACGCTCACTAGCAACACACAAAGAATAAATTACATCAGATCTGCACAACTCAGCAGACTAAAATATTTACTCTAAATTAAAAGAAATATAAATAATATTAGGATACTCATCTTGATGAGATCGAAATACTTTTCGGGTCTGCATTTATCTATCCCAAGATATCAGCACCACAGTCTCTTTCACCATATGACCACTACTATAATGATCCCCTCCAAGATGATCTCCATGACCTCAAAGCATATGAGACAGTGATGTAAACTATATCCAAGCCTTAGTAAGTTCTTGAACCTTTGTGGAACTCAAATTATTCAACATACACCTATCCATCCTTTTGGCATCTTCCTCGACACCTCATAAGAGGACAAAAATCCCACCACGTTATCAACCGGCTATGGTCTTGCCCGTGGCACTCCAGATTGCTCCCGAAAGAATCATGTCAACTCTTAGAAGACTCAAACTTCTCCATAAATTATTTAACTTAGACGCTGACTCATTAATTTCATTGTCAGCACTGTAAATGGAGCTGTGTATCTCTTCCTAATCTAGCTTCTCCGCATTGATGAAATTCTGATGATAATCTCCTCTGCCAAAGCCAGAGAGTTCCGTTAGAGAAACATATGCAAACCTGATATACATAGGAATCCTCTGCTAGTAAAGAGGATGCAATGATCTGGAGAATGATGCGCGTAGGTTTCCAATATGGCGTCGGTCAGAGGAGAGACCTAACAATGTAGATAGAGTTTGACAACAACCAACATCTACAATTGTATTCATGATTGCACGAGTCTTATATCCTACGACAATGACAGTATTAAAACAAGTATTCCACACATACAGCATCTTTAGGAGTGATTGATGTGCATAAATGAGAACACCCGCAAATCGGGAATTTGAATACAACATATTTGACTCCTTCTGAATGACTTTAATTTGTGGTTGGTATAAGTAGTAACTTCACAAGCTCACAAAAATTTAATAATGCCTTCAGGATAATCATAGATTTGGGGTATAGACAATTCATGCCGTCCAAGCAGAGCCTCCGGCTCTAGCCGGCATATCTCTGATACCATGACTATCATCAGGTACATTATATTGGATCGATAACACTCCGGAGGTCCACAATCATCAGTCTACAAGTGACCCCTGGCCCACGTAATATTGGAATTCCATTAGAAACTTCCGTGCACAGGAAGCTGACGCTCAATATTCCTCCGATTGTGTCATGGGCTTAGAGTTTGCAACACATCTGCATAGCCTCTCAACTGCACTCCCATCATAAACGATAGACACTAAATGGAAGCTACGACATCACATCCTCCATGGGCTTGCTAGCAAGCCGGTTGCGATTCCACCTGGGAAAATATCGAATACCATCTGATGTTGTGTGACCGAAAACTATAGGAATAGGATAACAAACCCACTAGGCTCAATGGATAGAATATCTGACAATCGGGTAGCGACTGTAACTTTAGTTCACTCACAGATCCATTTACACATTAACTATTTTCTGAACATAATCAACAGAAGAACCAGGAAACTTAAAAAATACACCCCACACAGAAGTACTCTACTGGCTGAAGTAGAATGTGCTAGATCTGAATTCGACTTGCTTTCAAGATCTGATCGGATCTTTCCATAGACCCGCTCTAATACCATGTTGAATTAGTGATTAGATTAGATGCACAAAAATTTAATTCAAAATTAGACACAATAACACAGTAGATACCATGGGAAAACCCTCCTCCTGAGGGAGAAAAACCCAACAAAAATATATCTCTTATATATATATTAAATCTCAAGGATGAATCCTTTACAATGAAGGCCAAGGATAAGGCACCACAAACTGATATAATCACAACATCTATGTGATGTAAACTACTAATGAATACTTCTTCCTTCTACACAAGTGCCGATCTGACTTAGAGACAATTCACACCTTGAATGTCTTCGCACTTGAATACAATGGAGTGAAAGTGAATGAACTGAATCAGATCATCAAAAATGAAACTCTACAAGTATATATACATGCATGTAGAAGAGATGTGTCTCTTCAAGTAGCAAGTTGGCCTTTAAAAATAATATCACAAATTATTGTTAAGGAGTCGGCCACCAATAAAATGAAGTCCTTTCATAAATAATTTCGCCTAAGAGAATTGAGGTCGGTCTCATTCAATTTGAATCTCTCTATAAAATCGTGCCTTTAGGAGTTTATAAATTAAATAGCCTCATGTGCTATTATTTAATTGATCAAGTAAAGGATGGATCCACTGGAAGAGACAACCAAAGCTGCAATAATCATCAACACGTACCACCTTCACACCTCACCTTAAAAAGGACAAGGTCCAAATCAAGGAATGTCAGTCACCTCAATAAGGGGAAGTACATGATGAGTTACTTCACACATGATATTGTACATTGCATTATCCCAAGCTAACAATTGATAGTCTTAAAGGCTACTAATAAGTAAGGTTCATAGTGAGGGATTGGTGAACAATGAGCCTATCCATGGATACCCGAGTTAATAGTGTCTCCCCTTTCCTCATCACCTATACATGTCTTGATGGAATGAGGGTCATGAGGCTTGACTTGAAGGATGTTGTCCATGCCTTGGAGTACAAATTTTGTTCTCCCCCCTTTATACCCCACCCAAAAACACGGTTGAGGTCGACCTTGAAGTGATGAAATCTCCAAGCAAGCCTCCTAATTGAATTAAATGGTAATGATGTTTTTGATTCCCAAGATTGTTCTTAAGATTTGTGAGGGAAGAGAATATGTAGATAGTCATACCTTGGGTGTACAAACAAAGATTTCAAATTAATGGTTTTTTTGATCTCTAAGATCACACGTGGCACGAGGAGAGAGAATGCACACCACTAATCTACCAAACATGAAATATAATTCATTTTAGTGCACCAAATTCAAAGATGAAAGTTTTTGATTCAAATTTAAAAAACAAAAATCAAAGGTGTGAGTTGTTCATTTTAGAGCATCAAATTGAAATATGCAAGTTGTAGGTTTTTTTTAGGGCACCAAAACTAAATGTGAAAGTTTTTCATTTTAGAGCACCAAAACCAAGCATGATAGTTGTGGGTTAATTTTAGGAGAACCAAAACTAAATATGAAAGTTATTCATTTTAGAGCACCAAAACCAAATATGATAGTTGTGGATTAATTTTAGGAGCACCAAAATCAAATGTGAAAATTGTTCATTTTAGGGGCACCAATATCAAATCTGAAAACTATATTAGAAAACCCTACAAAGAAAACTCGTTAGTACATTTGTAATTTATCCTTCTGCCAATGTAATCCACAAGTTGCACAAGTGTTATCTCAAAAATATCTTGAAACAAGCACATGTTAGGGTTAGAGAAATAAAGAAATCAATAAAAATTTGAAAACATTAACAAAATAAACACGTTGAGTTATACTAGACAAAAACATTGCTATATGAAAATGTGTCACTATAAAAACACATAAGTGTCGATCCTCTATAGAAATGTTGATCTAACCTACAAGAATAGAGAACAAATGGATCAAAACAAACACGTCGAACTATGGCAAACATGTCACTATAACTCTAGCATAAATGTCGATTCTAGAGAAAAAGTGTCGAATGATAGTCAAAAGCAGTTATGTAACTCAAACACGTCAATTTAACCTTCAACAACATAGAAAAAAATTATAGCAGACAAATGCATCATGTTAGATTAAACATGTCACTGTATTTTTGTAGAAGCATCGAATCTTGATAAAAGTGTCATTGTGGGTAAAACAGAAGTTGCACTGTGCTGCTTGCAAAAGTGGCTCTATAACTTGTAGGTCAACATTTAAATTAGAAAAGATATCAATTTAGGGATGTGGGTCCCATCGGCTGTGCCAAAATTTTGTAGGGGAATAATGGGTAATGGTTAGAAAGCATAATAAGAGCAATTAGGGTTAGAAAGCACTAAAAACTCAATCAAGAAAGATCAATTACACCCATACTTAATGAAATTAGAATTCTAATGTTTCAAAGGTTTAAATTAAAAGATATGAAAACCAATTCAAAAAAAATTAAATCAAAGAAACATGCAAAACTTCAATCCCATTATGGATTAATGAAAATTTGGGAAGTGGATTGCTCATTATGTGGATAACCCATGATTGCAAAAGCTAAGATGATGAATGCGACTCACAATTGACGATCAAGATTTCTCAAGAATTTGAGAATTCCCAAGCTCATAAAAATTGTGAATGAATGTAAATCCATGCACATGAGGATTGAAAATGAATTTTATAAAGAAATGACCTGTTTAATAGATTTTAAGGATATCTAATTAGCGGTGAAGATTGAATATAAAGATCAATGGTTGAGAGGAAATCAAGGAGATCAAGGGATGCAATTTCATGAGAGCCCAAAATATTCCTAATTTCAATGAAATTGGTTAAAGATATTATGGAAGGAAAATGTTTATTCAAAATTGAATTTGAATAATGGAATATTCATTTTGGAGGGAATATGCCATTTAGATATTTTATAGGGAAGAAGATAGTTTGAAAATGAAATATTCTTTTTTTGAAAAGAGAATATTCCTTGTGCAAGTTGAAGGAAAATTAGTGAATTAAATAATTAAGAAAATTATTTAATTGTGATGATGAGGGGAAAATTAGGATTTTTAATTGGGATTGAAGAAAACTAGAATTATGAAAAAAGTGATGAATTAATCAAATAACATTAATTATTCAATTAATAGAGGAAAATAGTGAATTTAATTAAATAATTGGAAATTATTTAATTATAATTGAGGAATTAGGAGATAATGAGGAAAATGATATTAAATGGTGAATTTGAATGTGTGATGTATTTAGACAATTTTAGGTGTCTACATCACCTCTTGATCAAAATATGACCTAGGTGGTAGTGGCAATGGTTGGAAGTTGTACTGATGTAAGCAATGTTACATGTATGATGTTTGGTAGATTTGAGATGTTGGTGTTAGTATGTGTGAGGGTATGTACAGGATCATCATGGAAAAAACAGGCCCTTAAGTGGCAATGAAAATTAAGAAAAATTAGAGTTAGGTAACTTGATGTAAAAATTTGAATAAGTTATCTATATTATTTCAAAAATATGTAAAAATAGAATCTGTGGAAAATTGAATGTAGTTTCTAAACTACTAGGTTTTTAAAAAAGAAATCTATTTGGTGAAAAATTGAAATTTCAACGCAGAGTACTTAAATTTTGGAAAAAATAAGTAGGTGTCTGTCTGACCAACCTAACCATAATAAAATGAGAATATTTTTTATAAGAATTTAGATATAAGTAGAGGAACCATTTCCAGATGTGATGCATATTTTTCGTAATTTTTTTCCAAGTAAATAATTAATTATGAATTTTTATTACAACTTTTAAAAAATATAAAACTCGTATGTTTGACCACCTTAACTTGGTCAAAACTTCATGAAATTAGATTTTTTTTATCCTATAATATGCGAAGCATAGAATGTGATGCATGTTTTGGATTCAAAAAATGTGATACCATTTGAAAGCTATAGATATTTTTCAATTAGCCTATTAATTAGGACTTTAGTCGTAATTCTAATAGAAAATGAATAATAATTCTTTATTAGATTCAAAGTAAAGTATAATTTATATTGGTGGAAATTTGAGAAGCTCCTTTACAAACCCTTTTCGTTTCATCAATTTTGGGTAAAAAAAAGTTGTCAGCCACATGGGCGAAGTCTGGAAAAGCAAGGTAAGTTGTTAAACACATTTTTTGTGTTGACTTCTTAGGATTGGCAGGTCCAAACCAAATTCCAAAGCAAGCCCAAGGATAATCCCTAGGCATTAAATTTTGTGTCAGACATATCGGATATCCGATTTGAATCCGATATCTGATATGTTTTAGATATGAGTTTAAAAAATGTTATACAATTTATAATATATGATTCAAAAAATGCAATAAAGTTTATAATTTCATATATAATATACAATATAGTTTATAATGTAATATATAATTTACAATTTATGATAATCTCTTATCGAATTATGTATTTAAGATATAATATATTATATTATTATGTATAATATTTAAATATTATTTAAATATTTTAGTTAATGTATAAATATTTAAATAT